>JAMPIV010007519.1:0-23156 GCA_024509875.1 Oreohelix idahoensis
AAGAATTTTAAGTGGGGAGAAAGCCCCAAAAGAAAAATTGGTAGCGGTCGTTTTGTGAATGATAATTCTGGGAGGAAAAATCATCACTATAAAGCTTCGAGTGGGAGAGACCATACCGGTGCATGGACAAATAGGTCCACACAATTAAAGGTCCATATGTAGCTATGTTAAGAACGTGGACTGATGAAAAGGCAGAGGAAAACATTACATCTTCATACCAATATGTGAATGAGCTGACCACTCGGTTAAAAACTGGCTGGAAACTTGCCAATGAAAATTTGAAACAAGCCAGGAAGAAACATGCTGCCTATTATAACAGGAAGGCGAAAGACAGAAATTTGGCTGTGGGAGAGAAAGTACTGCTTCTTTTGCCCGGGAGTCAGAATAAGTTACAAATTGGATGGCAGGGTCCATATACAGTTTTAGAGAAGGTGTCTAGAACAAATTATAAGATAGATAAGAAGGGGAAAGAAAAAATCTATCATGTGAATCTCCTGAAGAAATATTTGGAAAGAGAACATCAGGAAGAGACACACTTGTTGACCTTGTCCATCGCCATGGAGATGAAAAAGGAACCACTTTCATCATTTGAGTATCCATTACACCCCTGTGAGACAGCAGCACAGGTGAAAATCAGTACACATTTAACGAAAACTCAGAAAGAGAGAGTGCAACAGGTTCTAAATAATCATGCAGAGGTGTTAACAGACCGACCAGGACATACAAACCTATTGGAATATGATATGAAACTAATAGACTCCACACCTGTCTGTATGAAACCATATTCGATTCCGTTTGCTAAGGAGAAAGCTTTGAAGGAAGAGATAGACTATCTATTGAAGGAAGGAATTATTTCACACAGTGAATCTTCGTATAGTTCCGGTGTTGTACTCTTAAGGAAGCCCTCTGGAGAACATAGACTCTGTATAGATTACAGGAGACTGAATGCTATTACAGAAGGACAGGTGGATCCATTGCCGGATACAAATCAGCTGTTTGCCAGACTAAATAAAGCTAAATATTTCTCAAAAGTGGATCTGAGTAAAGGATACTATCAGATTCCAGTAAAGCCTGAGGTTAGACCATACCTAGCTTTTAGTACCTCAGAAGGACACTATGAGTTTAATAGATTGCCATTTGGATTGAAGAATGCGCCTAGTGTCTTCTCTAGAATGATGAGAAAATTATTGGATCCTCTGAATAATCCCTGTATAACAAATTTTATGGATGATATCCTTATAGCAACAGAAACATTTGAGGAACACATTGACTCTCTGAACATGCTGTTTGATCGACTTAGGGAGGCAAATTTAACAGCCCGACCAACCAAATGTTGCGTTGGATGTAAAGAATTGGAATTTTTGGGACACACAGTTTATCAGGGAAACATGACCCCTGACCCAAAGAATTTAGAGAAACTACAGAAAGCCCCGAGACCACAAACCAAGAAGGACGTGAGATCCTTTGTCTCATTATGTGGTTTCTACCAGAAGTATATCAAAAACTTTAATTCCATATGTGCACCGTTAACTGAATTGACACGTAAAGGACATCCAGATCGCATTACATGGACACCACAATGTGAAATGACTTACCAAGAATTGAAGGAAAAGCTCACAAGTAAACCCATTTTGAAATTACCTGACTTAAGTCAAGAATTCATAGTAAGGACGGATGCAAGTAATATTGGGTTAGGTGCAACTCTACTACAGAAATCAGATGCATTGGATGGGGAATTAAGCCCAGTGGCATATGCTAGCAGAAAGTTGAATAAAGCTGAAATCAACTACTCAACTAGCGAAAAAGAATGTCTTGCAGTAATATGGGCGATAAAGAAATTCAATATTTATCTGTATGGGAAGGCCTTTAAGTTGCAAACAGACCACAAACCTTTATCGTTTCTAGCACAGGCTAGGCATGAGAACTCCAGGTTACTCCGATGGTCTTTACTTTTGGCTCCATATAATTTTAGCATTGAGTATATATCTGGAAAAAACAAATTTGGGAGCGGATTTTTTAAGCCGCCATCCGTGTGATGAGAATCACCGTAAACCCCAGAACCAATAATAAATTTCTCTATGTGTATATAGAATAAAGGACTGACATATAATGTCTGTTTTAAGAGGGGAGATGTCGTGGAATATTCTAATCCACATATATAAATTATCAAGTAAATATAAAGCCTAATAAATACATATAATAAATAAAGGAAGAAGAATGGTAAAGAACAGTGCTGTCACAATGACAGTACTCGAAATCCCCCTTCTTTTCTACTTCGTCGGCAAATTGTAACGTTTCACGTTGATATTAAAGGCCTTCTGCAACATACACGCGTTTCCCAAACACACAATAAAATGTGCTGCCTTTCTAAGAAAAACCTTGAAATATGCAAGTTGACCTAAATTTTAAATTCCATTCATGTCTTTTTCTACACTATGTTACCAAAAACAAAAGACAGATGGACTAAAGGATAGCGAGAAGGGAGAGGCAGAAAGCCGAACACTAAACACGCGTCGCGCGATACACAAATGCTGCCATCACGCGTGTAAGACTACATGCACTAACTTTTTTTCAGACGGACAGTGATAAATTCACTACCCTTCCCAGAGTTAGGTTTTAAAATCTGAAAAACGCTTATTGGGGAAACCTGACATTCTACTGTTTTATGTCCGAAATCCTGACATTAGTCTGACAGTACAGCAGGACAGGTGGCGGTTCTCACATAAAAAATAAAACAACTACACGACTATCCTAGAAATTGCATATTTTGAACGCAGCCACTTAGCTCTTTTAAATTTGGATATTTGGGCTCCTTAGGGTTTGCTGACAAAGAATATGTACAAGGTTATGCAAATATTCTAGGAATTAACAAGTTATAGCCAAAATAAAATAGTGGGGATGCCTGACAACATAAAATCATTTCTGCTCATAAAATTTTTTATAACGTGTTTGAAAAAACCTTACGTTACATAAATAGCCTACCATGTAAACTCCAAATTGATTGGAGCGCAACAAATGAAAGACTAACCACGATTGGTCGGACTATAAATACTATCTTTCGTTGTTAGGGGAGACGTGGAAAGGTAACATTTTTTCAAACACTTGTCGAAACGTGGCCTCATTGGCTAGACTCGCTGATATACTCACTTAGGAGCGTTAGTTCGAGACCACTAGTGCAAATAAGCTTGATAAAGCAACAGTGCGTTGAAGCCAGCTCATATTTTGCTAAATAAAAGCCTGGAACATAAGCAGATGGGAATTTGTGCCAGAATTCATTGCTAATCAACGTATCTGTGTTTATTCTATGAATTGTGGTAAGCTTAAACCATTCAGTATCTTGTAATGAAAATTGAATGTGAATTGTTAATTTATGCCTGTATATATGTGTAGTTCAGTAGCAAACATGATGTAAAGCCTATAATGCTCCCGCCTGAACAGAAGGTGTCGGAGGAAAGTAAAACTGCATGGAATGGCCAAACAGTACACTGACACCTAGATTATTGATTAGACAGAAATAATGCTGGAATTGCAGAGGCGTAGTAACCATTAAGGAGGTTAATGCTGGTATAAAGTATTTCAGATGAAGCTGACAGTTGGCCTAACGCTCTGAACTCAATGTTTGTGATGTATTGTGCTCTGTGTAGAACTAGAGTATCAATTAGTTATGAAGTAGAAGGTACATCCTTCTTGTTTTCAGGGACCGTGGTCTTGATGGTATTGAGCAGCACCTGGTCAGAGCTTTGCTGAATCCAGAGTCGGACAGCATACTCCTTGGTCTTTTTAGCTATCAGTGAGGTGTCTCCAGAGCCCAGGGGAGAATTCGAGCAGAGGAGTCCCTTCCTGCCGCCATCACGCAAGATAAGCTGATTTGGCCAGCTGAGCTCAACATTATGTCCCCTCATCTTGAAATAACTTTGTAAAAATAACATTCAGAGGGGAATTTAATTGTCTTAATATCAGGAACTGAGAACATCTCCGATACTAGTTTCCTTAAGACAAACTATTGAAGTCATGATGACAAATACCAACAGAGCTTGAACAAAACAAAACCAGTATTACCTCATTTTACCACTACACAACTGACACACATAGGATATTTGTAATAAGATATGTCACTACAATATTCATATTAATACATTCTGTACATAACTTGTAATTAAAATTGATTGTGATTCCTGGTTCCTTTGTATTTGAATCAGGACACATATACCTTTATGACAACAATGAATACATATTGTTATTTGAAAAGTTATCAGTGACTCCTTAAGATATTCTCATAGAGTGTTATATGTATGTGAGTGTCACAGTGTTGTCAAGAGTAGTGGATTAAATTAAATTGTTTATCTGTCTGTTGTTGTGACTTACACTTCATCATACACATACCCTAGACACATAACGTAGTCATCACACTATTCCAGAATAATTCTGACTGAGATATATATATATGTGGCAGCAAGTAAGGTTATCTATAATACACTACTCTCATTAGATATAGATACCTTCACAGCTGATCTCAGTCAGTACACTAAGTCCCCCTATAAATATTTATAACATCCCACTTCACCACAATCCTGATGATCCCATGTTGCTGAATAAACTCATTCACCACACGAGCTCAATGGGGTCGAGCGTTATCATCTTGGAGGATGACATTACCACCTATGGCCTCCAGAGCAGGCTGAACAATTAGTCTCAAGATTTCGTTCTGGTATCTTGGGCCGGTCAAGTTACCTTGGATGATGTAGAGTGGGTCCTGCCGTGTCTGTAGAAGCCTCCCCAGAACATGACAGAACCCCAACCATAACGGTCCACCTCTCGAATGGTGTCATCAGTAAATCGCTCTCCTGGTCGTCTCCAAACTCGAATCCTGCCATCATTGAATGACACAGTGAAGCGAGATTCATCAGTGAAGAGAACTTGACTCCATTGTTGCCTTGTCCATCGGATGTGCTCGCGACACCAAGCAACACGGGCTCTGCGATGAGCAGAAGTAAGAGGGATTCTGACTGCAGGACGTCGAGCAGCCAGTCCAAATTCATGTAAACGTCTGCGAATGGTGCTTTGACTGACATTAACGTTTAGTTTGTCTCAGCTGACATCTTAGAGTGGAACAAGTCACTGTTCGATGGCGCAGGGCTGACAACAAGAGGTACCGGTCATCATGTCTATTGGTGCATCTAAGGCGACCTGGCCGGTGGCGATCCTCCACACTTCCTGTGGCCTGAAATCTCTCCAAAATTCTTTGGATAGTAGAGTGTGACACTGCAAGCTGTCTAGCAACCTCACGGACAGATAAACCACTTTCAACCCACGCTATAGCCCTCATTCTTTGTAAGGTGTCGAGACTTCTTCTCGGTGGTATGGTTTTTGCAAGTGATGAAACTACCCTAAGTCTGCTGATTGTAAAACAAATTAAGAGTGAACTCTGTTCACGAAAAGTCGCCATTGCACATGGAATGTCAATCAGCACGATTACTTCACCTGTTTTGTTCTACGGAAGTTTGAAAAAACAGATTAAAAATGTGAATTTATGGTCAGCAAACCAAATTGCACGTGATCACCATGGTTGTCGGTGAGTTGTTTTTATGCTTAATGTGCATAGAGGACTGTCAGAGGAAGATATTGCACCCATTTTTACTAAAAAACTTCCTTCATTTAATCATTCTATGCGCTTATATAAAAGTGTATTGAAAATAATAGGGTGGCCCTTGACTTTTGACGAGTAGTATATATTAAAGAGAAGACAACTGTGTTGTACCTCGCAGATGTCTTTTTCCTTTTCTTGCTTCAGCTGTCGGATTTTACATCAGTTCATATTTGGCGTTTATTTTACAAAGTCAGTCGACGATTTGTCTTCACAGTGGAAAAGCACAAGGGAGGTAATTTGACCATTAGAGGCGAACTTCCATATGCCTGAATTCCCGCCCTTTGATGCCTGACAACAAATGAAAGCGGGCGACGGCCACCTGTAAGTTTATATCAGGGCTGTGGAGTCGGTCGTTTTTTCAAGTGGAGTTGAAGTCGGTAAAAATTCCTGGGCTCTGAATTGTATGCCATCTTCTTCTTCTTTGATAACAAACTGCTTCCACTTTGCTCGATCGGCGGCTATCCCTCGTGCAATGCCCCAGCTCTGGTTCAGTCTTTCAATTGTATGCCAAATGACCAGTAAAAAACTGTAGTCGGACTTCTAAAATTTCGGGAATCGGAGTTGGCCGTTTTCAACAACCCTGGTTTATATATTCCAGAAGGCCTAAGACTAATTTCAGGCAAGTCTAGATTACTGACGTCACCATGTACGCAATACAGAATGTACGTGTGACGCATAAAAAAAAACAAAAACCTAACGCTATCTTCCTGCATTGCACGCACAATCAAAGTTCCTCATACGCCAACGCTGTTCGATTAGCGCTTTTTCGATATAACGCTCTTTGTATTTTATGCCATATTTCTGTTGTACGCTTCAAAAAATCGATCTTACGCTGAGCGCTAAGCTCCATAGGAGGCGGGGTTACAACGTTCACACGCTCAGCAAGTTCCTTCAGCGTGGTGGGATGGCCATGAAGAATTGTCCTTTCTAGGATACTGGAGCATGACCTCAAAATGGAATGCAGTTCTATGTTAATCCGTAACATACAACAAAATCTTAATTTCTGCAGTGTGTTTCTTAAAGAGAAAAAGAAGGTGACAAAGCAAGGTCGCTTTTATTTTTCTTAAGTCTCCTAATATCTTATGCCCCCATTGACCAAACAGCCATGCCTTCTACGTGTAGAGTCAGAAAACGCTTCAACACCTACAAAACCTTCTGCTTACCAGTCGTCTGATGATGAAGACAGATCTGCCGTGATTGGTGTAGCCACAAGCGACGGAAGTAGCGGTGATTAAAGTTCTATAATATTTTGTTTTAATTACAGTACATACATAATATTTCGTTTGTTTTCAGTATTTATGATAATGATATGTAATTAACAAATGTTGTTAATTTGTTTTTTAAATCACTTTTAAACTAAATTCTGATTCAGCTTTCTGGGCCGCAGGAACAAATTAACTTTATTTCCATTAACTGTGATGAGAAATCAATTTTCGTTAAGTGCTTTTCCGGTTAGCCCTCACATTTTCAAGAACGAATTAACAGCGCTAAGCGGGGGATTGCTGTATAGTGAGTGAACTTACTACATCTGAGGAAGTCTAACAAGTAAAAAGTAAAGGAAGACATCAGTGTTAGAGATTCGCTTTTATTACAGTTACCAAATTCACTTAAAATCTTTAATTAGATTGTTGCTGCCGACGCTACGAATTGCAACATATCTATAACTTACTTACTTAGTCGTTCCCCTTCTACCGTGAGGTGTAGAGGTTTGGAAGAGAGAGCGCCAGACTATCCTATCGGCTGTCTTCCTCCTGGCCTGGTTCCATTCTAGTCCTCGATCCTTCCAAGATTGTCTAATGTTGTCCTCCCAGCGGACTCTGGGTCGTCCTCGGGGTCTGGATCCTTGGCTCTTTGTTTCCCATGCTTGTCGTGGTATCCGATCTTCTCCCATTCTGCAGACATGGCCAAACCATCTTAATTCGGACTGTTCTACTTGGGTCTGCAGGGGGTAGGATTTAAGGCCTTGACGTATCGTCTGGTTGCGTACCATGTCTCTTCTTGTTACTTCAACCACCTTCCTCAGATACCTCATTTCTGAGATTTGGATCTGGCTTTTATGGGTTGTAGTCATTGCCCATGACTCGCATCCGTATGTCAAGACTGGGACATAGGTGGAGCGGTATACAGCCATCTTCGTTTTCTTACCAACCTCTCTCTTGCTGAGGAATCCTTGATTTATGGCCTGAAAAAGTCTCCCAGCTGCTGCTTTTCGAGTGGCCAACTCTTCTTTGATGCCTCCCTTTCGGTCTATAATAGCTCCGAGGTATTTAAAGTGGTCGACCTGCTCCAGGACCTGTTCTCCCAGCTTAATCTGATGTTTTCTTTCTTCTCGTGATATCACCATGGATTTTGTTTTAGAGCTGCTTATGACCATTCCTCTCTTCTCCAGCTCTTCCTTCCAGACTTGCAGGTTGGATTGGAGATGTGCCTCTGATTTAATCTATAACAATGTTCACAATTATTGTGTACAACGTCATCAAGTTCTGTGATCCTGTTCACAATTTTGTGTACAACGTCACCAAGTTATGTGATCCTCTCACTGCTGTAATCTTGTAAAAATATTAATTTTATTCTAGTATGGGATAGGTCATTTGAGGTTTTGTGGCAAAATCTCAGCTCCCAGGTTCGTAGGAAACCCAGTGAACCAACAGCTCAAAGATTTGAAACATGCAAACAACTGCTCATATCAAATTAAATAAAAATGTTTTAACATAATGTCAAGCTGTGGGAATATATATACAGATGGCCAAAAGCAGATACATCTTCTGTCCAAGGCGTTCATGAGTCATCCCCTTTTTTCTTTATCTAGTTCAACTGTTAGACAATCACTCACTGACTCACCTCTTCTCGTTCAGTAAATCAAACAATATTTATCACTCGTTCACTCATTCACCGAGTTCTTAGTTAGTTTTGTTTTCCGTTACACTTTAAGATTACAGACTGCAAAAAAGACTAACGACGTTCAGGCACATTGTTACAGCTAACTGTTTTGAATAACAAAGAGCATAAAATATAAATATAGTAATAAATGTAAATATGTCAGCATGATATAGGGATCATGGGGAACAAAGTGAAGACATCATATATGTTAGACCAGTGTTTCCCAAACTTACAATAATGGCGTACCCCATACGAGAGTTTAGTTTTACTGGTGCGAAGATAATTTTGATTCTCACCAGTATGAAGTTAAGATTTCCATGTTAACTAGTAAATGAAAGCTTTTAAAATTACGCGCTTGTTTGTACTGACTGCCGGTTCGGGTCTCCGCGCATGCGCTCTTGCAAATCGGTCAACCCGGCACGAAGCGAAAGCTAACGTCTACGGATGCGACTCACGGGCCTTCGCGCATGCGCAACACTTGGTCAGTCAAGTGTATCGCCCGTAACGGAAAGACAAAAAACTATATATATATATGAATAACATTTATTGCGTAAAACTGAAGAAAAAAAAATCTACCGTGTACCTCTTGAATCCTTTTCCGGTTTTCTTCGGGTTACGCGTACCACTTTGGGAAACACTGTCTTATGCAATGGAACATTTCCATTAAAAAGTTTTTACACATCACAATAAAATGTAAACAAAATTGTTGATGTTGGTTAACAATAAACAAATAGTGTTGACCTTGGACAATGTTACGGTTTTTTTCCCTTCTTGTGTTATCTAAGTGTTCATGGAGTGGTTTTTCCGAGTGTTGAGTGTTTTCTGTGCCTTAGAGCATTAACAATTCCGAGTTTTTCTTCTTTTTTAAAGCTATATTTGTTTATTTATTTTGTTGTCGCTATAATGGGTTTTCTAATGTGAGGCTATTTCTACTGCAGCCGTATATGGTGTCGTTTTCAGAAGTCTCTACAAAGACGAGGTTAGAATATACCGACTGCTCCATCAGACAAGTCATCAGGGGGCCACGAATGTAACATCGCGTGGTGGATATGGCAATCCCATCATCTATAACAAATTATTACAGAAACCTGAACTACAAAAGTAGATGAAGTGCTCTGATGCGTGCTCCCTGCAATGGGGAGCACCTGTAGTGCAGGTTCAGTGCTCCCGATGGAGAGCAAAATAAAACAAAAGTGTTGACTGATTAGGTAGTTTCAGTCAGGCGCAACTTAGAGTGTAAAGGAGATTAAGAGGCCGAAACACTTGATCGACCGGGGGGAAGACTACTTCTGATGATCAGATTGCCTCCAGTTGTATTGCTTTTAGAGTTTACTTTCATCATTTGTTTCTAAATGTCACTTTGTTTTAGTGCTTTAGTGGACGCGTTGAATGGCTGAGTAGTTAGCGCGCTCACTTCTCGAGGCAAAGTTAAAGCGTTCGAAACGACGTGACTTCACGCTCCTTACTGTAAATGGGTATCTGACTATGCTAATGAGCACATAAAGGCAAAGGTAGCAAGGAAGGCAACTGGTCCCCCCAGGTCATAAAGCTGAAACCCAAATACCGTAAGTGAAGGCTCTAACATGTCATTCTCCTGCAGCAGTATCTGTTCGGATATTACCTTTGCCGAGTTTACTTAAGAGTGACCTGTCAACAATGATGAGACAACAATGTGTAAAGTGAGCAAATCTAAACTGTGTTTAACAAATTAAAAATGTATACATATCCAATCCATAAGTTTTTGAGGTGGCTTACTAAAGAAAAATGTGTTGAAACAATCACATGACTGTCAAATGAATAAAATAAAAAACAATTTAGTCTTGTAATTATGCATCTGCTGCAACGTAAGTTTACATGTAAATTGAACTGGAAACATTCTGGATCAATGCTATATACAAACACATACCGTAAATAACAAGTTTGTAAATTGGAAATTCAGAGCATTGTAAGTTATAAAATGATTACAAAAAGGAAAACTAGTCAGCAGCTGTGTGTATTAACGTAATTATGATAAAATAACAGGATGGGACTAAGATCTTAGCATTGTGCTGGGTATAGAATTATATTTACACTCCGGGAGATTAGCCTTCTGATGCTTCATAATCTATGTGTTTAGCAAAAAAATTCTTAAACTTTTTAGTGTCACAATTCTTGGACTTAGGATTGCAGACACAAAAGGATTTCAGACACAAAACTGATACTTTATCTTTATCTTTCTCTCTCTATCTCTCTCTCTGTCTCTCACTCTCTCTGTCTGTCTGTCTGTCTCAAATAGATTATAATAACATGTAAATCCCAGGACCTATATTTAGGAAACAATCAAGGAAGCAGGCCAATTGCTCTCCATCAAGCGTTTAGTTAAAAGTTACTACAGAAATGCGATTCAGGGATTAGCAGACTCACAATGTATGAGTATAATAAATTGCTACAGACTCCAGTTAACCTTTCTACAGGGGTACAAATCATCTGACCCCCAATATCACTGAGTACAGAAAAGAGAACAAGATGTATGATTATTTTTAAAAAGATTATTTAACAACACATAATTTTTCCGTTTGTTGGCTAACGCAGAGGTTTTCAAACTGTGCGTCGCGGCTCCCAGGGGCGTCGTGGCCCTCGGCTAAGGGCGTCGCGATGGCTTGGGAAAAGTGTTGGGCTCGATATTTATGAGCCAAGGTCCATCAATAAATATAGATCTTCGTAGTATAGAGAGGAGCCGCGGTGATTCATGCACAGGTCAAGGGAGCCGCGGACCAAAAAAGTTTGAAAACCTCTGCTAACGTATAACTCCTAATAACACTTGGTCCCGTACACATGAATAGCCATTTTATAAATAAGTTAAAATAAACTAATGTCACACTGGAGACTCTCCGCTAGCAGTAGTTGTCCGCACCACTTGTATCTGTCTTGTTTGCTGGCTTTGTGGTAATGTCTGGAAAGAAATGACAAGAATGTTTAAAAACCAGAAAATTTCTTTTACGTAAACCTAATAATATGTTACACCATAATTATCGCCATAATCATCCTTATTAACTGCCAGTAAAATTGTTGTGTAAAAATGGCTTTCCACAATATTCGGTCTGTTATGCTCTAAATGAATCCCGTAGTATATCCTCTGTAAGGGGTGCAAAGGAAAATAATGATACTGATGATGAAGACGAAGATGCTGATGATGATAAATATATATGCCAGACACATACAAACATAAATACGAATATGTCCTTTGATTTCGTCCACCCATTACCTTTCGCGCACACATACAAACTGTCAACAATTTCCTCACCTGTGTTTTGACTTTATTGCAACACAACCTCTTCTGGTTTAGACACAGCACGATGACCACTACCAGTATGATCATAGGCAGGGTAATCAAGACACACCCAACAGCCAGGAGAGCTGTGTCGTTTGAGGTCATGGACAAGACTATTAGAATGATACCTGAAATGGTTTCGCTTGAATGTTCATACCAAAATAAATCATGCGCAATTTAAAATAACACAAACGAACTAACTCGCAGACACAAACGTCAAGTGTTCATGCAAGCACACATTCCCATGATTACTCGTTCATGGCTTTGCTCACGCACATACATACACATACATTTTCAATTAGTCACTCACTAGCCGAAACACATGCTGAATAGATAGATCCCTTATTTACCGACATACATACTCAAGAACTCACACATGTACATACTCAACTGCTGAATGGCTCACTCATTTACCCACTGAAATACGCATTAATTTACTCATTTACCGACGCACATACTTAATAATTCACTCATTTACCGACACACATATTCAAGAACTCATTTACACACTTACATACTCAATCATTCACTAATTTTTACATTCACATATCTATTAACTCACTAATTTACTAATACGCTTACTCAACTGCTCATTTACCCACTTGCATACTGAATAACTCACTCACTTAATTTACCCACTCACATACTCCATAGCTCACTCGTTTACCTACTAACATGCCCAGAAACTCATTTATTTACTTACTCATTAATCAACACATACAATAACTCATTTACTCCCTCACATGCTCACAATGAAAAATTCACTCCCTCACATTTTCGCCTCAACACGTTTAAAGTCTCAGACGCCCACTCGTGGCCACTCGCTCACTCACACACGCTTGCATGATCTCCAACTCAAAAGTGTTCACTACATACGTGAATACTCTTTCACACATGATTCACTCGCTCCTGTATGCTATTACTCTCTCAGAATGATATTCACTCATTTAACTCCACCTACTCCCACACTTGTACACATTTAGCTAATATTAGGTTGTGCATAAGGCTCGCAATCTCATCATGCGAAAGAAATTGCCACAGAAACCATTAATTCAAGAGTATGTGAATGCTTGATGCAGGCTTCTAACAAGGGAAACAGGTGCAGTAGCGTCGCCGTGCTTCGTAAGGAGCGCAAAAGGAAATAAACAATCAGCTCACACAGGCATCAACCTGCTTGCTCACACATAATCACTCAAACACACTTTTCCTCGCTCATGTATTCACTCACTTTCATTGACACGTGATCGCCCCCTCACACACGTATTCGTCCAGCCATGTGTTTATTCTCACACTCAAAATAATAATCCAATCACACAAGTATATATATATATATATATATATATATATATATATATATATATATATATATATATATATATATATATATATATATATATATATATATATATATATATATATATATATATATATATATATATATATAAACACACACACAATTACTCACACACATTAATATTCATTTGTACGAGGGGAAGTGAGTAAGTAGGTTACAAACTGATATGGGGAAGCTGAAAATGGTAGTTGGTAGTTCCTAAAGATGTCATTAGGCGACAGTATCATCGAGCTTTATGATTAACTTAGGTAGCAGACTGCTAGGTGTCGCATGCGCATGCGCAGAGCAGATAAAAATGGTGA
Organism: Oreohelix idahoensis; assembly: GCA_024509875.1. NCBI lineage: Eukaryota > Metazoa > Mollusca > Gastropoda > Stylommatophora > Oreohelicidae > Oreohelix > Oreohelix idahoensis. The sequence goes on from JAMPIV010007519.1 coordinate 13,494, forward strand.
CCGTGCTCGTGGAGTGTACAAACGAAGAAAAGCGTGCTGTTGTGCGGTTTTATTTTGGGGCAAAAGGACTTCCTGCAAAGGATAGTCATAAGGAAATGTTTCCTGTTTACGTTGTGGGGTGTTTGTCGCTTAGCCTACACCATAATGCATGACCATTTGAATTTTCGGAAAGTGTGCTCACGGTGGGTGCCCAGACAACTGACTGAGGAACACAAAATGAACCGAATGGGACTGTCCTTGGAACATCTGTCTCGGTACGCAGATGAAGGAGAAGACATGCTGAACAGGATTGTTACTGAGAATGAATCATGGGTGCATCACTACCAACCTGAATCATTAAAAGCTCACCTTGGCGGTAAACATGTCGCGGGTGATGCAGAGGTTGAACGTGAGGTGCGAATGTAGCTGAGACAGCAGAGCACGCACTTCTATGCTGCAGGTTTCGAAGCACTAATATAGCGATGGGATAAGTGTATCAATGTTGGTGGAGATTATGTTGAGAAATAAAGGGGAAATGTAAGTGCAATAAATACGTATCTCATTTTTTTTTTTTCATGACCATTTGTAACTTACTGACTTCCCCCCTCGTATACAGATAACTTACACACATGACGCCAGCAATAAAACAACGTTCTGCATAATTTACTTGGCGAGTTTGAAAGGTCCCAACCCAAACTCCAAGAGAGGCAGAGGAAGACCAAGAAGTACATGGAGAAGAGAGTTGGAAACAGGTGAAAATGATGAGGAGAACATGGAAAGAACTTGAGATGATGGCACGTGACAGGAGGACTTGGCATGTGTTTGTTGAAGGCCTATGCTCCTTTGGGAGTGGAGGGTTATGAAATGAAATGAATGAATATGAACCCAAACTCACCTGTGGGTAAAGCCACAAAGAAAGAGAAGCCAACCACGGAAGCTGCTAAACAACCTTGTAAACAACATATACTCGTCTTGCCATCGTCTGTAAGAAATAAAGTCAACACATTAGGCACGGTGCATACTTTGAGTTCGTCATAATTATTAATGTAACTAGTGTAAAAGCCCGTCGTAAGACGGTAATTAAATTCAAACGCACCAATACCTAAAGACAATTTTAATTATTCAAAAGTATTTTTTTTAAAGAACACTGTGCATCACCACAGTACACGAACTACGTAGCAGCAGCAAGGATCCCAATGTGTGTATACGGGATCACACATTCTATAAATATATGTTTGTGCACACCGTCATTTGCGCATTCTTCTTTGGTAAGTGTTACTATTTTCGGGAGAGTACATATAAGGGAATCAATGCAATTAATGTCTAACTTTTAACCAAAGTTGCATCCCTTAGCGTTACGCACTGACAGAAAAAGCTGGGATTTTATATACAGTTTGTAGGATAAATAATTCCATAATTCCACATTTTCATTTTCCCGCTTTACGGAACATGGAACCACCACTGTATCTGTTTCCTTTGCAGGAAGCCTACGTCAAGCATTCAGTGTTCTTGCAGCCGTGGTTTCTAAAGCAGTTTGTTTTACGTGATAAGGTTGCCAGCTTCATTTGTTGCTGATGTTGTTTAACTACGGCTGCTGAGCTTCTCGCTTTTGTGCAGCCAATACCAAGTTGAAGACTACACTGTAGGTCTTGGATTTTTCTGTGTCTTTTCTGCCATTCCGAAACGTGTTGAGTTGAAGTCATGAGCTCCAGTTCCTCCAGTTGGGCTTGCATTTAAAGGATCATCAAATCTGGTCCCAAAATATGAGGAAGAAGCTAATGGCATACTGTGCATTCCCCGCCATCCAAGGGGGCTCATATGAGGTTCCCAGGAGGACTGCACAAACGCTTTCATTGGATCTTGCAGCTGTTGTTTGTGTAATAATTTGTTTTACCTGTTGAGGTTACCAGCATCTGGCGCATCCTCAAGCTAGTCGTGTGAGGTAGCAGTAGGCTTTTTTTCCCCCAGGTACCCATCGGTCTAATCAAACTACCGACACGCTTCAGTCTACCCAGCTGTAAATGGGTACCTGACTTTGAGTTAGGAAAGGAAACGGCAGCGAGGGAAGGGAGCTGGTCACCCCACCTCTCGATGCTGGATCTAATATGGTGAAATCTCTAGCACTTCACTCCACTACGGCAGTATATGCTAAGTGGCTCCCTTTACCTTTACCCATTTACAGCTAGGTAGATTGGAGCGTGACGCTGCCAGATTTCTAACCCGGAACCCGATAATTTTGCCGCGAGAGCCTAGTGCTCTAACCACCCTGCAAATAGGTCGCTCTACACTCTTAGAGCCAGGTGTTAAAACAACAACCAGTAATTGATTATCCATTCCCGCGCTGATTGGACGAATGGCCTGACATTGATCGACTGACCTTGAGAAGAACTGAGAATACTACAGTATTCACAATGTCAGCTCCCAAATCAACTTTAGGGTGATTTTTTTTTTTTAAAATAAAATTTTGTCTCGTGTTGGCGTTCAAACCTGGACACATGGTCTGTTGGTTATATTAGGGCACATATCCAAATATAAAAGACCATATGGTCTGGTTTACGTGACTGAACAGGGTGGCCAAAAAGCCACTCACTATTTCTAAGCGGTGCATTTTAAGTCAAAATAGCACAAAATTAAAAATTGGGATTAGTCTATATTCTGACAATGTATATTCCCCTGGGACCTCAAGACGCAGCAATAGAGACCGCAGTCAGCGACTCATAGCTTGACTGCCTGCGTCAGGACCAGCGAACCAGAGCTGGTCAAGACCGTGCTCCACCTCCACGTGGTGGTCCTGGAAACAGTCTGCAGCTGTGCAGGCTGGCTGAGCGAGTACGGATAGCAATGGGAAGGCAAACCCGGTCCTAAAAAAAATGCCGTGCAGAAGTCGGATGTGTCGACCGAAAGGTGCAGATATCACAGCTACGTTGGAAACAGACACAACGCAACCACCGTCCTTTTCAGGGCGAACGAGGAAGAAGAAGAAGAATATTCCCCTGAATCTAACTATGCAAAAATCATTTGTCAGAACACATTCTAAGCATGTATATTTTGATGTCTCAAAATAGAATTTTCTTCAGAGATTCCTGCTTTTTCCTATGAAAAAAATTAAGATTTTCTCAGAACCTGGGTTTAGGTTACTAATGTTCTTATAACTTTCATAGGTTTTAGTCCATCACTATGAGATTTGGCAAAAATACTTTCCATAAGATAATAACACTTTTACAGATCCATTTTTTGTTATCTTATCAAAAATTTTGATTTATTGCAAACATTGTTATAAAATTTTTTGAAAAGAAAGGTGTGACTTTTTTTTTAGATAAAAAATTAAAGTTCAGTATCTCAGGTTCTACTTAAGTTATCAAATATCCAACCGACAACAGTTTTAACATAAAATGATAAATAGTCTGTTTAAATTTGATATGGATAGCTTAACTCATAAAGGGCGAGCGGCCACTATTCAGGGCCGATTTTCCTTTTGGGGGGCCGGTATGATGGAACTTAGCTTTTGATTTGTTTTGTCCCAATTTTATATTTTATGAATCCCCATTAAATGTTCTGTACAACTATGTATACTTTTAAAAATGCTTGGAAAGAACCAACACTAAAACTTGTAACACTTTATGAAAACTAAAAATGACATAAAATTCCTTGCATCAAACATGAAAATACCACACTGTCCCTTAAGAGTTAATAAACACAAAAAAAGCCTTAGCAAATTGAAATAGAACAATACAATCCAATATGGCCGCCGTTTCCGTGGCAACCAATGATGCAATAGCATTCAAACTCTTCATTATGCGTATCAATGATTGAAGTAAAAGGTAGTCTGTGCATTTTTCCATTACTAGAACAACAAATTGTTGCCCACTAACGGAATGACGTAGGTGGAACAGTAGCCGCAGCATAAAATTGTTGTTCACTACGAAAATGACGCGTGGAACAGGCCGCAGGCGAAAATCTGTTGCCTCACTACTGAACTTGACGTGTTGGAACAGGCCGAAGCAGCGAAAATTGTTGCTCACTGCATTTACGTCAAATGACTGTGTGGAAACAGGCCGCAGCGAAATCAGTGTTTGCTCACTACGAAATGACGTGTGGAACAGGGCCGCAGCTGAAAATTGATGCTCACTCTACGAAATGACGTGTGGAACAGGCCGCAGCGAAAATTGTATGCTCACTACGAAATGACGTGTGTGAACATGCCGCAGCGAAAATTGTTAGCTCACACTACGAAATGACGTTGTGGAACCAGGTCCGCAGCGAAAAATTGTTGCTCACTACGTGAAATGACGTGTGGAACAGGCCCCAGCGAAAATTGTTGCTCACTACGAAATGGCGTGTGGAACAGGGCCGCAGCGAAAATTGTTGCTCACTAGAAATGACGTGTGGAACAGGCCGCAGCGAAAATTGTTGTCCACACTACGAAAAATGACGCGTGGAACAAGGCCCCGGATTTCTCACGTTCAGCTAAGTCATTGCCATGTTAAGGATGGGTGACGTATCACTTTATTTAATAAAAATGGCGTCCATTTCTGTTTATTTTGTTTGGTTTGTTTATTTACGTTTGAATAAATGTTCATATAAATAAGTCCCCTGGATAGGATTCTCTGAAGAAGGTCTAAGGATCCGTGAATTTGTATATCCCTATTAGATCCTACTTTCTGGCGGGGCAAAGCCACGTCCAATAATTTGGTTGTGCACGCGCAGTAATAGAGGTCTTCCTACCTTCTGAATTTTAGAATCTAACTTTTATGTGGTTGATCTTCTTACCCCCAACCTCTACTTAACTTGACCAGTGTAGGGCTAGTTCCAGAATTACTTGTCTTGGAAGTGCTGGTTTTTTTAACAGCAATTGATAGCTCAATTTGTTATGCTATTTTCTTACTGGTTTTTTTTACCATGCCCTACCCATGGACGGGTGAAAAACTTGATGTCACGCTATTTTGAAACATTATTTCTTGGCAGCATCTCTTCTGTTGGTTGGCCCCTAGATACGTTTGGATTTTGTTGAGTTTGCACAGCTGTAGATTATTGGTTTGTGTGTAGACGTGTAACATAAGACAAATAAGTAACAGCTGTTATAAGCATAGCCTTTGTAATATTGAAAGTGACTTTCTTTAAGATGTATCTGATGCAGGACTCCTTTCTGTAAAAAAAGTTACTATAGCGTTGTTTTGTTGTTATTGTGGCAATGCAGATTTGTCCTACTAATTTAAGATCTCGTAGAAGGAATTTTATTGAAATAAACCGCACTTGGTTAGGGACAGATCAGTGCTTTGAATGAGAAGGAATGTCCTCTTGATGGGATACTGTGATGTAGAAAAAACATGCTTGATACGGAGTATTACGTTGCAAAGAAAGCGGTAATGTTCCTTTTGTCTTACAGTATGACAGTTTTGAAGATGTGCATACATATGAGTTGAATACCTTCAGATAAAAGATATAGATAGTCGAGGTTTGAATGGATTAAAAAATCCTACTATCCCACAAGTTCAGCTCAAGATTAGATTTCTAAAGAATTTTGACCTGAATTTTTTACATTTTAACAAAAGTACATAGAATCTAAACATTATAGGTCAACATTCTTTCACGTTAAGCAAATGAGACTAACGGGAGGAGGTGCTAGAAAGAAACGTATGAATGCACTGATTATAAATACGTTCGAGCAAAGATATGAATAACAGCATAAATCTGAAAAGCAGAAACAAAACGAAACAAACAGTGCAAAAAAAATACAATGGAAGAAAAGCAAAACTCAAAAGACGATGTTTCTTCAAATCATGCCAGTAATAACAAATTTTTGTTAATGGTAGTCACATAACAGATAGTGCCGGTTGGGAGTAAAGTGTTAGAGACTTGACCATACTAGGTCCACATCGAGAGGTGGGGGGGGGGGGGGGGAGGGGGGGGGGGGGGGGGGGGGTGGGGGGGGGGGTGGAAATCAGTTCCCTTCCTCGTTCCTCCCTTTCCTTCCCTAACTCAAAGTAAGTCATTTAAATAGCCTGGAATTGCCCTAGGTAAATTTCAGGTGTTATATGATCTGGTGTAGTGAAATTGGACAGAGATACAACGGTAAAATACTCAAAAAGTAACAAGTTAAGGATAAAAATCATTAATGCGTAGGCTGCTGATGTCCATGATCGCCTAGACGCGGTCATCAAACCCTCCATAAAATTGGACTTGCTAGACAGGAGCGGGAAAACGCGGTTCGAAAAGAAAAAAAAATAGGACTGGTAAGCGATAGAGGAAAACGCAAATTGGGAGGGATGGAGGAAGTTAAAGAAATTCACGTTCCCCCCAAAGTGACACGAGGTACGGAAATGGACTCTTTTTGCGATAACCTATAGCCTTTGATTTGAATTGAGCGGCAGAACGCGGATGGTAGAAAAATTTAAAAAGTAATTTTTCTTAATATTAATGTTAGGAATATAAAAATTAGCTGGCCGGATGGCCTATTCTGAGCAATGAAATAATATGATCTTAATTTTACAAACGGATAGATAATATTGAAGATAATGACAAAAGACAGTGTAGTTCACATCATCGCTAGACTATATTGAATCTAAAAGTGTCACAATTTGCACACAAAAACACGACCTTGGGAACAGGTGTTCAAAGTTACTATTATGGAGGAGAGTGGTTTTTTGAGCGGTAGCTGTGTCCTAAATATAATTTTTTACGGACAAAATTTAAGCGGTTGAGAGAGAAAAGGTTGCTTCAAAACTCTCAAGCACATTTTTTTTCGAACAGAAACACAAGTGAGAGAACGGACAGATCTAACCGTATTAGAAATAACGCATGTGCCATAACATGAGCACTGGAAAGCATGACTGAAATGGAACTTTAGTGTTAGAAAATAGTTTGAAATTAAAATCAAGAGTAAACCTGGCAGTGATTGGCCACAGACAATCATATCATTAGCGCTCAGAGCGAGAAGATTGGGTCACCATTCTTCAATAATTGTTCAGTGTTAGACACAGATTTTAAAGTGTGGTGTTTTCCCATATGAAAGACAGTGAATAAATTTAGGGACGCCATACTATAGCCAGCAGCTCAGCTGAGTTTTGCTAGCAATTCTGTGTTATGTATTCATAATCTGGTAAGATTGAAATTATTTCTTTATATATTTTGAATATTGTTTCATGTTCGAGTGATTTGATACTGCCATATCAAAATCTAGCCTTACAAACAAGTAGGGATTTGCTCTAGACCCCCCGCCCAAGTCAGGGTCTAGGGACCAACCAGGTACATAAACTACAGCAAGGATTATGCAAGATATATCAAGCGTTTTGAAACAGTATTACCTATCTCTTCTTTTAGGACCGACAACTAATTAATTATTTTTTTCAGAATCTATAGTCTGGGAGGATCAATCGGAATGATGTAAATCCCACCATGGTAAACTGTGTCTGTTTGGTATCAGAGAGATCTGACCTGGACCTGTCTGTATGATGTGGGTTGTTGTGTCGTACAGTGTGGTGTTCCAGACGGTGGGGGTATAGTGAATAAGATTTTGACACAATTAGCCCAGTACTTTGATTGCAGAACTGTGAGTTTTTCTATACGACAACAAAGCAGAGTCTATTCGGGTGGGGTGACTTTTACTCTCGAGTAGTGTATCTGTGCAGTTCTTGTTGACAGAGACCACCATTATATTGTGCCGCCTCACGGTGGAGGGTGGGACCTGCAAGTTTCTCAGCACCCATTAGCTACAAAAAAGATAGAGTGTAGTGCCTCTGGGTCTGCCTTGGTACAGATTCAACCAACTATTGGTAGTATTACTAACTAATCTCCCATGATAAAATGATCCTAAGTGACCAATTGTCCTGCAGACAACTGGTGATGAGGTCCAATGATAGAGCATGGAGTGTGGTATGATACACTGGCGGGGACCGAACATATCACATTGATAGTTAACTAGTAGTAGTCGCCCACAAAGGGAGTATAATCTGGACCTATTACCGATAACAATTTTACTAAAACTAGCTAATTCTCATGTACTTTAAAAGATGCTACACTAGTCACTAATGGCATTTTTATTATGTTGATAACAAACGCATGAAATTAAGATTTTCTATCAGTAAATGTATTATAGAATCTCTATGGCTAGTTAATAAACTAATTAGTTCCTGTTACGTCAAAAATAATAACTTGTAATCCAAGCAACAAATAAATTGTGTAATGATAATTATTAGATTCAAGAAGAACTATTACATGACAAGCGTGAGTCTAGGTTTCTGTGTGTTATTTATAACAAAAACTTTGTCTAATCTTATTGTTGCTTGTTAAAAGATATTTTGGGTATATTTATATAACTATCCACACCACAGGTACACGATCATAACCCTAGACACCATTACGTAGCAGCTGGAACATTCATTAAGAAAAAAAAAAGTACCTAATTTCATGATACTAAGTTTTAAGCAATAAAGGGGCCATCTTGACAAATCTCGGGAACACAAAATTAATCGGACAGGTATCCCATCACGAGCAGGCACTCATAGCAAGTTACCAATTTTTAGTTAAATAACCCCAATATACAATTTGCCCCCCCCATCCCCACACCACCTACAAAAAAAGTTGTTCTTGTCCCAGGAATAAATAAGCGCCAACATGTTAATATTATGATCGTCCTGTTGGGGGAGGAAATATATAAAAGTAAGTGGAAATAAATTGAAAAATTTCCTTTAAAAATATTAAAAAAGTGACGCCTGGCAGATAAAAGTTGTGTGAAGATCTTCAACGAGCGCAGTAATAATTACAACTGAAAGCCTCGAATTAACATAACTCCAACTTAAGCTCAACACTACACCTCCATACTCTAACACGTAAGTACACAAAAACAATGAAGTAATACATTCCCCGTAAATTCGAGCTCTTCGCCGCCCTGAAACTCATCCCTTCATGTGTAGTCACATCCTAGGGTGTGTTTGCGCAATAGGTCTGCATTTTTCATGCATTTTACCCCAAAAAAACTCAACCCTACGCCTACAGCTCCATCTAATGAACTACACCCCACACAATCCGCTTTCCTGCACTCTCCTTACTTCATCCCTCTCCTCTTAAATACCCCCAATCTTTCGATCAGCTCCGTCCCCAACCTTTCTTCAGATTCCTCAATCTTCCTCCGTCCCCCCCTTACAGATCCATCCTCCCTTTCTTCCCCCTCCCCCTTTCCCTCCCCTTTCTCCTACTCACCACCCAGTCCTCCCTTTCTGTCCTCCAACCCCCTTTTCTCTTCCCTTTCTTCAGATCCTCATCTCATATGAATTCCTCTTGTCTCCCTTGCCAACCTCCACCTGTGTCTCATTTACAACCGAAGCCCGTGCCCCGAGTACCACATGTGGGGAGCCGGGAGCCCTATAAGTGCCACACGATGCTCACTGCCCATAATTTTAGCTCCAAACCCACATATCTATTGGGATATCCATTAGAACCATATGTTGTGTAGATAAAGACCTACTTCCCAGCCTGTCTGGTAACCGGATGGCCTTAGCGAGGAAATGCGTAACAACTTCTCCACCAACATGTGTAACTCTCTACTCATCTTATTCTAAACCCGTCACGACACCCTGGGCAATCGATTTTAGGTCAACAAATTGCGCGACGAAACCCCCCATCGCATCCACCAAAACTTGTCCTGTCTCAGGCCCTCCTCCAACATCCCATAAACTCCTTCCTTTC
>JAMPIV010007520.1:0-367500 GCA_024509875.1 Oreohelix idahoensis
TCACTGATTTTAGTTGGGTTTTTCTTCTTTGTCAAGTTTTCATTTATAACCAATCAGTTGTCATTTATAGGCAAAGAGTTTTCATTTATAAGCAAAGAGTTTTCATTTATAAGCAGTGCAATTTTGTGCTCACTTTCTGCTCTGGGTTTTCAACGAGGTATTTTTGCTTTACATCTGCTGTGCAAACTTGTGTAATGATTTTTTAAAGTAGCAAGGAAGATAAGCATGAAAGGAAGATTATTATTTGTGTCTATTATTTAAAGAATTAGGGCATTTAAATTTCATATGGTGTTTCAAACAAATAAATGTTATGTTTGCAGAGTCAGCTGAGTGATATTCTAAATTTTCTTCATGGTTCATGTTTAGCAGGTATAAACATGAGAGATGTTTCACACGTAAATGTGGTGTATCACATCAGGTGATACACATATGTTCTGTTGATTGGCAGAGAGGATGTTGGAAGAAAGATTGTGACAAGAGAGGACAATTATGAGTTGAGCTCCTCTATCCTCTATGAAAGCTACCAGGTTTTGAGCCATGAACCTGATAATTTTGCCATGTGTCAAGCGCCTCAACCATGCTACTAATTGGACACTCCATCCGTCATATACAGTTGTTTGATATGGTGCTTGTTGGAGTTATATATTTTATGCTTATGAAAAGTGTCATTGTCAGTTCCATGTGTGTTGTTTCACATCAAGTCATTGGAGAATGTTATATACTTCTACAAATGTATACATAAAAAATCAAAAACTTCTTGGTGAATGAAGGAATTGCATAGCCTCATGAGTGGTCTCAAATGGCTCAAAAAAAAGAATATTAGAAAATGTTAGAGAGTTCAGAAATATTCCAAGGATACACAAACGTTAAGAAGACATGTTCTTCTCTGTCACACAACAAGATGATGTTTAATGATTCACCATTAATAGGGAAGTCTGTGTCTGTCTTGCTTATCACTTCATGGGATAGCAAACTTTTGCCTTGCATTGAAATATGCTGATACTTTGTCTCATTTGAAGAGTAATAGTTCTTAAAAATAAAAAAAGGGACTTTTTCAAGAGATTTGACAAGACAAGTTATGGAGTTTAAGAATTAGTTTGCACAGCATAAAGTTGTACAATCCTACTGGATGATTTAAAATATATATATATATATTTGACCTCCATAGTGTTCAGGAATTATTTATGAAGACATTGAAGTGTCTTTCTAAGTTGGTACTTTTCCTTTAGTGTCAAAATGCTACATGGCCAAAACACCTTTTTGATGGTGGAAATCTTCTTCGAATGAACAGAAAGTCTAATGTTATGTGACGGATGAGAGCTAGCTTTCTGTTTGTGATTCTTATTTTGGTGGAACGTTCAGTAATATCAGAGTATATTTTGTGCAGGTGTCGGGTAACTATTCTCTGGATGGAGAGTATCATGGATGACAGCAGTTGTTTACACATAGATAGTGATTAAGGTGTCAGTGAGTTGAACTCTGATTGTTTACTGTGTGTTGTGTGGGGTGTTTGTGCACAAAATTTGAGATGAAGTTTGAGGTCCCATATGATGAAGTGAATATGTGGATGGTCACGTGAGTTAAAGAAGAATGATGGTTGGTTACTAGAATCAGAGGTTTGAAAGTGTGGGCAAATATTGTTTCACTAAGTCTTCATCTGCAGAAAGAGCAAGATGTATGCTGAGAGAGTCACAAGTTTGCCAGTCATGTTAGATATCTGAAGCTTAGTCAGGATGGTTTGTCTCAGGCATGTCTAATGGTTAGGCATCTGGTGATACTGATGTTTTTCATACTGATGTGTCATTGAATTTTCTGCAGTGAAAGGGGTTTAGAGAGGTATGTGAACGTTCGACAGGTTAGTTCTAGTATATTTGATGCTAAGTTGTTATTTTCATATGTACAGCAGAAGCCATATCGGTTTTCTTGATAAACATATTTGCCAAATAGTACAAGTTTCTAATTATGGACTTGTGATATTTGACGTAATGAACATGTTAGAGGTTTGAAACCTGCCTCAAGAGTTTTTATCACACTTGTGTTTGTCCCAATGTTAGTAGTGTCTCGAGACTAACTTCATGTCAGTGTTGTGAGCCAATAATTAGTATTACATGGTCATGTCAGTATTATGAGCCAGTATTTAGTATTACATGGTCATGGCTCTTAGTCGCTTTTTACGACATGCATGGTAGGGTAGAGCTGGCAGACGCTGGAGCTGGGGTTGGCCATGTCCTCAGAAGAGATCCCGATGCCATCACAAGAACAGCTATGCTTTGGACCCCTGAAGGAAAACGAAAGAGAGGCCGACCAAAAACAACTTGGCGGAGGACTGTGGAGGCTGAGATGCAAAGAATGAACCAGAGTTGGGGCACTGTACGAAGGATGGCCACTGACCGAGCAAAGTGGAATCAATTTGTTGTTGCCCTACAAGACGCCACTAGGCGTGATGGTCACTGACTGCTTTGATGGTCGGTGGCTAAGGATCAAAGAAGAAGAAGAATGGTAGGGTACAGTGTTACTACTTTGCTCCCCTTTCGGGCCCCGGTAACACACGGGTACATGTCAGTGTTGTAAGCCAATAATTAGTATTACATCTGTGTCACAGGATAGTCTTTTCATGGCAACCTAATCATCATCATCATTACTGTTCAGCTCCCTATGGAGAATAAGCCTCTAACAAATTCACACCAAGCTTTCCTGTCCTGTACCATCCATCCATAGTCTATCTATGCCTTCTTTCTCCCATCCATGTCTGTCTCCAGTTCCCTTCTCCATGTATTTGTTGACTACCGTTTGCTAATGCTGACAATATGTGATTCTGATTTGAATTTGCAGGCCAAGACAAAGAGAGCTGGGGCTTATCTTACAAAGGAAAGATCTGGCACAATGGTATCTGTAAAGATTATTGTGAGCCATTCTTTGATACAACAACTGTGATCGGGGTCCTTCTCAACTTGTACAGGAACACCTTGACATTTTATAAGAATGGGGTCAGTCTTGGAGAAGCATTCACAGGATTGTACACATTCCATGAACCTTTGTACCCCTTGATCAGCTCTACAGCCACTGAAACTGAGCTTGCTCTTGGTATTCGAACCTGCAGATATCTGTCTCTACAGGAGAAGTGTTTTTCTAGTATTAGAAGCAGCCTGAAAAATGTTGACTACGTGGATAACCTCCCCCTGCCCAGTATAATGAAAAATCATCTTAGAGAACTGTAGGAGATTATTCTGAGTTGTCATTTACAAGGAGGTGAAATGCTTCTGATATTATTTTCAAAATATGTTATTTACTGTGTGCAGTATACAGCAGGACCAGCTTCTATGGTTGCTGGTGCCCCAGGCACATCTAAGCTTTGGCTCCACCTATAACATATTTGAAATACACTATTCCAAATTTACAGCAGAAAATCAAAATAGTTCATGATAAAAGCCAAAAGCACATGGATTAATAGTTGCTTGGTGATTAATAATTATGTAAATGACTAACCAAATTTATTGATGTGTGTACACGGACATTATGGATATAAATCTAATAATTATTTACTGGAAAATATAATCTATAAGCTAGCTTATTGGGATATTTAATGAGTGGCTCTCCAGATTAACTAATGTGTTAAGTTAGTTGCTTATCCTTTACAGGACGTAGCAATCAACCCAAGCTTTTATTGGCTGTTTGTGATTTTTCTAGGTACTTTTTTCATTCAGTAGTTTGCCATTGCTTTCTGAACGGTACGGCGCTTATACTATTGTTAAAAATCCACACAAAGCGATCTGCTACCAAACCGCCTGCAGCAGGTTTCGAACCTGGTATATCTGGATTATGAAACTGCGTTCATATCCATTAGGCCACAGACATGTGTACATGGTTACAAAAGTGAACCAAGAACTAAGAATAAGTGATTCTACAGGAAAACATTTTTAAAACAAACTCAAAAAGTAGGCATTCACTCAGCACAGAATCCAAACAGTTGGAAGAGCATATTGTATTTAAGACAGTTAGTAATGATAAGATCATGAAAACTGTACATGTAAATAACATAATCTAATTATGTAAAAAAATATGAGCAATACAACAGACAATAGATGCATACAAATATTCTGATCCTAATTAAACAATTTCTTTCTTGACTTCAGATCTGCAAATGTTTTCATACTTTGTATTTGGAAGATTCCAGACACCCGAAAGGGCACCCTGTAACGCTTGGTGCCTCAGACTCTCCTGAGTTGCTGGTACATAAAACTGGCTGTCATATACAGAAATAAATGTATATTATGTATGTGTTCTCTTAAAAACACATAAAAGTTTATCATTCTAGAACACTTGAGACACTGGTAACAGTATTTTAAAAATGCTTTCCATGGTGAAAATATAATTGTTTGTTATGTATGTTTCAATTAGTATGCTTTGAATTTAAAATTTTGAGATGATGCATGCCTCCATAAATTTTTTCTGTTTTTGCACTTTACCACATTCATATATTCTATATGCATGCTGGGAGATACACTATGAACTGTATTATTTGGTGATCAACATTCTGACTTATTTGGAAATCTCAGATTTCATATTTTTAATCCATTCATTATTTATTGACAGTTCTATCTGTAAAGTGCCTGCCTGCTTTTATTGTGACTGTATTTCATATTTAATTTGCCTGTCTTGCATTTTATGCTCATTGAGGCAAGAACACAATTTTAAACTGAAGGCAGCTGTGTATTTCATCTGGCAAGAACCATTTCATTTGTTATTTTCATGTCATAAACCAAGTTATGAAGTTTATGCTCAAAGTGATGATTAACAGTGTTTTGTTCATGTTAATACATTTTCAGTGCTTTATAAAACAATAGTAGATTTTGTCTTCAGAGTTTGTAGATGTTTTAGAAGTTTAATGTACAGCTGTTGTGGATGAAATGTGAGGTTTTTAATATGCTGTCACCAGTTCTTTGGACATCCGTGTAAACTGTCATGTACTCCTTTGGTGCATTCCCAGGAAGCCATGACTTGTTAAATTAAAAACCAGTATTTGTTTTTCCACCATACCTTTTCTGTTTATTTATTTATGTTTATTTTTTAACTTTTAACATCGAAATAGTTATTATCAATATGGTTGCTGCTTTTAGTTACACTGTAAAGTAGATGTAAGAAACTGAAACCAAATTAATTACATGTCCTGTAAGTGGTCGCTTTTACCAGTTTTTGGCCTACCTGTTTTTTTGTGTGTGCCACACTGTTGTATGTCAGCTGAAATAAGATAGCTTCTAAAATTAAGTAAACATCTTAAATACATTGAAGGCACTTAAATATTCCTAAAAGGTTGCTAAAGAATTATAATTTTTATTTAATCAGAATGGTTTGAATGAAATGTTCAAAGACGCTGTAATAAATAGCAGGAAAAATAATATTATTCTGAATGGAAAAATGAGCCTTTAATATGTACATGTTAAATGTTGCTGTGAAAAGCAATTCCAGACACTCTTAATCTATCTTTATAATGAGCCAGCCTTTTTTACACGTTTACAAATCTCCCAGATGTAGAATGCCATTATTGATCTGCAACAAAATTGCAACTTAAAAAGACCAGCTTACAATTTTATGATTGTCCAGGTGGGCATGTTTTGGATTTCTTGAAGCTTCAACAGGCATAAAGAATGGCACATAAAGTGTTAATCTGGTCACTTTTTTCCAGTTAGTCAACAGTAACCTAACATCAGCATCTTTTATAAATTCAGACATAAATTAGTGCCTTCGTGATGAAAATACAGTAAGTTTCATGTATTTGTGCCATTCAGATTAATGTTATATGCTTGGCAGTTTTCTGCCTTAACGGTTTTTTCCCCATACTACTTTAGAAGACATTTTTATTTGTTTCATGTAAGTTTAAGTTTTTAAAGTCATTTTCAACAGTTGTCTTTAGTTAAGTCACAGTAAAACTTTGGCAATTTCAGAAAAAAACGTACGTTTGATTGAGAGAAATTTCAAAAAATGAATATTACTGAACAAAAATTTAAAAATTATAAAATGTTTGATTGTAGTTTCAAAAATTTGCTTGTTATTTTATTTGTTACTGTAAATAATATCTGTGCATGTTTACACACTAGATTTCTGTCAATAATACCTACTATTAATCTCATTAACTGGTCATATCACTGTTTCAAAACTAAATCAAGTATATTAGAGATATATCATCATTTTTTTTTACATATTCAGTGATAATCCCATGATTTTGTTTAGGTGGCTTTATTCTCTAGCACCACAGTCTGTCTATCCTGTGACAATTTCATCAACATTTTTGAATAACATTTTCATGGTTGTAAATCCGTAATATTTCATATTAATTTCTCAGTTTTAGTATTTTCCTAGTGTTAACATTTACATTTGAATACATATAGACATTTACAGCTTATTACAACAACATGCAAATAGAAATCCTGATAACACTCACATCAGTTTGAGCCGTATCATATTTCACTCTGACTTTTAAAGTTTATTTTCTTTTTTATTCTTTTCTTTTCATGACCAGATGTGACAAACTGTAATTGAAATCCTTATAAAAGCCTGTACTTTTCATGATTCATAGATTAAAATAATATGAAAGCTGTTTTCTGCATTTTACTACCACATCTTAATTTACTCATCAGAATTTTTCAAATTAGATGAAAGAGAAAATATTGTGCCCGAAGATTTAACCTTGGCACAAACTTCCAGCTTTGAATGTTGTAATTTTTTTTCTGTTAATGGAATTCTGTTGCACAAACTTGTGGCATTTAAAAATTGTTCGCCTATACCCTGGAAAAGTTGTAAACTACTGATCAAGAGCTTTGGTTTGATTTCGTTCATTTGCTACTCCTACTGAATTTTTAAACTTGTTTTAATAGTTCTTAACGAGTTCTCTCACATTCATGGCATGTTGAATGTAGAAAATGAAGAAAATAAGGTATCCCACTGGTCTTAAATCCCCAGAATGTCAGAAGGGCCTACGTGCCCAATTCTTAACCCTTTGAAAATAAAGTTTGTTCGTTCCCCAGCTTGCAATTTTCAGACTTTCTCTGTCCATCAGTGTCTGTTCATTTGACTCATCCTGCCTGACTGTGACAGTTCATTTGATTTCACTGTAGGGACCTATATTTCAATAACATTTCTATTAAAAAAATAAATATATTTATAAGCACATTCTAGTTAGTATGTGATATGCAGCCGTAATAATGTAATACTCATTTATGTTGCTGGTAAAGTGTAATAGGTTATTAACATTTGTCATTTTAAAATTATTATTTGTAATTTATTCAGCAAATGTCTAAAATTTGTTCACCATCATTTACAATCAATACATCATAATTTATATCAAATTTACCATTATAAATAATCTTCTTACCATTGTAATAATCTGTTTACATTTCTGTGCTGTATTTTTGGCAATTCATGCATAACTATTTTTGCATTTTGTTTACTATTGTGATATTTTTACTATTTTTGTATTATTACTGATTGTCTGTTTATTGCATATCAGTAATAGCTATCAAACTCTTTGTTATTAGCATTACACAGCCACTATCTAATGTATACTAAAGAAACATAACACGCTGATGAGATGACGACATATGAAACTAGAACAAGAGATAGAGCATAGATATAAAGAAGTTGGTAGGAATAACACCACGTGTCAACTAAATAGAGCAGAGAAGCATGTCATAAGGTCACCTTTAAAAATGCAGCATTCATCCCTGCCATCCATCCATAGGGGCTCTCCAAATATGCAGTGTTAAAATACTGTGCTCTGGTTCTGGGCTCTCCCAAAGAATAGTCATTTCCCAGCTCCTCTCATGGATCCAGCCAACCAGGTAAAAAGGCAGGGTTAACTCTGGGTTTAGGTGATTCTCTCTTCCCCCCCCCCAAATAAAAATGTGTAATGCTGGGTTCTCAACATATTGTGCTACAGGGGAAACTGTGATGTTGGGCTGCTCTGGTGTAGCTAATTGATCCCTGAGTATAGGCCAGGCAACTCAAGATATTCGAAGGTTGTTTCCAGGATACACCATGTCAAGGTGCTTTAGGGTCTGTGGTTAGTGGTCTAACCCTGGAATTCATGTGAGAGAAACACAAATTCCTTTGTATCCTGCATGATGTCACACATGGAAAAAAAGATTAATCACCTAACAATTGTTCTGAAGTAGGTAAAAAAAACTTTTTATGTAGTATTTCATAAATATATATCTTGCCGAAACAATACATCAGGAATGGCCTGTTAGGCCGTTTTTGGGAGACACAACACTGGAGGAAATTTTGGATAGAGCCATCAATATATTTTGTACAGAACAAAATTGTTATATATGAGTATATGTCAAAATTGTTATATATGAGTATATGTCAAAATTAAAGCAAAATTGTCTCTTAAAAATAAATTTCACTGGAACCTCACCTTCCTAGTAATGTTTTTGTAGCATCTGTATAGTAAAAGTATAAAAGAATCTTTTTTGAACATTATTTGGCAAAAATCATTACATAATTTTTGAAACGTAATGAGAGCTGCACCAAAGGCTCATTCGAGTCGCACCTGGCCATCCATCCAATACATCAAACTTGTTGCTTTAAAATACTTATTTTATAATGTTTATTATAACAAATTTTAATGTGAAGATGTACACATGTTAACTTGTCTTCAGTAAAAAAATTGTCACAAATAAATTACACACATTTTGATTTCAGTTAAAAAATAAATCAGGTTCTTTCAGATTCATTGCAGACAACCCAATGTTTTAAAGACACAGAATTTCTTGAGAAATAATAAATATATAGTAAGTTTTGTGGCAGCTACTGAAATGGCCATAAATTACTTCTTCTTCAATAAAATGATATGAATCACTTTTGACAAGCTTCATAAACAACTAGAAAACAATCCCAGCATTCATCTTCTAAAATGCTCAGATGTGAATATTCACTTTCACCAAATCTAGATCCTTCTTCCCCATCACTTTCTATTTTGCAATGTTCGAATTACACAAGTCTTTGTTTAAGAAACAGAGTAACACTACAGTTTATTACCAGCTTTATCTGCTAAGAATATTGCTTTGATATGCTCATGCAGACAGGCCTAGAGGTAATGTAAATAAATAGAGTCACTTTACAAGGTTTTCTGAAATTGTTAAATATGCATGTGGGCGAGTTAACTCAGGCAAAAGTGATTAAATTGTGTAAACTAAAACTGCAATTATTTTGATTTGTAATGTGTTTACGACTGTTTGTGTAATCCACTATTGTTTGCTGTCTAGCTAACTGTTTTCAATTATTTTTATTTTTTTTATCGTAGGTAATTTGTTTAATATTGAATATGCAGAAGTATAATATATTTAATATTGAAGAATGGAGAGGTAAAATTAAAAGCTAGAGGAAATATATTGACAAGTTAATAAAAGAGGCAAAGGAAGTTGTGGTCAAAGGAAATATGAATGACTTACACAACAGTACAAAGAAGCAACCATGGGAAAAAATAAGCAGTCAAATGACTCTATCAAGGACAAGAATAGAAAATTGCTTTGCAATGCAACAGAGCCAATGAAGAAGTGGATGGACCATTACTATATAGATCAGCTCAACAAGACCCCCATACATTCAGCAATAATGGAGTTACAAAGTAAATTTGCAAAACCAAAAAAAATGGATGAAATTTTAAAAAACGCCAAACCGCTTCTAAGAGATGGAAAATGTGCTGGCCTAGATGGCATTCCAGCAGACGTCCTGTAAGTAGATGCCATAAAAGAAGACACTGGCACCTCTCCACAGATGTATTGTACAAATTACTTGGTAAAGTCTGGATGACACAAGAAATACAAGGAAAAATATCTGATCAAGTTGCCAAAGAAGGGAGATTAGCAAGAGTGCACAAATAATGTAATAATATTATTATTAGTGCCAGGAAAATAATATTAAACAGGATCATCCGTGAGAATTTTTATTAAAAGTGTCCATAGAAAGACAAACCCCTTGTAGGTCATGGGGGTCTCTGATGAGACAAAAAAAGAATAGGACTCCTGCTCCCTCATACATGTCTTGCCATGTAAGTATTGCGGTGTTGTTCATGAGGCTGGCAATCTCATCGTGTAAAACAGGTAGCTACAGAAACCTCTGCTGCAAGATCATATGAATGCTTGCTGCAAGCTTTCTGCACAGGGACCAGCAGTCGTGGCTGCATGCTCCATAAGGGTTTAAAGGGAAAATGAAGATGATAAGATAACTGAGAGAAGAATGCACAGATTTTCAGCAAACCCTGCTGCACAGATTATGTACAGACCAGATAGCCGTACTATGACTAGCAGTTGAATGACAGCTTACAAAACTCTTTGAGATAAAAACTTAGCATGGGACAGATATGCCTCTTGTCACCAGTTCTCTTCTTACTAGTTATAGTAGAAGCTAGTGGCGATGCTCTCTACGTCACCACCTCAGATTTGGTTAAAAGAAGCTGTCAGGGCAAGTGGAAGAGAGGAGAAAACGTCAAAAGGAACACCAGGAAAATAAGCAGCTGAGGGTTGACACCTTAGGGATGCATTCCCGTAGTCAGTTAAAACTGAAAGACCTATTAAAGTGGAAATCCAAAGAAATCAAGTCCAACAAAAAAATAAGAATTGACAATTGAAATGTCAAAGCAGTGCTAATGTAAGACTCTGAAACAGAAAACAACAACACCATAAAGGCAGGTCTGGCACCAGTAGTTCATACCAGTAGACACAATAGTCACAGTTTCTTGTGAATGCTAGGTAACCGTTGTCATGGTCAACGTAAGAATGCCTTCATTAATTTATCTTTGTTTGTCACTCCTGACAGAGCATGAGACCATCACTGCTGTTGGCTTCATTATTGCAGCAGTGGTTTCTATAGCAACAATGTGTTTTACATTATGAAATTGCCAGCCCCATGCACAAACTCACATAAGTCGCCTTGCATGACAAGCTTGAGTGAGTAGTTGTCGATTCTTTCTGTGTGTCCCCAGAGATCCCATGAACTACACGGTCAAAGGTCAAATGAAGTCTGCAAATAAAAACGAGCGAATGAATGAATACAATTTTTATTTCATCAGGGTAAGACATTATTGTATGTTTATATTTCTGCCCTGTAATAATACCATTATACAGTTGTTTTGACGTTAAAGCATTCTTAACTTCAACAGTTAATATTAACAGTCATTCACTAGTGTAACGCAAACACTCACACATACACACATAGGGAGTGTGTGTGTGTGTGAGAGAGAGAGAGAGAGAGAGAGAGAGAGAAAGAGATTTAGAAACTTACGAGAATGTAATAGACCTGATATAGCAGAGTAGATATTTCTGCCTACTACATACTTATATTCCAGAGGATGTTCAGTCTTAATCGCTTGGATAACATATTAGAAACCATAGTGAATAAAACATTAAAGTTTTATTTGGAAAATAATAATTTATATAGTCAAACTCAGTCAAGATTTAGGAAGAACAGATGCACTATGGATCAGATAATTAAATTTGAACATGAAGTAAAATAAGGATTTCAAAAGAAAGAAAAAACTGTGGTAGTATTTTTAGATATAGCTAGGGCTTATGATGGAGCCGCGGTAGCAGTGATTAGTGCACTGGCTTCCTAGCTCAGTGGTCCATGGTTCGATCCCCAGTTGAGGTGGGATTTTTTAGACCGCAAACGTCTCCGGGGTCGACCCAGCCTCGTGAATGGGTACCAGAATAACTATGGGAAGGTTAAGGCGGCCGTCGTGATGCTGACCAGATCACCCCTAGTGTGCCGATGGTCAAGAAAATATGGGCCTGTCATAGATTTGTGACAGGTGATTAAGACTTAGTTTGGTCCCTTCTGAATAGACATAGATATAAGCGATAGCTCAGTGATCGGTTGTTAGACATCCTGGCGCGGTCTGATACATCTTGTTGAGCACTAAAACCGTGAGGTGTGACTCCAGGCTAGTGATATCGTGGGAATGTAATCATTAGTGGGCGGACCTATTGTGGACGTCTAGGAAGATACTCTTGACTAAGATGTGATCTCATGTCATCCATACTGAGCATAGGACTCCTGATTTGCTCCCTAGAGGGATGGGTGGAGTTTTCCCTGACATTTTGACATAGCTATCATGTGGTGCATGGTTGGAGATGCAGATTTAAACTGAAACAGTGAGAGGCTTCAGTGAGAGAGCTGAGAAGTAGCAAGATCGTTCTTGTGCAAAATGCGCCCTCGTACGATAACCAACTGAGGTTTGGGCTTTTGCATAGTTGCGTCTGTGCTAAGAGAACTAACGACATAGAGAGAGTCCAGCATTCTGTGCTGGGTTATTAGATGGTGTTACATACATAGCTTGGTTAAATAGAGTTGTATAGGAATTACCTTCAAAAAGTAACTTTGTGGACAACATTGTTTTCTGCATGATTCATGTGCTACCTGATTGGGTTTCATTAATAAAAGTGGGACCCTGTCATCAAGAGAGTTTTTCTGTGACTGCGGAACGTGTGTGAAAGTAGGCCAGAGAGAGTGACGACAACATCACACGCGAATCCTTATTCTCCTTCACACATCGTCTTCGCACCGTCACACTAAGAAAAATATTGCTAGCAACAACACTTGCATAAAGAAATTTAAGATAGCAATAATGGGTGCCAAAATACAACAATAAAGGAATCGCTCAGTCCTGCATTCACTCTATTCAGTCATCAGGGCCCTGACATACATTCTTACCTACAATCGTGCTGTTGTTCGCCGTCTGGCGCAAACTTTAGGACACCTACACCCTTTAATCTGGTTTTCTTGTGATGAAGGGGATCCCAGCTCTGCAGATTGTGGGTTCATCCAATGGATCCGGGGAGCGTCCTCTTCATGCGAATATTTTTTCAGACTAAGGTTAGTGTCACTTGAATCACGAGGTAAGAATTTGTTTTAAGCGGGCTCACCGTGTCAGAATCACGAGGTTTCCACTACTTAGGAAAAATGGCAGGTTGGTAACTTCGATCAAAGATAAAATTCTTGGTCACACCACTAGTAGTCCACAATGTCGGAACAGTTATTGATTGTAAGATTTTACTTGCCCCAAGGGCTGAAATGTACTTGAGGTTTCTCTCGGGAAGAATTAAATCTGGCTCGATAGGCCCGTTACTTTATTTAAATCTTAAAGTTTATGGAATGGGTACTCTGTCATTCTGGATGCCAATGCAATGCCAGACAGATTTTATTTTATACACCCCAGTCTTTAAGAATAAAATGTTTATGTTCTTCACAGATACTACTCAGTACTCAACGCTGGCAAAGTTGGGTCACCCCAGTTTCACTGAATAAAGAGAAAACAACATATAAAATACTTATACATACTATTCCCTCGGTTATAACTTACATTATAAACTGCAAGCGTAGAGCTTGTCGTATCATTTAAATCTCCCGTGAAATAAGTTATATTCACAAAATCAGTCATCATGAATTAGAAATACATACGTATTTCGTCAATACTCAATGATGAATCAGTGCATTTATAAGTTAGTTAAAATATTCTCGACTGATTATTCGCAGTTTAATTAAATTCATTTACAGCTGCATGAGTTTAAGCTAGAAATTATAATTTATTCTGCTTTCCACTGAAACACGTCACTAGAGAATGTAACAGACTTAATATTAATTCTTCTGCACACAAATCTAACTAGTAAAATGAAGTAAGCGATTTATCATGAGAGAAAAGAAACAGGTAAACGTTAGAATGAGAAAATATATATATAGTCGCAAACGAACGAATGCGAAAAACAGGAAAAGGATAAAAGAGCGATAATAAAGTAGAGGACACGGGTAGAAAAGAAAAGAATATAGAAAATTTATTGATCATAAATCTCTATGCGACAGGGCCTAACACCGTATTCTCAATATGCCTCAATGGCGGGCGTGTAACGGGATCCTTTACCTTTACCTAGGGCTTATGATGAATGAATATATACTGAAGCACATTAAAAACCCACCACCTGTATAATCCAGGAACAGAGTGTGAAATGTAAATATAAGTGTTTACAAGTTTACATATTTGGAATCTTTATTCGTTTTCCTATGAATCCATGCTGGTCATTAATTTGTACATTTGATTGTTATGAAATTCATTGCATTCTGTGCAGGCAAGGGAGAAAACCAAAAATGCAACCAATAAAAAAATTCATTCACACTATCCTCAATATCTGGTATGTCCACCGTGTGCTTGCAAACAAGCTTGGCAGCGGCTCCGCATGGAAGGCACAAGTCTCTGAAGGAAATTCCGGGGAATCAAGTCCCATTCACGTGTAAGAGCAGCTTCGAGCTGTTGCAGATTAGCTGGAGAACTTTGCCTGTAGACTCTGCGTCCAAGCTCGTCCCACAGATGTTCTATAGGGGACATGTCTGGTGATAGGGCAGGCCAATCAATCGTCACAATGTTCTGCTGCTGTAGATATTGCTGCGTAATGCATGCGGTGTTTGCACGTGCGTTATCCTGCTGGAGAAGCTGCAAGTCTGGATAATGTGTGAACGCAGGAGCAACCAATGCATCCAGAACTTCATCTCGATATGTCACTGATAATTGCCTTTTTGAGGCCATCACATTGATAATGCGTTCTTTTGTTGTGATGTGTGATGTTACTGTTTTCATAAGGTCATACTGGACACGTAGATGAAGGGTCAACTCGTTCCGACACAGTGCTGACAATTATTTTTCGTTTGTATAAACATTTTTCATATGTATGATCATTTTTTTGACTGAAGTGTGTATTATGTTTTCTATGGTCAAAGGGACATAATCCGAGTTATCGAAACTACAATTTTTTAGGAGTTTGCCTTCTCTTGTATAGAGACACGTTCGGTCTATAATTTCTTGAACGAAGCGTGACCACATCTCCTTATTTGGTAGTACCAGTCAACTATGGTAGATGTCTGAAACCTTTCTTAACGCTTCTTTTCATGACCATAAAAGGCGCGACTGTGTAAGACTTTTATCTCGAATGTTCTTAGAATCGTCTTATTGTGAACGGCAACTCAGAGATTGTCGTTCTGCGCATGTCAAAAGCTGGGAGTTCGTTCTGTGTGTTCCGCCCAGTTGGGGCAGTTGAGAAATGGTTTAAGAAGCGAGCAGACGCAACTGCGTCTTGTGATTCTCTGAGGGAAATACATTGTCGTTGTGAGTTAGTTAGCTAACTAGACTATTTCCCAGTATTATTCACGCCTGCCTGGAGGCATATGTTCATGGTTGATTTTCCGAAATAAGGTAATTCCTCTTGTATCGAACTTTATGCTATCATCTAGAGGTTCGTCATTTTGTCGCCTATTTGCTCGCCTGTGTGATTCAAAATGGAGAGGTACTTTGACTAGGATTAAGTCACCGGTATCTTTATACCTGAACTAGTTAAATATATATGGGTCGCTCTAGACCAACAAGACTATTGTCTGTGTTCCAGGATTCGTTATATCAGAGATCACGTCCAAGTCAGATGGTTAGACTTAGGAACATTATAAAGGTCGAGCTGACCTGTAGCCCATGTATGCTATTCACGTGCAGACAGTGAACGGACTTATTGTATACAACTGATCTGCTAGCATCAGAATGGGAGCATTTATTATTGTTTATGAACATTGAAGATCTGTAGCTGACACTGTGCAGAAGTTATAGAAATTATTATTATTTATACAGCTTCACGAACTAGAACTCTATGATTTATGAATTTCTGAATCTATTGAACTGTGATGTCTTATGACGCATATATACAACAGCTGTCATTGCTGACTACAGAAATTGTTTTCAATGTGCCATATCATCTTGCTGAACTCGTTAACTATGTTGATGTCATAAGTATCATGACTGTTTTGTGGCGTGCAATAAATGGAAGAAACTTATACAACGAAGTTACCCTTTCTATGACTCTACACGTCATGTTGCCTGTGTGATAACCCTGTGAACTGTTCCACTACCACATACACAGCAACATCCTAAATCAGAGAAGACACCTACATCTTGCACTTTAATACCAGGTGTCGATAAGGGTGGCAAGTTACCACTTCAGCTCAAATCCACCCTTATCATTTTTGGTGGCCAGAGCTGGTTCTATCATCTGATATTTTGGCGCACCATATCATTTTTGGTGGCCATAGCACCATATCATTTTT
Organism: Oreohelix idahoensis; assembly: GCA_024509875.1. Lineage (NCBI taxonomy): Eukaryota > Metazoa > Mollusca > Gastropoda > Stylommatophora > Oreohelicidae > Oreohelix > Oreohelix idahoensis. Next base: position 16,132 of record JAMPIV010007520.1, read on the forward strand.
GGTGGCCATAGATTGGTTCACTCTGATTCCAGCTATCAAGGGGGTCAGCAAACCCAGACATCATCATCATACTAGATACAACTACAGCATCAACTACCACCTTACAAGAAATTTTATTGAAAGTATCCGGATTTTCTGACAGTTGCTGATTTTGAAACTACCCGGCGCTGCTCGGCAATATTGAAGTTTATGTAAAATTAGAAGGACAAGTACCGAGCGAATGGATTTCCTGATCTGGTGAAAAGAAGGACAAGTGCCGTAACAACTGTTCCGGTCTCAGGGGTACTGTTGCGGGTTCAGAAGGTCAAGTGCCGGTTAAATCAATTTAGAAGATTCAGAAGGTCAAGTGCCGTAACAACTGTTGCAGTATTAGAAGCTCATTTCCTTCGTCATGGCTGTTTATGGGAGCAGAAGTTAATCAACGTTGGATCATTATCCTCAGAATGCTGATTACATCCTGTTCTGCACCGTGCTGACGCTGGATTTATAGAAGTTAAGTGGCCTGTTTTGTTTGTGAACTGTGCCCTTATGTTCTAACTGAGCCTTCTGTACTTTCACACTTTCTCCTATTGTTTTCATGATACATGTTTATATGTTATATGTTATTTGTTATTTGTATATTTATATGTTTATATTTCAGCGGGTTTTCTCGGTTGGGGGGTGTCTTGCAGTAGAAGATACCACGTCACAGAGGTTCTACTGTTAGCGTTTTCGTTAGGGACTGTGCGAATTTCCTACAGTGAAATTTGCTAGCGACAATCGTTGCTATATCTGTTTAGTTGTGACGAGTTGTGCTTTATTTTTTTTTCTTGTATATATATTTTTTTTTCTTTTTTCTTTTCTCTCTTTCTTTGTGTTTTTTAGTTTCGATTTCGATTGTTTGTATTTGTAGGTCTCCCCTTTGCTATTATTCAGTTCTTTACGTATATTTTTGTGTATACACTGTAGCGTCATTTGTTAGTCATATCTTCGCATATTTCTTTTTAGTTTTGCTGTTTGTGTATTTGACTTATGCGAATGTTTTCGTATTGTTTGATCTTTGTTGTTGTTTACATTGACTTTGATCTTTGTTGATTGTTTACATTGACTCTGATCTTTGTTATTGTTTACATTGACTCTGATCTTTGTTGTTGTTTACATTGACTCTGATCTTTGTTGTTGTTTACATTGACTTTGATCTTTGTTATTGTTTACATTGTTGGTGACCTTTGTTATTGTTTACATTGTCTTGTTATTGTTTACATAGTTCTTGCATAGTTAGCTTTCACTATTGTTAATATATGCTCATGCACTATTGGTCTATAGTGCACTTATCATAACTAACTGGTGTTTTTTGCTTATGCACTATTGTAGTGCAGTTATGATAAATAACTGATGGTTATGCACTGATTTGGGTAGTGCACTGTTAATTAAGAGGTGACTTGTGATATTATTATACATTTGATAATACAAGTTGGTGTCAACTCCTGTTTCCCACAGAGATTGGGTTCAACATAGAGATTATACAAGCACTTTATTAAGTCTTGTTGCTATTTAACATTGAAATAAGATAATTAATTATTTCAGGTTCTGTACTCACATTTTAGACATCATGTCTACATTTGAGTACTTTATTGAGCAGGGTAAAGCCCTTGGGAAGACAGGTGATAAATTGGAAGAATTTGCGACTGTTCAATATGCCAAGGCATTGAAGTCGGAAGAAAAGAAAATGAAAGAACAAACTGAACAAAAGAGAATAGAGGCTGAAATAGAACAAAAGAAACTGCAGATGCAGGTGGAGGAAAAAAGATTTCAAATGGAAATGGAAAAAAAAAAAAAAAACTTGAAAAAGAAAAGACTTGAAAAAGAAGCTGAAAATAAGAGACTTGAAAAAGAAGCTGAAAATAAGAGACTTGAAAAAGAAGCTGAAAATAAGAGACTTGAAATAAAAAGTTACAGGCCCAGGCTGAAGAAAGAAAGTTACAGGCTGAGGCTGAAGAAAGAAGGTTACAAAGAGAGGCTGATGAGAGAAAAGCAAAAATGGAACATGATGAAAAAGTCTTAGCTTTAGAGTTAGAGAAGTTAAAGTTATTGAACACTGGTAATGCTAATGATGCAAATAAGGTGTCAAATAAGACTAATGCTAAGGATTTCAAGCTTAATCTACCAGCATTTAATCCCTCAATCGATGATATAACATTTTATCTAGATAGATTTGAAAGTGCATGTAATGTGCATAATATAGATAAAACATTATATGTGTATCATCTGTCCAAGATACTTAGAGGTGATGCTTTGACTTTGTTGAGTATGGTAGATGTGCCTGACAAAAACAACTATGAGGTTGTCAGGGCGGCATTGTTAAAGAAGTACCAACTTAACGAGGACGGATATCGTCTTAAATTTAAAACCATGTTACCAGAAACTGGAGTTGAATTCTCTGAATTCATCTCAGGCATCCGTCTTACTTTTTTACGATGGGTTGAGTTGTCTAAGACAGAAAATACATTTGAAGCTCTTATGGATTTACTACTTAGAGATAAGGTTATGTCTTCTGTTAATGAAGCTTTTCTATCTTTTCTTCATGAGCGTAAGCCTAAAAACATAAAAGAAATGGAAGAATACTGTAGCCAGTATGTTACTGCGCATCCGCACATAACCATTAGTAACTCTAAGGTGAAAGAAGGTCTGCCAGTTGCTTCGGCAGCACCTTATGGCCCAAATTTTATGCGTAAATTTCAGGGTAGCCAGAAAAATTTCAATAAAAAGAGTAATCGTAATTATGCCCAGAACCATAGTGATCAATTCCAGGGTGATTCTTCTTCCCAGAACTGGAGACAACCTAATACTACACGTTATTCTACTCCGGTTAACTTTAGAAATTTTCACAAAGGTAATCGGTATAGAGGGAAATATTTTATGCAGAGACCTCAATACCAAGATAATAGAGGTTCTCAACAGCATAGAGATAGTAATGACAGTTATGGAAACTGGAACTCAAACCAGGATAAAAATTACAGTAGGGACTTTAATGATAATTGCAGAGGCAATAATGGTCGCGGTAGATCGCAACATAAGAGAAAAAGATATCAACAGACAAACTCTGTTCAACAAGAATCTCAGGGAGCAGATAAACAGGTTAATAATGATAAAGACCATAATGCTATCGGATGCTCATCTTTTGATTTTGGTAGGGCAAATAAATGTATCCAATGCAGTACTTTATTTGATCCGAAAACCGTTAGTACTCTAAGCTGTGGTCATCCTTTGCCCGCTCTTCCTGCTAATGTTGCTCATGATGGGAGAGGTTCTCTTATATTACATAAGGGGCTAGTAAATAGTAATCCAGTCTCAGTGTTGTTTGATTCTGGATGTACTACTGTCGGCGTTAGGCAATCTCTTGTAGATCCATCCTGTGCTACAGGAAAAGTCATCAAATGTGTCACATTTGGTGGCACGTTAGAAAAGTATCCTACTGCTATAATACACATTGCTACTCCGTTCTTCACGGGAGAGGTCCACGCGTGTCTACTTCCAAACCCTATTGCGGACCTTATTATTGGTCGTATTCACGGAGTTAGGGAATGTACCCCACAGCAGATTGCTGTTTGGGAAGAGCAAAACATTGAAGCTACCAATGCGGTGGTCACAAGAGCACATGCTCTGGATCCACCTCAAACTTCATTAACTAATAATGATGAAGTAAATGACCAAGATAGTCACTTGACTATTACACGTGACTCATTTATCAAATTGCAAGAAGAAGATCCTTCTTTACAAAAATTCTTCATTCTAGCAAAAAAAGGTGATCCTAATCAGAACACTAATAGGAAATCTTGGATTTCTATGAAGAACGGCGTACTTGTACGTATGGTACAAGACTCGACTACGTCCACTCATTCACAAATTCTTGTGCCTAAGAGCATGAGATTGCAAATATTGCAACATGCTCATGACTCGCAATGTGCTGGACATATGGGTTTTTCCCGTACAAAGTCGAGGGTTCTTGCGGCTTTCTTTTGGCCATTTGTGAGCAAGGACATACGAATGTACTGTCGCTCTTGCAAAGTATGTCAGGAGGTCAAATCTAAAGGACCACGACATGCTGCGCCTATCCAGGCTGCTGACATTCCTATTCGCCCTTTTCAAAAAATGGCAATAGATATTATCGGTCCTTTTAGAATTAAGTCGGCTAGAGGACATCAATTTATCCTTACATGTGTCGATATGTGCACACGTTGGCCAGAGGCAATACCTCTCAAGAGCATCTCAACTGCTGATATCGCAGACGCTCTTTGGCTGATATTTTCTCGCTTGGGTTTTCCCGGAGAAATATTGTCAGACCATGGCACTCAACTTATATCAGACACTATGTCACAGGTAATGTCTATGCTACACATTAAAAGGTCTCTCAGCAGTATCTATCACCCAATGTCTAATGGGTTGGTCGAACGTTTAAATAGGACTCTGAAAACTTTACTTGGTAAAATAACTGAGGATCATCCTCAGGATTGGGACAGGGTCTTACCCGCGGCTCTCTTTGCGTATAGAGAGGTCCCCAATGAACATACGGGGTTTTCCCCTTTTGAACTTGTCTTTGGCGCGCAACCGCGCGGCCCTATGTCTTTACTTCACGATCTAATCACTGCCGATAATATTAGCGATGAGACTCAATCTTCTTATGAGTACGTCATTGCTCTTAGGCAAAAGATCATCGAGGCATGCAAACTAGCAACTTCGTCTTCAGAATTTGCTAAAGAAAAGGCAAGGCAGTTTGCAAATAAGAATAGATGTCTACGACAACTTTGTCCAGGTGACAAAGCTCTCGTTCTACTTCCTTCAAGGGAGAACAGACTTCTAATTGCATGGAAAGGTCCATATGCAATAGTCTCCAAAATTTCTGATGTCGACTATGTTGTCGATATTGATGGAAAGCATAAAACTTTCCACATAAATATGCTCACAGAATTTTATGAAAGACCTGACTATTTGCAGCCTATTTTCCAGGCTACGGACAATTCACAAGCAACTCATGGTCAGTACTCATCTCTGTCAGTTATACAGGATGAGGAAACTACTTTTTCTGATGTCAATCTTCCTCTTTCTATGGTCCCACTTTATTCTACGGAATCTTGGAAAAACGTGACCGTTTCTCCAAATCTTTCCGCTGAGGAACATCGACAAGTTTCTTCGATGTTGCAAACATTTCAGGATGTTCTTACAGACATCCCGGGACACACACATGTCATAGAACATGACATTGTGCTAACTGATCACAATCCTATCAGAGTCAGACCATATCCAATACCTATCCATTTCCAGTCTCAAGTCGAAAAAGAGTTGGATGAAATGATACGTTTGGAAATCATTGAACCATCCACTTCAGCATACTCTTCGTCTATGGTTATTGTTCGAAAGAAGGATAATAACATTCGCATTTGCGTAGATTATCGCAAATTGAACCAAGTTACGAAGTTCGATGCTGAACCTATGCCTTCATTAGAAGAGCTACTCAATAAACTTTCTAATTCTAGATTCTTTACCAAACTAGATTTGTCTAAAGGTTATTGGCAAGTCCCGCTAACTGAACGTGCCAAACCTTTTACAGCTTTTTCTACACCTAGGGGTTTATTCCAATGGAATTTCATGCCTTTTGGTCTTATGAACGCCCCTGCTACATTCGTACGCATGATGCGGCGAATTCTCGCATATCGTACAGATGTCATAGCATACCTAGATGATATCTGTCTATTCAGTGATTCTTGGGAAGATCATTATTTGGGTTTATACGAATTACTGTCTACTCTTCGCGAGTATAACTTGACTGCAAAACCCTCTAAAGCCTTTATAGGATTTAGCGAGATTTCTTTCCTAGGTCATCGGGTTGGTCATGGTCTTTTAAAGACAGAGGACCACAATGTTTCAAAAATACTTAACATTTCGGTCCCTAAGACGAAGAAACAAGTAAGGAGTCTATTAGGTTTGATTCAATTCTACGGACGATTCATTCCGAATCTGTCCTCCATTATGGCACCGCTTTCTACTTTATTGAAGAAAGGGTCGCCTAATCTGATCCGCTGGTCTAAAGAATGTCAATCCTCATTGGACCAGGTTAAAGCCCTATTTTCATCTCCACCTATTCTTAAGTTACCTACTATTGAGAAGACTTTTGTTCTTCGAAGTGACGCCTCGTCAACAGGGATTGGGGCAGCACTAATGCAGGAGTATTCTGATACTTTGCATCCGGTGATGTATATCTCTAGGAAATTAAACGCTGCAGAAAAGAATTACTCGGTTTTAGACCGTGAGTTATTGGCTATGGTATGGTCTATTCTGAAGTTACAAAGATTTCTTCTAGGCGCACATTTCATTGTGGAAACCGACCAGAAAGCGCTTACTGCTATTCAGAGCAAAAACTTGAAGAGCTCGAGGTCCACTCGTTATGCCATAGCTCTTCAACCATTTCATTTCTCGGTTCGAGCTATCCGTGGTTCGGATAATGTAATGGCAGACATTCTGTCCAGATGTCCACACGATTCCACATGATTCTTCTGTCATATATATATATATTTCCTGATATACAGTCCAATGTTATAATGACATGTTAGTAGATTTTGTCTCACTTTTTTTTTTTTGAGGGAAATTTATAACATTGTACCATGTAATTAAGAAGGCTTAGTTAGTGATATACGGGCCAAAAGATCACTCGGCCACATTTAAATAAATTATTTTCAGGATTGTATTAAGAAATTTACCAGTTGTCTTTAAGATTTGTGTTATTGATATTTTCGCAGCACATCATTGAAGTCTGCGAGTTTATGTCCATTGTGGAACTTTGAGGATATCAAGTCCTGTCCTACATTGGGAGCGGATGATGTCCACATCTTCTTCTATTGAATGTTTTATGTCACCGAAGATCAACACATGTATTACTTATTAATTACTGTTACTTTATATAATGTAATAATATAGTGCGGTATATTAGTAAATTACACCGCTATTTGCAACACATTGTATGATAACACATAATATATTTAATTTCATATATTGGTATGAGAATAATTTGATTGTCATTATGTTGTTGCCATCATTGTGGCGTGTGTTGGTGGCACCTTCCTGGAATATATCAGCGTATACTTAGATAAATTTTTTCTCTAAGGATCTGAGATATGATCTCAGTGTCGCTCCATGCGTTGAGCTAATTTGTTAGGTATATATCCACGCATCATACGTGCGTTAGGAGCCTAGATTTTTTCCGGCTCCAGGATTTAAAAAAAAAAAAATGTTTCATTTTTTTTTTCCAGGGAGGGTGCGGTAATGTTACGCACGGATCATTATTATTTTTCGTTTGTATAAACATTTTTCATATGTATGATCATTTTTTTGACTGAAGTGTGTATTATGTTTTCTATGGTCAAAGGGACATAATCCGAGTTATCGAAACTACAATTTTTTAGGAGTTTGCCTTCTCTTGTATAGAGACACGTTCGGTCTATAATTTCTTGAACGAAGCGTGACCACATCTCCTTATTTGGTAGTACCAGTCAACTATGGTAGATGTCTGAAACCTTTCTTAACGCTTCTTTTCATGACCATAAAAGGCGCGACTGTGTAAGACTTTTATCTCGAATGTTCTTAGAATCGTCTTATTGTGAACGGCAACTCAGAGATTGTCGTTCTGCGCATGTCAAAAGCTGGGAGTTCGTTCTGTGTGTTCCGCCCAGTTGGGGCAGTTGAGAAATGGTTTAAGAAGCGAGCAGACGCAACTGCGTCTTGTGATTCTCTGAGGGAAATACATTGTCTTTGTGAGTTAGTTAGCTAACTAGACTATTTCCCAGTATTATTCACGCCTGCCTGGAGGCATATGTTCATGGTTGATTTTCCGAAATAAGGTAATTCCTCTTGTATCGAACTTTATGCTATCATCTAGAGGTTCGTCATTTTGTCGCCTATTTGCTCGCCTGTGTGATTCAAAATGGAGAGGTACTTTGACTAGGATTAAGTCACCGGTAGCTTTATACCTGAACTAGTTAAATATATATGGGTCGCTCTAGGCCAACAAGACTATTGTCTGTGTTCCAGGATTCGTTATATCAGAGATCACGTCCAAGTCAGATGGTTAGACTTAGGAACATTATAAAGGTCGAGCTGACCTGTAGCCCATGTATGCTATTCACGTGCAGACAGTGAACGGACTTATTGTATACAACTGATCTGCTAGCATCAGAATGGGAGCATTTATTATTGTTTATGAACATTGAAGATCTGTAGCTGACACTGTTGCAGAAGTTATAGAAATTATTATTATTTATACAGCTTCACGAACTAGAACTCTATGATTTATGAATTTCTGAATCTATTGAACTGTGATGTCTTATGACGCATATATACAACAGCTGTCATTGCTGACTACAGAATTGTTTTCAATGTGCCATATCATCTTGCTGAACTCGTTAACTATGTTGATGTCATAAGTATCATGACTGTTTTGTGGCGTGCAATAAATGGAAGAAACTTATACAACGAAGTTACCCTTTCTATGACTCTACACGTCATGTTGCCTGTGTGATAACCCTGTGAACTGTTCCACTACCACATACACAGCAACATCCTAAATCAGAGAAGACACCTACATCTTGCACTTTAATACCAGGTGTCGATAAGGGTGGCAAGTTACCACTTCAGCTCAAATCCACCCTTATCAGTGTGTACAGTTCTGTTGAGTTGACAAGTCACTCACTCAATCATAAGCAGAAGTCAATAAAGGGCAGACCACTGATGACGTTTCATACATTTAATAATGGACGTACACTTCGACATCACAATTACAGTCATTTGAACAGGTTGGCACAAAAATCATCGTATACTTGAAAAAATGGGTGACAATATAAGATGTACATTCATGTATTGGTAAATATAATGGAACGATAGTAGGCAAGCACTCAATATTCTGGTTGTCTATCGTCTCATGCTTCAACTGACTAATCGCGTCAGTTAAGGTGGATACATAATCATCAACAATGGTTCACTGACAGAACCTTCTCCTGGCTAAGTTTCTCAAGCCGTAAATTCATCCAATGTTTATAGCAACAATGTTAAACCACAGTAGTGGGTTTTCATAATATGTAGATCTCTGTACCATCATCAGATAATAAGACCTTTTCTGTTCTCCGACAATGATCCGCTTACAATGGCGGGAATCCAAAATGGCTCCCCTCCGTGAGCTTCGCTCACCCAGGATGAAAAAAATTATGAAGCAGAATTACTTCGTCATTCATACATAAATGTCCTCATGGGGCTTCTATACATTTCTGCTATCAATAAGGCTGGTTACATCAAGTGATCTAGTGCTGCTAGATAACACGTCATCTTCATCTGTAATCAACAATCCTAGATGTACGATAATACGTCTCCCATCTAGGCTTAGCAAAAAAAGTTCAGCAAAAAGGTTTTGGTTTTACCTGGCTTTAGGAAAACACATACAAGCGAATAACGCACGCCATTCCTTGGCGTTAATAATGAACATTGGGAGAATCTCTGATACTACAGTCATACAGAGAAACAATCTCCTACCTAGAATAAATCACAGAGATCAATCTTCAAACTTTCTAGTCGAACAGCCCATAGCAGCGACGACATGACAGCAGCTCCTCGTCGACCTACTCCATCGACACATGCGCAGAAAAACCTTTTACCCCAGAGTTCAGCTCACAAAATAGTCCGACATAGAAATACAAAGATATAAGACCGAATCACCTTAAATAGTCAAGGAATAAATATAAATTCGGGCCCTAAACATTTTAAGCACGACCAATCTGTTTCTGGCCATACCAGACGAAAAATGACGCAAATCTAGTATTCATACGCCAGACCGAGACACAAGAACAGATAACCCATAGAACCGAATACAACATCGACCATTCAGGGTTCTGTCCCTTAGACTGAGAATCATTGATTCTCAAATAAATACTTTTCATCGGACAAATAGTTATACATTACATTTGTATGCCTACCAACAGTAATCTGTGCGTCACATAAATCTGTGCGCAACAGTCACAGCATTAACAATTCCACGGAAGACGTGAAGAGGCAAGCGATGGTGAAAACTGAATCCTCCCCAAATATGAATACTGCCACCTCCAAATCGGTTGTGCTGACGAACACAGCAATCTGCAAAGCGCTCTCCACACCGTCGCCAAATCCGCATACGTCCATCAGCAAAGGATATGTTGAATCTGCTCTCGTCTGTGAGTAGGACAGCATTCCACTGCAGTCTAGTCCATCTGACATGTTGCTCTGCCCATTGCAGGCGCTGCTGATGATGTCTGTGAGTCAAGTTTGGCCCAACATAGGGTCGTCTTGCAGTAAGGCCTGTATCTCTGAGTCGTCGTATGACACTCATTCGAGAGACTTGCCCACGTCTACCCACTATTGCTCTTGCTGTTTGACTTGCCGGGAGAGAACGATTCCTTAGGTGATTCAGCACAATATGACGATCTTGCGCAGGGGTAGTAACTCGTGGTTGGCCACTCCGAAGTCTATCCTGGGAACTGTCAGTGGTTCCGTAACGTTCATTGAGAAGTGGCTGTGCTGGTAATTCATCCTTCTGGCAATGGCCCGCGAGCTCATTCCGGTCTCCAACATACCAATGGCTCGTTGGCGGTCGTTTTCAGATAGTCGTGGCATTTCAAGCACATGTACTGGGTGTTTTGTCCCAACGGACTTTTTATACCGAGTATACTGCCACAACGCGTACACATCTTCAGGGTCATAGCTGTTGGGAATCGTGTTGCACGTGTAACTTTCATTGTTTTCATGTAGTCTGTACAAAAACCCGTGGGTTGAATAACGCACTTTCCATTCCAGCAGCCATTCGCTCTCTACCTCATGACAAACACGGGGAAAATCCATTTCCCACACTTTTTTTCCAGCTTCTCGGCATCAGTATATATAATAGTGGTGCGTTTTTAACGTGCTTCAGTATAGAAAGCATAGATATGTAGACAACGTTTTCTACACTGGAAGACCTGAAATGTGCAAATGACATAGCACTACTCGCGCATTCACATCAACACATCCAAGAAAAAACCGATAGACTGAATAAGTATGGCCAGCAGGTTGGCCTGAACATCAATCTGAAGAAGACTGAGGTCATGACACTAAATGTGGGCAATCCTGAGCCAATAACAGTAAGGAACCAGAAGTTAGAACAGACAGACACATTTACTTACCTAGGATACATAGTAACACCTGACGGCGGAACAAGCAAGGACATTAACAACAGAATGAATAAAGCGAGAACAGCCTTTGCTAGTCTCAACAACATTTGGAAGTCTTCCCAGTACAGCACAAACACCAAATTAAGACTGTATGAGAGCTGTGTACTTTCTGTGCTTCTCTATGGCGCGGAATGCTGGAGAGTAACAGAGAAGGAAGTGTCGAAACTGTCCTCCTTCCACACAATCTGCCCAAGGAAAATTCTCCGAATCTTTTTGCCAAACACCATCAGCAACCAAGAACTACTTATTCGGAGTAACCAGGAGGAAATGCACACCATCATAGCTGACAGACGCTGGAGTTGGGTTGGCCACGTCCTCAGAAGGGACCCTGATGCCATCACAAGAACAGCTATGCTATGGACCCCCGAGGGAAAGTAAAAGAGAGGCCGATCAAAAACAACTTGGCGGAGAACTGTGGAAACCGAGATGCAAAGAATGAACCAGAGTTGGGGCACTGTACGAAGGATGGCCGCCGAACGAGCAAAGTGGAATCAATTTGTTGCTGCCCTACAAGACGCCACGAGGCGTGATGGCCACTGACTGCTTTGGTGGTTGGAGGTTATGGATCAAAGAAGAAGGAGAAGATATGTAGATAATTTAAATATTTATAAGAAAATAATAAATGAATCAAACAGTATTACGGCAAAAGAAAATCATTGGAGAAATTTCTGCCAAACACTGAACCCTGCAACTAACTCTATAACAGAAGTGTGGAATAAATTAAAAGCCATTAAAGGCAGAACTAAACATATGATAATACCAAATATAAAAAGACCTGAAAGGGCAGAGACTGACTGACAGAAAGCAGAGGTGCTCCTAATTGTAACCCATCGGAGGTTGAACGGGATATTTTCATCATTAATATAAATAAAAAAAACAAAAAACGTCCTATCGAAATGTATATCTACTTTTCTTCCTAATAGTCTTTCTGTTCCATTTACTCCTCTAACTCCTCAATCTTTCTACCAACCCTCAAGAAGACGAGGTTGTGATAACCTTTCCCACCAGTTTCGAGCGCAACGTCTTATCTGGCATATGCGTTACGTTCTGTTGTTTATCGTAATTATCATTATCTAAATGTGATCTACTCTAGCTTGGAAGCTTAGTAGGAAAAGTAAACTCTTGTAAAAGAGGAGTCCTGTGTACAGTTCGCAATAAAAGGCCTGTTTTCGGTTACTTTTTATGTAGTTTCCATTCCCCATTTTGGCATGCCAATTTTAATTAAAACTCATAAATAAAATCCATCAATTAGAATTGGCCGGTTCTAATTAAATCCCTTTTTCCATTTGAATTAATATTCTGTGGAGGAAAGAAGATTCGCTGTATTACTTTTTCTCCATCCGTTCTTTATGTAGTGCCAGACATCGTTTGAATCACAGCATTAAGTTTCATCTTTGTACGCATACAAATAACATGCATATTATGTTCGTTATGAAAGAAAACAAAATTTCTGTATAAATTCAACATTAACTTCCGTCTCAGTAAGCATTGCCTGCAATTAAAACAAAATAATAATTTATTAAACGGAGTCTCCTCCCCCCCCAAACACACACACAAAGGGCTGGCCTTATGCCCATTTCTTCGTCTTCCTCGTTCACCCTCAGACATCTACATTAATGGCTCTAATATAGCCCTGAGACATCTACATTAATGACTCTAATATCGCCCTGAGACATCTACATTAATGACTCTAATATCGTCCTGAGACATCTACATTAATGGCTCTAATATCGTCCTGAGACATCTACATTAATGGCTCTAATATCGTCCTGAGACATCTACATTAATGACTCTAATATCGCCCTGAGACATCTACATTAATGACTCTAATATCGTCCTGAGACATCTACATTAATGGCTCTAATATCGTCCTGAGACATCTACATTAATGGCTCTAATATCGTCCTGAGACATCTACATTAATGGCTCTAATATCGTCCTGAGACATCTACATTAATGACTCTAATATCGTCCTGACACATCTACATTAATGGCTCTAATATCGTCCTGAGACATCTACATTAATGACTCTAATATCGCCCTGAGACATCTACATTAATGGCTCTAATATCGTCCTGAGACATCTACATTAATGGCTCTAATATCGTCCTGAGACATCTACATTAATGACTCTAATATCGTCCTGAGACATCTACATTAATGACTCTAATATCGTCCTGAGACATCTACATTAATGGCTCTAATATCGTCCTGAGACATCTACATTAATGACTCTAATATCGCCCTGAGACATCTACATTAATGACTCTAATATCGCCCTGAGACATCTACATTAATGGCTCTAATATCGTCCTGAGACATCTACATTAATGGCTCTAATATCGTCCTGAGACATCTACATTAATGACTCTAATATCGCCCTGAGACATCTACATTAATGACTCTAATATCGTCCTGAGACATCTACATTAATGGCTCTAATATCGTCCTGAGACATCTACATTAATGGCTCTAATATCGTCCTGAGACATCTACATTAATGACTCTAATATCGCCCTGAGACATCTACATTAATGGCTCTAATATCGTCCTGAGACATCTACATTAATGGCTCTAATATCGTCCTGAGACATCTACATTAATGACTCTAATATCGTCCTGAGACATCTACATTAATGGCTCTAATATCGTCCTGAGACATCTACATTAATGGCTCTAATATCGTCCTGAGACATCTACATTAATGACTCTAATATCGCCCTGAGACATCTACATTAATGGCTCTAATATCGTCCTGAGACATCTACATTAATGGCTCTAATATCGTCCTGAGACATCTACATTAGTGACTCTAATATCGTCCTGAGACATCTACATTAATGGCTCTAATATCGCCCTGAGACATCTACATTAATGACTCTAATATCGTCTTGAGACATCTACATTAATGGCTCTAATATCGTCCTGAGACATCTACATTAATGACTCTAATATCGTCCTGAGACATCTACATTAATGGCTCTAATATCGCCCTGAGACATCTACATTAATGACTCTAATATCGCCCTGAGACATCTACATTAATGACTCTAATATCGTCCTGAGACATCTACATTAATGGCTCTAATATCGCCCTGAGACATCTACATTAATGACTCTAATATCGTCCTGAGACATCTACATTAATGGCTCTAATATCGTCCTGAGACATCTACATTAATGACTCTAATATCGTCCTGAGACATCTACATTAATGGCTCTAATATCGTCCTGAGACATCTACATTAATGACTCTAATATCGTCCTGAGACATCTACATTAATGGCTCTAATATCGTCCTGAGACATCTACATTAATGACTCTAATATCGTCCTGAGACATCTACATTAATGGCTCTAATATCGCCCTGAGACATCTACATTAATGACTCTAATATCGTCCTGAGACATCTACATTAATGGCTCTAATATCGTCCTGAGACATCTACATTAATGACTCTAATATCGCCCTGAGACATCTACATTAATGACTCTAATATCGTCCTGAGACATCTACATTAATGGCTCTAATATCGTCCTGAGACATCTACATTAGTGACTCTAATATCGTCCTAAGACATCTACATTAATGACTCTAATATCGTCCTGAGACATCTACATTAATGACTCTAATATCGTCCTGAGACATCTACATTAGTGACTCTAATATCGTCCTGAGACATCTACATTAATGGCTCTAATATCGTCCTGAGACATCTACATTAATGGCTCTAATATCGTCCTGAGACATCTACATTAATGGCTCTAATATCGTCCTGAGACATCTACATTAATGGCTCTAATATCGTCCTGAGACATCTACATTAGTGACTCTAATATCGTCCTGAGACATCTACATTAATGGCTCTAATATCGTCCTGAGACATCTACATTAGTGACTCTAATATCGTCCTGAGACATCTACATTAATGGCTCTAATATCGTCCTGAGACATCTACATTAATGGCTCTAATATCGTCCTGAGACATCTACATTAGTGACTCTAATATCGTCCTGAGACATCTACATTAATGGCTCTAATATCGTCCTGAGACATCTACATTAGTGACTCTAATATCGTCCTCATACATATACATTAATTACTCTAATATAGCCCTCAGACATCTACACTAATGACTCTAATATTACCCTGAGACATCTACATTAATGGCTCTAATATCGCCCTGAGACATCTACATTAATGACTCTAATATCGTCCTGAGACATCTACATTAGTGACTCTAATATCGTCCTCATACATATACATTAATTACTCTAATATAGCCCTCAGACATCTACACTAATGACTCTAATATTGCCCTGAGACATCTACATTAGTGACTCTAATATCGTCCTCATCATCCTCATGTAGCATGTCCTTTGCAGAACGTCACTCTCATCACAGCCCGCCTGAAAGACTCTGGATCTCTAGTCAGCCCTCCTGCCTCCTCCAATGTCATGTTCAAGGTGTCTTCAATGTCCTGTGTCCACCGTCGTCTTGGTCGGCCCCTGCCTCGTCTTCCAGGTACCATACCCTTCATCACTGCTCTCTCTAAGCCACTATGACGTTTAATGTGGCCAAGATATTTCAGTTTCCGGGACATGATATTGTTTATGAGCCAGTTTTCCTCGATGTTCAGGTCATGTAGGATGTCTATATTTTTCTTCTTCTTGGTCCAAGATATTCTGAGAATTTTTCTGTAACACTTTGCTTCGAAAGATTCGATTTTGTTCTTTAATGTTTGACTAATGGTCTATGATTCACATCCATACGTTGCTACCGGAAAGATGCACGTTCTCAGAAGTTTTACTTTTATTAATTTGCTGGTGTTATGCCATAGGTTCTTCATTTTATTTAAACCTCTGCATTGCTATGGCCAGTCTCATTCTGACCTCTTTTTAGCAGTCTCCATTGTTGTTAATTATGGAGCCAAGATATTCAAAATTTGTGACATTTTCAATTTCCTCATCACTGATGGTAATTTTTGGTTGGCATCTTGTTTTGTCTGTGGACATTATCTTTGTTTTTTTTTTGTGTGTTCAGAAAAAGGTTCTGATCCTCACTATGTCTTTTGACAGACAGGATTAACTGTTCTAGTCCCTTGGCACTGTTTGAAGGAATAACTGTGTCATCTGCGTACCTCATACATATACATTAATTACTCTAATATAGCCCTCGGACATCTACACTAATGACTCTAATATCGCCCTTAAGGAGTTCCTGATTTAATCTATTTTACTCAATCGCCCCCCCCCCCTCCCGCTCACCGGAGGCCCCAAAACTCGGGTTCCCACCTCCAGCTTTGAAAAAAGAAATAAGGAAAGAAGATTATTTCAAAATAGACACCATGAGTGTATGCTATTACACTGTATTAAAAATTAAACAATATCTATATTTACTGGCTATATTTTAACATAAAACCTGTTACAATAAAACTATAATATTAAGTTCAGGGGCCCCCACCAAAATGGTCCAAATCGGGCCCCGCATTTACTAAGGCCGACCCCGCGGAAACCCCCCCCCCCCTTTTTTTCCCCACACACATACACACCGGTAATCTTGATATTAAAACTGTATCAAAGGTGTACACTCAAGGGCTCTCAAATTTCATATGTTCAACAAATTAGACACGGTGGCAGACATATATTTCAAAGAGAGAAGACAAGCAAACAGCAGAACATGGCCTCGAGGAATGTCGGCTGCATGAGAGGATCAGGCTAATATCATTGCCATTACCAACCCTTGTGAAGGCCAAACTGTATGTCAGTTGAAAGAAGCCAGGGACATGCTGCCAATTTTATTAAAGATATAGATGTGTTTACATGAGATCGATTAGAGATGCCTGAAACATGCCGCCATAATTTAGTCCTATATTTCAATTCACAAAGTTTTTTGTTTTTTATTTTTTCATTATGAGCACCAAAGTTGAAATAGATGCTTATCGTTATATTTTTGTCGTAGATTTCTGATAGGGGAATTAAGACTTGGGTTGGTCCCTTCTGAATAGATTAGAATGTGTGATAGCCACAGTGCCGCCAATGCCGGTCCCAAGCCCGGATGAAAAAGGAGGAGGGCGGCCTACATGGAGGCCGTAAGGAGGCAGCCCCTCCACCATGCAAAGGCACAACAGGCCAATCACCTGTTTGTCTTAAACTATGATTACGAGCAATACAAGAGAGAAAACCGGACTGATTCTAAAGGCGACGAACTGGAACGGACTACGGACTACGACTTATGGAACTTGGAACACAAGAAGTATAAATGGGAAGGAAGAGGAGCTGGTGGAAGAGATGAGGAAAGCAAAACTAGAAATCCTGGCTATAACGGAAACGAAGAAAAAAGGACAAGGAGTCATGGATCTCGATGGCAACACGTTGCTCTACAGTGGTGTACCCATATCTGAAAGAGCTAAAGGGGGCGTGGGTTGCATTGTGGCCCAAAATCAAAAAGATAGTATCAAGGGATGGAACTTTGTCTCGGAGCGCATTATGGTTGTAAAACTAAAAGAAGGAGAAACCATAGTCAACCTGGTCATAGTGTATGGGCCAAATGAGGATGAGAGAGCAGAGGTCAAGGAGGAATTCTTCGAGCTGCTTCAAAGGACAGTGGATGACTGCCTAGATGAAGTTATCATGCTCGGAGATTTTAATGCCAGAGTTGGAAATGACCATGCTAGATGGGGTGGAGTTATCGGAAGATATGGAGAAGATACTCTCAATGACAATGGAAAGCGACTCCTTAGATTCTGCAGTGAGCAGAATCTGATCATTACAAACACAAAGTTCCCCCATAAGCGCATACATGCATACACTAGATGTGAACCAACCAAGAATGAGAAGTCAGTGATCGACTATGCCATTGTTCGGAGAAGCTCATTCAGATATGTCCGAGATGCAAGAGTCTGGAGGGGGCCAGAGATTGGAAGTGATCACTACCTGCTAACAACACTGGCTAACAAAAAAAAAAAATTTTTTTCTTTCTCTAACATTTCTATGTTTTTCTGGTCAATTTTAATGCGCTGTTTTTAAATCTGCAAACCGTTTTTCTCTATCAGGTCGGGATCTCTAGAAATACGCAATTGAAGTTTTTTAACAACGCAAACAGTATTACAAAATCATTCGTACAAGAAGTATAACAGTTATGTAGGCTTGAATTTCTTTGCAGTCGACTTTCGTCGGTGAATGGCATGTGGTACATCGCAATGAAGCATCCAACAATAATCGGCAAGCATGGTCACACTCCACTGTCCTTGATAACGTGACTCCATTACGGCGATATCTTGATGGAATCGTTCTCCATGTTCATCGCTGACTTCGCCAAGGTTGTCAGGGAAAAAGTCAAGATGCGAATCGAGCAAATGGATTTTGAGGGACATGTTACAACCCACAATTCTGTATGCATCTATGCTTAACAATATGTACATAGTCGACAGATTTGTGATTTCCCAGAAAGTTATCGACGATCGATTTGAATGCCATCCATGCGCGAAGCTCACTACCATGTAACAAGTTCTCGAATTGTTTGTCTGCAATAACTTTCCTAATCTGAGGTCCTACAAAGATACCTTCCTTTATCTTTGCATCGCTAACTTGCGGAAACTTTTCTCGAAGATGAGTGAAAGCTTTGCTCGTTTTATCTAACGCTTTTACGAAATTCTTCATGAGCCCCAACGTTATATGTAACAGTGGTAAAATGATGCTGTCTTTGTTAACTAATGGCTCGTGTATTACATTTTTATTCCCGAGCTGCATATGATCCCTGATAGGCCACACCTTTCTTGCATAATGTTCCTGTCTGTTGCGGCTGTCCCATTCACGTAGGAAGCAACAAAATTTAGTATACCCAGTCTGCATGCCTGTGAGAATTGCAATGATCTTTAGGTCTCCACAAATCCGCCATTGGTAGTCATTGTACTTTATTTTTGCCAAAATTATAGCCATATTGTCATAAGTTTCTTTCATATGAACAGAGTAGGTGACTGGAATTGATGAAAATAAATTTCCGTTATGCAATAACACAGCTTTTAGACTAGTCTTGGAAGAGTCGATGAAAAGTCGCCATTCGTTGACTATGTGCTCATGACCGAGGTGCACCATTAGTCCGTTTACATCTTTGCAATAGCAAATGTCATCATCCATCTCAAAGTATTGAACAAGTTCTCTGTGTCTATGACGAAATTTAGATATCGGAGTATTGGGTGCTAAAAGATTCCATTCTTTGAGTCATGAACCGAGTAATTCCGCTTGTCCTTTGGTAAGAGCGAGATCACGTATTAGATCTGAAAGTTCTGAATGGTTAATTAAGTGAACACCATCATTCACCAGTATATCATCTGAGTCAGAATTAGTTTCTAAAGCAGGTAAACTATCACTTTCTGATGGTTCATTCACGTCCAACGGATATTGTTCTGGTGGAACTGGGATCGGACACATGATTGGATCATGAGGCACTGGTTTCGAAACCGATTCAATATTTGGATAAACCACAGACTTTCTAGTTTTAAAAGTGAAACCATGGATATTTGTCAAGCAGAAGTAACAATCAGTAGCGTGATTTGTCAGTTCACGCCATATTACTGGCACTCCAAAAGGCATCGACTTATGCTTCGGCGATTTTCGTAACCAACCTGCCAATGTATTTGCACAAGTCGAACAAACTGCATTTGGCTTCCAAGATTTATTTGCATCATCAACTTTCGAATCGAAATAAAGTTCATATGCTTTCTTTAGTAATGGTGTAAAGTTTTTCTGGTGAACACGATCGGTAAAATATCCGCACACGTAATAGAACAGATCAGCCGAATGTCTACAACTTCTAGAAGCCATACTTCGCTCAGAATTATTTCAAAATACAGTAACTATTTGAAAAATAGCGTAACATATGTCATGCATCTTTTAGCAGCATAAAAAGTAGAATTATTTTGTATTTTATTCATTTTTAATAAGTTATATAGTAAAAATGAAACGGAGCAAATAACGGTTTCCCAAAAATATATTTATTCACAAATATCTTAAGAACCCGATGTGATAGAGATAAACGGATTTCAAATTTGAAATCAGCGCAAGAAACTGACCTAAGAACACTTATTCTTATATAAGAAAGAAAAATGTTGTTTGTCAGTGCAATCAAACGAACAACTGAAAGAGTTGCTCAGCCTAGGAACTGCCCAATATCACGCAAGAAACCAAGTAAACGAGCAGGAGAAATGAGCATTAGGACCTACAAGCTGAGAGAGCCAGAAATTAAGACCAGATATCAGGGGCTTATTGCTACAGCAGTGAGCAACACAGAAGAACGACCTGATGACTTGGAAACCCTCTGGAATAAATTCAAGGATATCATAAAGACAGCTGCTGCAGAAGCATGCGGTGAAGTCCGACTTGGGAACCAGAGAAAGAGGACACCTTGGTGGACAGAGGAAGTCAAAGAGAAAATAAGAGAGAAGAAAATGGCATGGAAACAATACTTAGGAGCTAAAAACACAACAGGACAAATGGAAAAATATAGAGAATATGTGACACTCAGAACAGAAGCAAAGAACAAAGTGCTAGCAGCAAAACAGAAGTCCTGGGAAGAATTTGGAGAAAAGCTAGAAAAAGATGCACAAGAAAACCAGAAATTGTTCTATAAGACCCTAAAGAACATGAGGAAGGAAAAACAATGCCCTCTCAAATTTATAAAGGACAAGCAAGGCAAATTGCTTACTGCCCCGAAGGAAGTAATGGAAAGATGGAAAGAATATTTCTCAGAACTCCTGGATGGTGAGCATGGTGAAGCATCAGAAATGATAACCACTAGCACAGAAGAGAAAACCAATGATGGTGAAGATGACATAAAGATGGAAGAACTGAGGGCAGCACTAGAGAAAATCAAGATGGGCAAAGCAGCAGGGCATGATGGTGTCACAGGGTCCGAAATATACTAATAGGCCGCAGAAATACAGGCAGGTTCAAATCCTGTTTAACCGGCAACCAGCTCATCACCACCAGATGTCATAGCGTAATGTAAATAACTGTCACCTTCTTGGGCCTTGTCGCCAGTGATCGTATAGTGGAGTTTATTTGTTCTCTTTTTCTTTTGTGTGGGTGACAGTGGTGGGTGAATGGGGTTCAATTTCAACACGTCATCAGATTTAAACAATAGAGCAACAATCAAGACCCCAAAACGAAGTCACAATAATGAAGACATAGTCTCTAAAAAGATCCATAGTTCTTTATTTAGCCACAATGCAGGGTTTAGGTTGACTTACATGATCTGACTTGTTCTTACATCTATAAAAACCTCATTCATTTCGGGAGGGGGTCAGTCCCTTCTCGAGATTCTTTGCTGGGCGTCTGTATTAACCATTTACTGACCTACAGACCATGTCCTATGTCCTTCTTCTGCCCTTACCTTAACGGTCTTCGTTAATGACAGGCTTACCCGTTCTATTCGGTTCTGGGTTGTTTCACGATGTCGACTTCTTACTGTGGGACAGTCCGCCATAACCAGTTCAATTATTATCAAGTTGACCCTTCAGTTCTTTTGTTGTTCTTCATCTTCTTTCATTGGAGTGAAATGGAGCATCTTGTGGTTCGGGGGACATATTGTAACCTCTGACGTCATCACCGTTGCTCTGTATGACGTCGTTTTTTTAAGATCCATAGTTCCGTAAGCTGCATCGAGATTATTCTCTTCACTTCCCAGTCGGTCCCTTATTCTTTATTATTCCGTCATCTCAACCGTATGCTGCTGCTCCTGTGACATATACACCCCAGGGTCCCTCAAAGAAAAATGATGCTCCAAAGCATCATTCCCCTCCAGCCCTATCTCTCCCAGGTCCATAAAACGATCCCCTTCCCACTAACTCATAACTAACTAAAATACTGAACTAATTCCCTAAAAATTCCTAATACTTATGAGTAACAACATGTTAACTTCTTAATATTTCATTTACATATACACGATTACAACAATATTTAACCTTAAAATTTATAATACCACATTTATCATTCTCCCACGGCTCAGCCCTCAGCTTACTCTCGTCTTTCCATATAACCGTGGCTCAGCCTTTCAACTTATACTCGTTTCTCCCCAATGACTGGTATTTCTACTAATAACAAGACCCTCGCAAGTCTTCCCTCTCGTCTTGCTTC
The DNA here is from genome assembly GCA_024509875.1 of Oreohelix idahoensis. NCBI lineage: Eukaryota > Metazoa > Mollusca > Gastropoda > Stylommatophora > Oreohelicidae > Oreohelix > Oreohelix idahoensis. The sequence continues at coordinate 38,525 of JAMPIV010007520.1, forward strand.
TTAATTCCTAGTACCTGTCGTACCGCCACTGCATCCATGATACACCCCTTGCTCTACTGTATATGCATTATCAATTCCCAAATTCAGCATCACGCATAAGTCCGTTTGGACTCTATTTACCCCTTTATACAAGAATTAGCTATCGCCTCCATCTTGTACATATAACTGCTATAAGCAGCTCTCAAAGATTCTCTCTTTTCCTCCTTTCTTTCTTACTCCTGTCTGCTATCTCATTACATTCTCTATGTCTCTTCTACAATTTTACTTTACTTCCTGGGTTCGGAGAAGCCTTCGCCTCACAAGTCTCAACAAGACTCTATCACTCTCCGCAGCATCTCGGTGCCCCCGCACTACTTTTTTAAAACTCGTTCCCTTTTGGAACTATCTCTCACAATTTCTTCCTTACCTTCTGGTTTTAGGAGAAACCTATCTCCCAACAAGTCTCCACAAGACTTTAGTAATCACCGCAACATCCTTGCTCTCCACACTAACTCTATATCTCGTTCCCTCTCTGGAACTATCTCTCACCATTTACCTTATTCCCTAAATTTTTGGAGAAGCCCATCTCCGCATTAATCTCAACAAGAGTCTATCACTCGCCGCGGCATCTCTGTGCCCTCGCACTACTTCTTAAACTCGTTCCCTCTCTGGAACTATTTTCTCACCTTTTACCCTACTCTCTAGGTTCGTCACTTCTCTGTGACTTCCCAGTTTACTCATGGCTATCCCAACCATTCCCTTACACACGCCATCTCTCATTTTCGTATGATCTCTCGGCCCCCTCTTACTTTCGCTATCTCCTATGGCCTCTTCTTCTTCTTCACACATAATAAACCTCGCCAATCTTCCATGGCCTTAACCTACCTTTTTATCATTATCTCCTTTTTTTTTTTTCATCATCTCCGCCTCTCTACTTCACCTACTCATGACTCCACTATTTCGCTATAGTGACCTCCTTGTCCCTATGTCCTTCCCACGAAATCTGTTTAGCAATTTCTATATTTGCTTCTTCCTTTATATCTCTGACTTCGATCACGATTTGCTTGTTCTATCCTTCTCTGTCGTCTCACAATCCGTTCGTCATCTAACATTTTTGTCAGAACCATATCTACTTCATCTCTTGTTCCAAGAAAGTGTGTATGATACTTCCCTTCCAGTATCCGCCATACTACGGATCTACAGAGGTTAAAATCAGGCTGTGTTATGATGGCCTGTATCACCCTCTCCAGCTCCACCATGCTTGGTTCATCCACTTTAATTATTTTCTCCCTCTTGTCATTTCCCTCTTCTCCCACTTCTTCTCTCAATTTTTCCACCATTTCGCATCTCTCCGTGGACCATACTTCCCTCATGTGACTCTCTTTATTTCTACCTCTTACATTTTCTTCCGTGTCCTCGTCCTCTGAAAATTCTAAATTATCTTCTTCCTCTGAATAACTTGACTCCGAATCAGAGAACACGTCTCTATCCACTATTTTGATTCCCCAGTAATTAAGTTTCTCCATTACTCTCATTACCAGCCTGCGAATTTCTTCTTTTCTTTCTGATAAGTCTGTATCAAATTTTCTCTCCAAAAATTTCTGTACATACTTTAGTACTACGGTGTCGGGTCTAGCTCCTCTCAGTTCATCCTTTATCGCTTTCTTCATCTCCTCCATGCTTGGCTTAGCCACTTTGACGATTTTCTTCATCTTCTCCGAACCACTGTTAACTCTCTGTACTCTCTTCTCTACTTCCCTTCTACTAATATTTCTTAAGTTTCTCTTAACTTCTTTAGCTTCTCTAACGCTTCTCATGTCTTCCTCAGGGTACCTTCTTACTTTAACTCGTCGTTACCTCGACCTCTACTTATAAAATCCTCTCGCTGTGTCCTTGTTACACTCCGCGGTATCCTGGATGCTCTGACACTGCCACAATTTGATGTGTCTTTGCCTCTATACCTCCCTTTCCCGTTTTTCACTGGAATTCTGGATTTTCTTATTTCTCTTCTGCTGCTACTACCATTACTCTCTTCCTGTCTATCTGTCTTGCCGACTGTTCTGGGTCTCTTATTCTTCCCACAATCTCTGATCCCTCTAACCTTCATCTCAATTGGGGCAATTTCTCTCAATCTGGCGAGACGCTTCACATAATCAGATGAATCGTCCGACGACACATCAGATTTTTCTGAATCCCCGCTTATACCTGTGGTGCCCAGCGCTCCCGGTATCTCTGAAGTCCCTCTTATCTGATTCATCAAGTCCTGCAGATCTCCCTGCTCTTTCTGTTGAACTGTGGTCCTTTCTGGTTCCGTGTCCTCATTCTTCTTTTCCTTATCCGTCAGAAATCTCCTCCTATATTCGTTCAACGGAATATCATCTTCACTCTCCCAATCTTCGGTCAGAAATCTCCTCTTATATTCCATCAGCGGAATATCATCTTCACTCTCCCAATCGCCTTGACCTGCCAGTCCCTCTCTCTCATCTGACTGTTTCGTATTTCTCATCCCAATTGATTTACATCTTCTTCCATCGATCTCCCTATCACTATTCTGGTGCTTTCTATTTTCTTTTCTCTTTTCCTTTTCTGAATTGTTTTTTGTTTTGTTCCTTCCCGTTTCCATTCCTACTCTAGTATTTAGGTCACAAAAAGGGTTTTCCATCAACGAATAATCTTCTGGATTCCTTACTTCAATTACGATATCCGGTGTTGTTACAAGGGTGGCTCTCCTTCCTTGCTTTTCTCTCTCTCTCATGCCGGGCTCTCCAATCCAAGGTCTATAGTCATCTCTCCGTAGTTGTTGAACATGAGCCTTCGTTGTATGATTCAATTTCTCATTCCATATCCTATAATTAATTAATGTCGTTCTCTCTAGAACAACATAACCTTTTACCCATTGGTTATCAAACTTAGTGGGGCGCACATGCTTCTTATAGTAAACTCTATCACCTGGCTGAAATTCTTGTAACTTGGCCTTTTTATCCGCATAACGCTTTTGCCTCTCAAACTCTCTCTTTAATCGGTTTGTTACAAATTTATAGGCTTTGTGCTTTTCTTGTAATATAATCTCAGTGAAATCCTCTCCATAATATTTTCTCCTGTCATTAAGTATCCGTTCAATCGGAAAGATGGGATCTCGCCCGTACAACAGATAGAACGGCGACATTCCCCTACTCTCACTTACATTAAATCTAATTGCCTCCATGGCTTGTGTCAAAAATAAGTCCCAGTTCTCTATATTCCCTTGACTTATTTTGCTGATGACATCATTTATAGTGCCATGCATGCGCTCATTCATCCCATTTCCCTGTGGCCTATAGAAATTCGTGGTAATATGCTTTACCCCTAGTTTTTTTAACGTTTCCTGAAATGTATTCCCCAAAAATGCTCTCCCATTATCGGTAAGTATAACCTCCGGACATCCATGTCTGGTAATGATCTCAGTAATTAAAATCCGAGTAATCGTAAGTGATGTCCCATCCCTAACAGCAAAACACTCTGGCCAACCGGTATACAAATCCAAGAAGTGCAGTATCATGCAGTTTCCTTCGACTGTTCGAGGATACGGCCCAGATAGATCTATACTAATTTTCTGCATCGGAAAGTGGGGTCTATCCATCTCCTGCAGTGGGCATTTGATGGGTTTCATTTTCCTCAGTTTACATATCTCACAATTTCCCACATGTTCTGTTATTATTTTGTTCATGCCTGGCCAGAAATATCTCCTCTTAATAATGTCCAACGTTTTATCCCTACCAACATGTCCGTTGTCATCATGATATTGGATTAAAATCATTTTTATCAACTGTTCTGGAATGTATTTCCGCCACCTATTTTCTGAGTCCTTTCCCGCATAATACACCTGCCCGTCCTCTGGCCATATAAAAAAATCGGCTACTTCCTCAGGATTCCTTAACAATTTCGCCTTTATTTCCTTAAGTTTCTGGTCCTTCTCTTGCTCAGCTACCATGTTAAATCCTTCCTGTTCATGGTGTAGCTCCTCTACTTCCTTTGTATTCGATTCCTTCGTCAACGTCTGTTTAGTTTTATCCCCCTTCTCTTCTACCGCACATATTTGAAAGAATTTATCGCTGATATCTTCCGTTATTTTCTTAGAATCTCCACCTACTTCTCCTTCACTTGGTGCATAATTAGTCCTAGACAACAGATCTGCACAAGTGTTCTTTTTCCCGGCTATGTGCTCTATCTTTAAATTGTATTCCTTTAAATTCAAAGCCCACGTCTGTAATTTCCTAGAGTTTTCCTTCTGTTTTGTCAACCATGTCACTAATGGTTTGTGATCTGTGCGTACAGTAAATTCTATCCCATGTAGGTAATAATCTAATTTTTGTATTGAATAATATATAGCGTAGGCTTCTTTTTCCGTGGTTCCCCAATTCCTTTGAGATGGGCTTAACTTATGCGATAAGAATACAATAGGCTTTTCATCAATTATATACGGCAAGATTTTGTCTTCTCCTGGTTTATTCTCTTGTACCAGACACGATCCAATCGTTGTGTCGGATGCATCCGTATACAGAATCATCTTCCCTTTCAAGTCTGGGTGCACCAAGTATGGAATTTCCGTTAATGCTCTTTTTAATTTTTCCAGCGCCTCTTGACATTTATCCGTCCAATTAAAACGAATATTCTTCCTAGTTAGGTTGGTCAGAGGTTCGGCTATCTCCGAAAAATTCGCAATATGTTTTCTGAAATAGGCGAATGCTCCCAACACCCCACGCGTTTCTCTAACATTTTTGGGCGGAGGTATCTCCCGAATTGCCTGTACCTTCTCATCATCCGGTCTCGTCCCCTTTTTATCAATGATAAAGCCTAGATAGCGTATCTCTTTCTTCAAAAAATCACACTTTTCTAATTTCAATTTAATATTGTGTTGTCGCAACCTTTCTAACACTCGTTCCACATGTTCCAAGTGATCCTCTTTTGATCCCGCCGTGTGGATTAATATGTCATCAATGTAGGCCATAGCATATCCTTGCATCCCTTGCAACACTTCGTCTATTAATCCCATATAAGTGGCCGGGCTCCCTTTTAAGCCAAATGGTAGAACCCGCCAAGCAAAACTTCCCATGTGAGTACAAAAGGTACTCTTCTTTTTTGCGTCATTAGACATAGGTATACTCCAGAATCCAGATCTGGCATCCAGGGAAGTAAACCACTCTGAACCGCCTAGCGTACCCAATATATCGTCTATTCTGGGTAGAGGATATGTTACCGCCTTTGTGACTCTATTCAAGGCCCGATAATCACAACAGAAACGAAATGTCCCATCCTTTTTTTTTACTAGCACTACTGGTGAGGACCACTCCGATCGAGACCTTTCTATAATTCCTGCCTTTAACATATCCTCAATAGCTCTTTCAATAATTGTCCTACTTCTAAAGGGTGTACGGTAGGGTCTGGAATGTACCGGAGGCTGCCGTTGATCTGTCTCAATCTCCATAACTACTGTCTGGGTCTGGGTCACTTCTGCATCAGACAACGCGAAGATATCCTGATGTTTCAACACAAATTTTTCCAGCAATGCTCTATGTGCTTCTTCGGCCTTTAATTTCTTCTTCAATTCTTCTACTCTAGCGTTAGACAAAACTTCCATCGATCGTTGTTCTGCCCTTTGCCTTCTCCAGGAAGTGCCTGTGTCGGTCATATCCCTTTTATTTTGTTTTTCTAACTGATTTAGTTTGAGCGGTCTATTAATCCGTTGATTCCATCCATGAGAGGTATCTCTCCATCCATTTCGATTTCCGTAATTTCGTTGCTTATTTTTATCATCTATTATGGCAATTAATCTAGTGTTTCGTTTCTGCTCATCCTTTACTCTTCTTCTATCTCTCCTTGTGTCCATTTCATTCTCTAGTCTCCCCCACTGCTCAATTCCAGATCTCATACCAACTTTATGGTTAAGTTTCCCTATAATACTACCTCGGGAAATTTGCGTGGTTTTACCAGAGGCGTTCACCAGCAACAGAGACAATTCATTATATCTTCCCAACCTCTGCATACCTTCTACTAATGATATTCCCGGCTCCTGTTCTATATCTCTGTCATTTATTTCTAATACCTCTACAGTGGTATGTGGCCTGAAATATGGATTCAATTTCACTCTTCCTTGTACATAGCTTATAGTGTGAGGAGGCAACACTATTGGTTTACCCAACCTTATCAAGGTGGCGATTTGTACATCGTTATCGATAGGCACCAAACTTTTCCTTATCTCTAATAGATTATTTTGATAATCTAATCGTACTCCGAATTTTCTTAGAAAATCCCTGCCTAATATAACGTTTCTATAGATGCCTTTAACTACCAGAAACGGATGCTCAATAACTTCGTCCCCTAATTTGAACTTCAAATCAATCTCCCCAATAACTGGTAACGCCTCCCTCGATACTGACTCTAATTTTACTCTACTGGGCCTTAGTTTCACTCTACCCCCAATTTTTTTTGTAGAATTCATCTCTTATAATAGAATAGCAGGCCCCACTATCTATAAGTGCACGGAACCTCTGTCTTCCTACTCTAATTAAACATGAACTTGGATCATCATTTAATCTTTTACCAACTTGCCCAATTTTTCTTTTAAAACCTTTTGTTTTCTCTACCTGGTCAATACTGGTGCGTATACTCTTGCCGATTCCTGATCTCTTTGTATACCCGTTCTTATCTCTATTTCTAAGGTGAGGCCTCATTGGTTGTCTATATTTTTTCTTTTCTCTCACTCAGTCCCGCCTCTCGCACTGAGTGGAACTCAAGTTTTCCTGTTGTCTTGCTCTACTCCTCTCGACAGGAGTATTATCTCTAATGGTTCTCGTTTGACCTAGGTTTCTTTGTCTGTATTGACCTTCACCTTGTGGTGGAACATTGTTTCTTCGGTGAGTCTGTTGAAATCCTCTCGAAGGAAATTCTCCCATTCCTTGTCTATCCAATCTTCTTCTCTCCTCAGGTCCCCATCTATCTACTCTAGGCGGAACATTTTCCCGATTGAAGTTCCATTCTGGATTTCTACCTCTGTAGGTGGACCTATGGTTGTACTCTTCATCCACTATGTTTCCACGGTTGTATTCAATGCCTCTTTGTGGTTGTCTAAACCCCACGGAAGCATCTCTCTCACTTGTATGCCTATAATTTCTATCTTCTTTCCACTCGTTTCGTCGTCCGTTATGACTCTCCATTTTTCGCTTTTTACACACAGCTGCCACATGTCCCTTGGCATTACACAAATAACATCGTTTTTCCTCTGTTATCTGTATAATTCCCCTCCGGTTTTCTCTGCCATTGTCACTTCTATCCTGCTTGCTCTGATACCCAAGATAATTTCTTTCTCTTGGTCTATCTCTAACTGTCTGTCCAGTCCATCGAACTTCATTTTCTTTCCAATTCTTTTCTTCGTGATTGCTCCCTGATCTTAACTGGAACCTCTTCAACAAATCTTCTTCTGCCAATGCTATCCATATAGCATCATTCAAAGTCTTTGGACTTTTTCTTAGGAGAAGTAGTCTCATTCCGTCCTTGTATAAGGCATCAATAAAAATTCCAACTAACTGTCCCTCGATATCTGGACTCCGTATATCTTGTTCCCTAAAAACTTCTTCTGCCAGATTTTTCAATCTGTCGCTGAACAGCTGGATTGATTCTCCTGCTTCCTGTCTCACTCTCCTAAGTAATCCCCATAGGTAATGTTGATCCGCAGACTCTCCGTAGCTGTTTAACAAACTCCTCTTCAGCTCTTCCCAAGTTTCACGTGGCTCTTCTTCAAGCCTTCTCCTCAAAAAATCATTTACCAGATCATCACTAGTTAAAAAGGCCAATCGCTTCTTTTCCTCCTCACCTGCCCCTATGGAGTAAGCGTACCGCTCTATTTTGGCGATCCACTTTTTACAACCTCCTGCTTCTCCTCTATAGGTCTCAATATTTTGTCGCAACCCAGTCTGCCTGTTTTCCATGCTCCACCTCTCTAGGGCATTCGTAACATGTAGCAAGGCTAATGTATTTGGATCCAATCCTTGTCCTTCCGCTATTTTCCAAACCAATCCTTTACTCTCCTAAATTTAGTCAACTTTCGCTTACTACCACTTCTTAAGTCTTCTCTAGGTATTAATTAACAAGAACAGAATCTCTATATATATTTTAAAAAAATACATAATATCTGACAGACGGAAACTATTTGCACTTATAAATTAGTTTAACTAATTATTTTTAACTGGCGTAGTCCTTGACTTAGGCCTTGCTGCCACGTTTCCGGAATCTTGATGGCTTTCAGAATCTTGATTGAAGACAGACAACGTCTATGCTTTCGGAATCTTGATTATGCTTTCGGAATCTTGTTTGAAGACAACGTCTATGCTTTCGGAATCTTGATTGAAGACAACGTTTATGCTTTCGGAATCTTGATTGAAGACAACGTCTAAGCTCTCGGAATCTTGATTGAAGACAACGTCTATGCTCTCGGAATCTTGATTGAAGACAACGTCTATGCTTTCGGAATCTTGATTGAAGACAACGTCTATGCTCTCGGAATCTTGATTGAAGACAACGTCTATGCTTTCGGAATCTTGATTGAAGACAACGTCTATGCTCTCGGAATCTTGATTGAAGACAACGTCTATGCTCTCGGAATCTTGACTGAAGACAACGTCTAAGCTCTCGGAATCTTGTTTGAAGGCAACGTCTATGCTCTCGGAATCTTGATTGAAGACAACGTCTATGCTTTCGGAATCTTGATTGAAGACAACGTCTATGCTCTCGGAATCTTGATTGAAGACAACGTCTATGCTCTCGGAATCTTGATTGAAGACAACGTCTATGCTTTCGGAATCTTGATTGAAGACAACGTCTAAGCTCTCGGAATCTTGATTGAAGACAACGTCTATGCTCTCGGAATCTTGATTGAAGACAACGTCTATGCTTTCGGAATCTTGATTGAAGACAACGTCTATGCTCTCGGAATCTTGATTGAAGACAACGTCTATGCTTTCGGAATCTTGATTGAAGACAACGTCTATGCTCTCGGAATCTTGATTGAAGACAACGTTTATGCTCTCGGAATCTTGACTGAAGACAACGTCTAAGCTCTCGGAATCTTGTTCCAAACACACACCATCCACGTGTCACAGGTCATTGCGGTCCTTTATGATTACCTGCATCCCTCTGTCAGTTTGAGAGTAAGAATATTAGACCAGACTTCCTTTATTAGTGTCTCAGCGAAATTTTGAAATCCGCGACAATCCCAGCGTGATCAGAATCCTGGTCACTGGGACCAGTTCAGCACCACCACATGTCACAGCGCCTATGTATTGACAGACAATCCTGGTCACGGCACCAGTTCAGCACCACCACATGTCACAGGGTCCGAAATATACTAATAGGCCGCAGAAATACAGGCAGGTTCAAATCCTGCTTAACCGGCAACCAGCTCATCACCACCAGATGTCATAGCGTAATGTAAATAACTGTCACCTTCTTGGGCCTTGTTGCCAGTGATCGTATAGTGGAGTTTATTTGTTCTCTTTTTCTTTTGTGTGGGTGACAGTGGTGGGTGAATGGGGTTCAATTTCAACACGTCATCAGATTTAAACAATAGAGCAACAATCAAGACCCCAAAACGAAGTCACAATAATGAAGACATAGTCTCTAAAAAGATCCATAGTTCTTTATTTAGCCACAATGCAGGGTTTAGGTTGACTTACATGATCTGACTTGTTCTTACATCTATAAAAACCTCATTCATTTCGGGAGGGGGTCAGTCCCTTCTCGAGATTCTTTGCTGGGCGTCTGTATTAACCATTTACTGACCTACAGACCATGTCCTATGTCCTTCTTCTGCCCTTACCTTAACGGTCTTCGTTAATGACAGGCTTACCCGTTCTATTCGGTTCTGGGTTGTTTCACGATGTCGACTTCTTACTGTGGGACAGTCCGCCATAACCAGTTCAATTATTATCAAGTTGACCCTTCAGTTCTTTTGTTGTTCTTCATCTTCTTTCATTGGAGTGAAATGGAGCATCTTGTGGTTCGGGGGACATATTGTAACCTCTGACGTCATCACCGTTGCTCTGTATGACGTCGTTTTTTTAAGATCCATAGTTCCGTAAGCTGCATCGAGATTATTCTCTTCACTTCCCAGTCGGTCCCTTATTCTTTATTATTCCGTCATCTCAACCGTATGCTGCTGCTCCTGTGACAATGGTATAACACCAGAAATGGTTAAGTAGATGGGAGCATCAGGCGACCTATTACTCCTAAAGGTCCTACAGGCAGCATGGTGCAACAAGACCATACCAAAGGATTGGGAGATTGCCATCATAACACCAATTTTCAAAAAGGGTGACAATCGACAATGTGGAAACCATAGAGGCATATCCCTTCTCAGTGTCCCTGGTAAAATCTACTCTAGAATCCTAGAGCAGAGACTCCGACGCCTAGCTGAGCCACAATTGGATGAGGTCCAGTGCGGATTCCGAGCAAATCGAAGTACTCAAGACCTAATCTTCACACTCAGACAGCTGAGTGAAAAGGCCCTTGAGTATAAGAGTGAGATCCATCTTTGTTTCATAGATCTAGAAAAGGCGTTTGACAGCGTCCCCTGGATCAAACCTTGGGACTGTTTGGAACGGTAGAACATTCCAGCACCTCTGATTCATGCTATACAGAGCTTCTACAAGTCTTGCAGAAACTATGTGAGGACAGCAAACCATAAGTCAGAAGAGTTCAGGACCACCACTGGTGTAAGACAAGGTGATATCCTATCACCTTACCTCTTCATACTCCTTATGGACGATGTCATCAAGGCATGTAAGGAGAGAACAAGAAAGTATTCAGTGGGGTACTGGAAGATGAGACAGGTCTATATTTCGGAGCTGGCATTTGCTGATGATGTTGCCCTGATTGCTATATCAGAGGCACATCTCCAATCCAACCTGCAAGTCTGGAAGGAAGAGCTGGAGAAGAGAGGGATGGTCATAAGCAGCTCTAAAACAAAATCCATGGTGATATCACGAGAAGAAAGAAAACATCAGATTAAGTTGGGAGAACAGGTCCTGGAGCAGGTCGACCACTTTAAATATCTCGGCGCTATTATAGACCGAAAGGGAGGCATCAAAGAAGAGCTGGCCACTCGAAAAGCAGCGGCTGGGAGACTTTTTCAGGCCATAAATCGTGGATTCCTCAGCAAGAAAGAGGTTGGTAAGAAAACGAAGATGGCTGTATACCGCTCCACCTATGTCCCAGTCTTGACATATGGATGCGAGTCGTGGGCAATGACTACAACCCACAAAAGCCAGATCCAAACCTCAGAAATGAGGTATCTGAGGAAAGTGGTTGAAGTAACAAGAAGAGACATGGTCCGCAACCAGACGATCCGTCAAGGCCTAAAATCCCATCCGCTGCAGACCCAAATAGAACAGTCCCAACTAAGATGGTTTGGCCATGTCTGCAGAATGGGAGAAGATCGGCTACCACGACAAGCATGGGAAACAAAGAGCCAGGGATCCAGACCTCCAGGACGACCCAGAGTCCGCTGGGAGGACAACATTAGACAATCTTTGAAGGACCGAGGACTAGAATGGAACCAGGCCAGGAAGAAGACAGCTGATAGAATGGTCTGGCGCTCTCTCTTCCAAACCTCTACACCTCACGGTAGAAGGGGAACGACTAAGTAAGTAAGATAGCCACAGTGAGAGATGATAGTAGAAATAGATTTCCACGAGTGAGATGGTAGAAATTTATAGAGGTGGTAGAAATTTATAGAGGCTGTCCCGGAAAGCGAAAATTTTCTCTCTCTCCGCCTATCTTCTACAACAGATCCATAGGAGTCAGACAGTCTATAAACTATATATATTAATATATATATATTACCACTCACGTGCACACACACCCACAATTTGCGACATGTAGACACACACACACATGGGAAAACTATAACAATGATTATATAGATATTTGGGAACGAGCTGACCCGACACACTGATTAAGTTCAAGGGAAATTTTAATTATCATCCAAAATTTCGTCACAACACATACAAATTACATCAAAGCATATACAAATAGTCATAAAGTCAATAAAAATGCTACAAGAATGATAGACCCACAGTATGATCCTTTCCCTCGATGTTTAGCCCACAGTCCTGTTAGAAGAAAAGTGATAGCCCAAAGAGTCACGGATACATTTACGGTAATCTAATGATTTTCCCCTTTTAAAGGTATGAACAGACTTAGATATTAGTATGATCTATCCTAAGGAAAAGTATCTTGTTTGCAACAAAACTTGCATAAAGAAATTACCAAGTGGGTGAAATTTGGTATACCATAAAAAAAGAGTCACTCGTTTCTGCTTTCTCTCGGTTCATTCATCAGGGCCCTGTCTCACACAGCCTTACCTACAATCGTGCTGCTGTTCGCCGTCTGGCGCACGTTATGACACAATCTGTTTTATCGTTTGATGAAGCGGATACCCAGCTCTGCAGATCTTGGTTTCATCCAATTTGTCCGGGGAGCGTTCTCTTCAGGCGATAATTTCGTTCAGATTTTAAGTTAGTGTCACTTTATCAGTTCAGGTAAGAATTAGTTTTCAAGCGGGCTCACAGAATCAGAATCTCGAGGTTTCCACTACTTAGGAACAATGTCAGGTTTGTAACTTCGATCAAAAGGTAAAATTCTTGGTCACACCACAAGTTGACATAATTTGCGGAACATTACTGTTTGTAATAGTTTCTTGCGACAAGGGCTGAACTGTACTTAAGTTTTCTCAGGAAGAATAAAATCTGGCGCAATAGGCCCGTTATGTCATTTCACCTTTAAAGTCTTGTAAAGATTTGACACCAAGTCTTTTAAGGAGAATGTTTTAGTTCTTCACAGATATTACTCATCAGTACTTAACGCTGGCAAAGTTTGGGTTAACCCCAGTTTTCTTCACTAAATAGAGGAAAAAACACATATAAAATAATTATACATACTATGTGCTTGTTATAACTTACATTTTAAACTGCAAGCGTACAGCTTGACTTATCATTTAAAACTTCCCGTGAAATAAGTTATATTCATAAAATCAATCATCATGAATTAGGAATACATACGTATCCCGTCAATACTCACTGATGTAGCATTTCAGTTATAAGTTAATTTTAAAATATATTCTCGTCTGATTATTTAGCAGTTAAATTTAATTCCTTATAGCTACCTGGTTTTAAGCTAGAAATTATAATTTATTCTGCTTTCCACTGAAACACGTCAGCTAGAGAATATAACAGACTTATAAATTAAGCACTCTGCACAAAAATCTAACTAGTGAAATAAGCGATTTAACACTTTAAACACTTCACAAAATACTAGATATAATATATTTACCTCAACACAGAACTACTAAGAACTAAAACCACTTCGACCAACTAATGCCCTCTATCATTAACAGAGATACTTGTAAATCGAAATTCAATTCGACCAACTAATTGCTTCTATAACAGAGATTCTTAGGGCTCGAACGTAGGTTGTTCTAGTCTAACTGCGAAGTTACTGAGTGCGTGAAGTCAGGTTTCCAACTCTAGTTATATCTATGAAATGGACAAAGATGTGCGCTATTTCCAAAACCACGCAATAGCCTCCCCTTCTCATTACATCTACGTACCTTAGACGCTGGATATAACATGCCAAACGCGTCTTAGACACCTCACGCTACGAAACTGTCTGAGAGTGCCGTGACAGAGGAAATTACCAGACAACTGTCTCATTCTGCGCAGTGCAGATGACGGTTATCACACCTCACGCCGGAGAAACGTTCGTGACAGATGAAAATGCTAGCCAAGAGTCTCCTCCTATGTCTGGGTATGAAACATAATCACACATCTCGTCTGACTGACATCTACGCAACAGAATGAGTATCAGTATGAGAAAGAAAAACGGTAAAGTGAGAATGGGAAAGAAAATATTTTTTCGCAAACGAACGAATGCGAAAAATACAGGAAAAGGATAAAAGAGCGATAATAAAGTAAAGGACACGGGTAGAAAAAAAAAGAGAATATAGAAAATTTATTGATCATAAAACTCTCTGTGACAATTTTAAAACTTTTATCAGATTATATTTCTTTATAACTGTAGTAGATTCTGAGATATAGAAAGTTAAAGCTAGTATCTAAAAAAAAGTAATAACTTTTTCAAAATTTTACAATATTATATGCAAAAAATCAAAATTTTGATATGATATCAAAAATTGGATCTGACAAAAGTTTTATTATCCAACAGAAAGCCCCTGTGCTAAATTTCATGTAGATTAAATAAGAAATAAACAAGTTATAAGAAAATTAGTAACGTAAACCAAGGTTATGAGAAATTTATGGTTTTCTTCATAGGAAAAGCACGATTGCTTAAGAAAATACAATTTGCAAAATCAAAATACATCAACTTAGAACGTGTTCTGGCAAATGATTTTGACATTGTTAGATTCGGGAGAATATAAATTATCAGAACACTAGTCCCAATTTTCATTTTTGTCCTATTTTGACTGAGAATGCCCTGCCACCTCCCCCACCCCTCTTTAAATAACTAGATGCACAGTAGTCATATGAGCACGAACGAAGAAAAAGACTATCGCTAAATTTAGATCATGCTCGTGATTCTGCTCTATTTATTGGATAATTAGGCTATTGATTTTTATCCTTATCCTTGCTGGCCATTTGGTTTTGAGGCCGTCAAGATATCGGCCCAAACTACGAGTGTCACTCCAAGTCAACAACAGACGACAGCTAACACACAGGCAGACACACTTATGAATATTGAGGGCATGAGATGATGGGTTGGTGTGAGAAAATGTGTGTGTAAATGTATCTAGAGGAGAAGGGGAATTGTTCGTCTTAGGGCAGTACGGTAACAACCTTCTCTTGTCATACACTGAACAATAAGCACGTTTTATATATATATATATATATATATATATATATATATATATATATATATATATATATATATATATATATATATATATATATATATATATATATATATATATATATATATATATATATATATATATATATATATATATATATATATATATATATATATATATATATATATATATATATAACCACCGGAAAAGTTGGGGGGGGGGGGATGGAGACAAGTAGAGGAAGATATAAAGTCAAATGAACATCTTGGGGACCTCAAGACGCAGCAATAGAGACCGCAGTCAGCGACTCATAGCTTGACTGCCTGCGTCAGGACCAGCGAACCAGAGCTGGTCAAGACCGTGCTCCACCTCCACGTGGTGGTCCTGGAAACAGTCTGCAACAGTGCAGGCTGGCTGAGCGAGTACGGATCGCAATGGGAAGGCAAACCCGGTCCTAAAAAATGCCGTGCAGAAGTCGGATGTGTCGACCGAAAGGTGCAGATATCACAACTACGTTGGAAACAGACACAACGCAACCACCGTCCTTTTCAGGGCGAACGAGGAAGAAGAAGAAGAAATGAACATCTTCACGCTATATAATGGCAAGAAATCAACAATCGAACTGACGGACTGCATTAAAAGCCGAAATCAGTGGAGGGACTTGATCGCCTACGCCTCGAGGAACTGCACTTGATTTGACTAGATTTCATCATTTCTCTTTGTGCTCCTTATAGAGCATGGACCAATCACTGCAGCAGGAAGCCTGCATGAAGCATTCACATGCTGTTGCAGTACAAAGGGCCGAAACACTTGACCGACGGGGGGACCTCATCTGATGATCAGATTGCCTCCTGTTGTATGGCTGTGTATAGAGTTTCCTATCATCTTTATGTGATACAGTTGCCAGCCCTATGTAAAACCAGAGCCGGATTAACGTAGTAGCACAAGTAGCATATGCTACGGGCCCCGCGCTTTTAGGGGCCCCGCGCCAATAAATATGTACATAATTATTTGGTCATCTTCTAATACGAGCGTTGATGGGAAGGAGCGAAGCTCCTGACCGGGTTGGAAGGAAAGTCCACTGACCTCCCAGCCTCGCAATGACATGTCATTGGGCCAAAAGAGCTGGAAAGCTCGAGTGCCACTGGTTAGAGAGAAGAAAAAAATACGAGCGTTAAACCAATGATCTTGTGATTTATGCCATCTTTAGCGCCTTTTCATTTGGTGTCACGAAATTGTGAGAGAAGGAGCATAAGAGGGTGACTTAGTGTGACTCTTCATTATTTTAATCTTAACTGTTTGTGGACGGAAGCCATTTAAGTGGCGTTGAAAATTTGGTCACGTTTGGACGGAAGCCACTTTTTTGGCTCTAGGCGACTGCCCCTCTAATTTTGTTTCGTTCTTTGTGAAATGAATTTGCATTAACAATAAAAACTAGAATTCAGGAAACGGAAACTTCCTGTTTTAATTGAGGTATACGGCGTGCTCGCACTCTCTTTCGATCTTGATTAAAATTTCTTGATTTGTAAGCTTAGAAAACTCAAAAAATGAGCAGTAGACACAGAGATATTGGACGTGATTATGCTTCTGGAAGTGAAAAACGTAAAGCGAAGGAAGAAAAAGAAAGAAGAGATCAACTTGTGATATCAAAAACACGTAAGCTGACAGAATATTTTGATGTTCATGGTGGTGGTACTCTAACCGCTGAAGCTGGAAGTACAGGAAAAACTAGTACTAGTGCAGGCTGTGCAGCAGAAAACATACAGCAAAACCCAGTATACACTGAGTCTGAATGTGAAAGAATAAGTGAAACGAAGAAGTACTCTAATGATATTGGTGACTGGCCGAACAATATAGATGACTGTGAGCGTGAATATTGCATATCCAAGGGAAGTGAAAAATGTCAACATGTTGATAATGCCTTCTCTTCATCCGTGCGATTGTATGACACTGAAAAGAAAACCCGATACTGTCAGAAGTCTTATTTTACACATATTCATAAACTTACAAACAAGCAACATGCAAGAAAATGGTTATGCTATTCAGAAAGTAAAGGGCGCCTATTCTGTTTCCCATGCAAGCTTATGAGTTCAGAATGTTCATCAAAGCTTACTGCGGAAGGGTTTAATTACTGGAAAAATGCAAGCAATCTATTGCGTTGACATGAAGAAAGCTCCTCACATAGACAAGCTTTAATTTCACTGTTGATGCGTAAAAACAAAGGTGAACGTGTCGATTCCCATCTTGTGAAACAAATGGACATTCTAGAAAAGTATTGGCACAAACTTCTAGAGCGAATAATTGAAGTTGGGAAGTTTTTAGCAGAACGGGGCCTTTCATTTCGTGGCAGTGATGAAATTGTTTGGTACCCTTATAACGGGAATTACTTAGGGTTGTTAGAATTACTGGCCAAGTTTGACCCTTTTCTGGCAGAGCATATAAGTACTCATGCAAACAAAGGATTTGGACATACATCATATCTATCTAAAACAACGTGTGAGGAATTCATCAATCTGATTGGATCCAGCATACTGGATCACATTCTCTGTGAAGTGAAGAAATACAAGTATCATTCCGTTTTATTGGATTTTACTCCAGATATATCTAATATGGACCAGCTGACTTTGACTCTGCGTTATGTTTTGCCATCTGGACCAGTTGAAAGATTTGTGACAGCTTTGGACATGGAAGGTCATAGTGCTGAACAGCTTACTAAAAGTCTACTTAATTTTTTAAAGGCAAATGACATTGATATTAAAGACTGCCGTGGTCAAAGTTATGACAACGCCAGCAACATGAGTGGCAAGTTTATAGGATTACAAGCACGAATTAATTGATAATGATAATTACTATGCAAATTAAAAATGTATGTGTTCAAATATGTTTGTGTTGTTTTATTGTTTTTTTTTAAATATAGGGCCCCTTTCTTAACATATGCTACAGGCCCCGCACTAGCTTAATCCGGCCCTGTGTACAACCCCCACGTTAGTCGCATTGTACGATTACTCGAAAGTGCAGTAGTCCTGTTCTTTTTGGTCTCTTCGGAAACTGTCATGACACGCGAGAAAGGCTATATTTCGATTGTGAAAACCTATTGTCCACGACAGCCAACTTTCTTCGTAAGCCCATGGGAAAGCACCCAATTTTGCAATAGATTGTGTACATAACAAGGAGACATTAGTACAAAGACCAACCAGTAACAATTAGAAGAAGTCGTCAGTGCGGCTCGGTTTTGTTTACCCGATGGAAGTAATACAAACGTACTATTTGGTTTAGAAACAGATCATAAAGAAAGATCAGAGACGGATGGGCGCCAGAAATTGGAGGGAAAAGTTTGCTGGACATTTCCCATTGGACAGAGAAGAAAACATTTGATTAATGAAAGACGAGTGGAGACAGACCGTCTGGACTAAGATAAATAGGAAAGAGAACATACGAAAGGAGCATAGAAATTATAGCGACATCCTAAGTGTATAGAGGGGGGAAAACCTCGAAATAGCTAAAGGCAATATCTCGGCTTTATAAGCCATAGGAGGACCTTCTTTTGGCATTGCTAGAGATAGAAGTCTGCCAGCCGACTTGGTCTAACCGTTTAGTTTTGCACAGCGTGAGTTCCTGTCGTGGCTGGAATAGCACGAGTGTTCAACGATTCTGTTTATGGAACCAAGGTTAGTGTACTTTAGTTGTAAATTGCTAAATATACATCCATTCAGTTGTAAATTACTAATATACATCCATTCTAGTTTAAGTTAAATATATATTTTCCATAAATATGAACACTGTAAATACCAGTCATTTTGCTCACACCATTACTTCTTACACTACCATATAAACATTACAATAACCACAGCGAAGATATTGATTATATTTATAAGATTGCACATACCGGTTACAACAGACAAGAAAACACACAGACACCACATATCATACACTGTCCGAGTACTTATGAGGCCTTTATTATTTTATTCATCCCAGTGGTAAAGACAAGATCGGGAAGCTTTAAGATAACTTCTCCTGTCAGTCGTCTTATTACCCTGGCTGGCGTTTTGGGACGAGCTAATGAGTAGGGCCAATTAGATATACTACTACGACAAGTATCAGACACCCATAGCCAATACAGCGCTATCTAACGCAACATAGAATGGTGGTCGCATAGACAGAATACCTAGAGATATCAATATCTAGGAACCAAACCTACAGAAGCAAACAGGGGTTGAGATCGGAAGTTACCAGTGTAACGGAGCGATTCTGCAAACGCCACCCACGCAAAATATTGAGATCGGAAGTTGCCAGTGTAACGGAGCGATTCTGCAAACAGCCACCCATGTAAAATTTTGAGATAAAAATTTACCAGAGGTAATGAAGCGAATCTACAATTAACCACCCAAGCCACCATATACATAAATTGCTGCACTTTCAAAACACCATCACAGCAAGCTGACCACTGACCACAACACGAAGATTCTGTCGCCTAGATATTCATTTCAAGACAATCTACCAACACAACAACAAAGCCTAGTGTTACCTTGACAAGCCTGCATTAGGAAAGAGAATAGCCGTTTCATCGTCAACAAGAAGGGCTGTGTTGAACGGATAGTGCTAGTGTAATTCCAGTGAATACAGACGGAGGCAAGCCCATTGTATAAGGACGTCAAGGGTCCCAGTGACATTAGGAATAGGTCAAGTAAAGAGATTCTTTTCTGGACCCAGGCAGTAGATAACGTATTGAGCATTTTAGTATTAGTCTACATTCATCATCATCATCATCACCTGATTACCGCATAGTTAGAATTAAGATTAGATTGTGTATTTTATGCATTTATTACCTCATTCTTTTCTAGGTATAGTCTATATTTAGTTGTCATTGCATATGTATTATTTGTGTTTGGTTGTTGTTATGCAAATAGTCAGTCAATAAATGTTGTAATCGTGTTTTCGCTACACACACAAGTTGGTTACATCAATAGAAAAGGAAAGAAAGTGTATGAGAGACGTACAGTTCTTTTTTTTTCTTACTCTTCTGTTTACTCAAGGTGATAGAGGGTTGGGGGCTCGCGAGCTATACTATAGGAGAGGAGAGGTAGCTTAGTAGAGACGATAGTGTCACGGGATACTGAATCACTGGGTCTATATCCTGGGAACTTATCCCAATTTCTCAAATTCGCAGTTCTCTTTCTCCACAGTCTATCTTTACCGGGTTGCAAGGCAATTCTGAGCCATTGATAACTCATGTGCAACCAAGACAAACTCTCCCTGGTTAATCCTCGGGTTAACAATGTGACAGAGACCCCGGGGACAACAGGCGGCGTTTGATAGGATTGCTTTAACCACAAATCTTCTTCCTCTGTTTTTCATTTCTTAATTTCTCCACGACATATCTGTGATCCACATACTAGAGGCATTGCATCCGCATACTAGCAGCATTGCATCCACATACTAGCAGAATTGCATCCCCATACCACCAGAGCAACTCTGGGAAGGTTAAGACGGCCGGCGTGATGCTGACCACATCACCCCTAGTGTGCCGATGATCGAGAAAATATGGGCCTAACACCATTCCCGATATGCCTCAATGGATGTGTAAACGGGATCCTTTACCTTTATACTAGCAGCATTGCATCCACATACTAGAGGATTCTTATCCACATACTAGCGGTACTTATCCACATACAAGCGACATCTTACACAAATACTAGCGACATCCTATCCACATATAAGCAACATCTTATCCTCATACTAGCGACATCTTATCCAGATACTACCGACATCTTATCCACATACAAGCGACATCTTATCCACATACTAGCGACATCTTATCCACATACTAAGTTAGTTGCTTATCCTTTACAGGACGTGGCAATCAACCCAAGCTTTTATTGGCTGTTTGTGATTTTTCTAGGCAATTTTTTTTCATTCAGTAGTTTGCCATGGCTTTCTGAACGGTACGGCGCTTATACCATTGTTAAAAATCCACACAAAGCGATCTGCTACCAAACCGCCTGCAGCAGGTTTCGAACCTGGTATATCTGGATTATGAAACTGCGTTCATATCCATTAGGCCACAGACGCCGACATCTTATCCACATAAAAGCGACATCTTATCCACATACAAGCGATATCTTATCCTCATACTAGCGACATTATATCAACATACTAGCGACATCATATCCACATACAAGCGACTTGTTATCAACATACTAGCGACATCATATCCACATACTAGCGACATCATATCCACATACTAGCACATCTTATCCACATACAAGCGACATCTTATCCACATACACGCGACATCTTCTCCTCATATTAGCGACATCTTATCCACATAAGCGACATCTTATCCACATACTAGCGATATTATATCAACATACTAGCGACATCATATCCACATACTAGCACATCTTATCTACATAAAAGCGACATCTTATCCACATACTTGCGACATTATATCAACATTCTAGCGACATCATATCCACATACTAGCGACATCATATCCACATACTAGCAAATCATATCCACATACTAGCAAATCTTATCCACATACAAGCGACATCTTATCCTCATACTAGCGACACCATATTCACATAAATTAATATGAGACAAACATAAAGGTATGTTATCAGGCACTCGTAGGAAATAAAGAAGTAGAACACTAGACAACAGAAAAACAACAGACATGAGTGGCTTACCCAGGATTCGAACCCTGGACCTTCCGTGCGACAACCCCGCCTAGCTATGCAAGCGAATCACACTATCCTCCCTGCCATCTACGCATCACCAAATAATGATGCTTCGATGACAGGTCATTAGTGAGAAGCTAGGCGGGGTTGTCGCACGGAATGTTCTACTTCTTTATTTCCTACGAGTGTCTGATAACATACCTTTATGTTTGTCTCAAATTAATTTACTGTTTACAGGCCTCGGGTTTCCCTTCCTTATGTGTTATAAATATCCACGTACAAGCGACATGTTCTCCTCATACTACGACATCATAGCCACATACAAGCGACATCTTATCCTCAAACTAGCGACATCAAATCCACATACAAGCGACATCTTATCCACATACAAGCAACATCTTATCCACATACATGCGATATTATATCAACATACTAGCGACATCATATCCACATACAAGCGACTTGTTATCCGCATACTAGCGACATGTTATCCACATACAAGCGACATCATATCCACATACTAGCGACATCTTATACACATACAAGCGACATCTTATCCACACACAAGCGACAATTTTTCCTCATACCAGCGACATCTTATCCACATACAAGCGACATCTTATCCATATACTAGTGAGGTTATATAAACATACTAGCGACATCATATCCACATACTAGCGACATCATATCCACATACTAGCACATCTTATCCACAGACAAGCGACATTTTATCCACATATTAGAGACTTTATATCCACATACTAGCGACATCATATCCACATACTCGCTACATCATATCCACATACTAGCACATCTTATCCACATACAAGCGACATCTTATCCACATACAAGTTACATCTTATCCTCATACTAGCGACATCTCATCCACATACAAGCGACATCTTATCCACATACAAGCGACATCTTATACATATACAAGCGACATCTTATACACATACAAGCGACATCTTATCCACATACATAGAGAGAGAGAGAGAGAGAGAGAGAGAGAGAGAGAGAGAGAGAGAGAGAGAGAGAGAGAGAGAGAGAGAGAGAGAGAGAGAGAGAGAGAGAGAGAGAGAGAGAGAGAGAGAGAGAGAGAGAGAGAGAGAGAGAGAGAGAGAGAGAGAGAGAGAGAGAGAGAGAACACAGATTCTTCGTATTTTTTTTAAATCTGCCAACGAAATTCAGATGTAGAGCCACATTCTGACAAGTTGGTCAGACAGAAAGGTTGCAAGGTTTCACACTTATTTTTAACTCTTTGAACTTCCCTTATCAGTTTCTAATTCAATAACCAAGAATAATACTTGAATAATGTAATTTAAAGTAATTTCGGAAATTTAACACTTTAAATCAAAGTAGTAGGGCACTGTTTTAATATTTGATGTGGCGAATTTCATGAATCATTTGTCACACCTGGGACTTGACTCAAAATCCTATTGCCAGCTCCTGTATTAAATCATTCCTTCTTCAGTTTAAAAAAAAAAGAAAAAGAACTTCTTTTCGAGTTTTCTCTAGCTAAAAACGTTATTAGCCCTTAGTGTAAGATCAGATGTATGGAGTAAGTTGGGTCAATGCTGATTACACATGTATTGTCGTCCAGTACTAAGTTCACAGAGACAGTCTCCCGAACAAATTTAAAACAAACTGGTAAACCACTCATAAGTCATTAACTTATTGTTTACCCTGTTAGTTCCCTGTGAAGCACATGTCTTCATACATTTTGCGACAATCCGCTATGCCCTTTGCCAGCCGTTCAAAGTTTGCGGATGCCATCTCCATCCTTTCAATGCCCTTTACCGAATGAGGTTAGGTCTCCCTCTTTTCTCTTACCTTGGGGATTCCAGAGCAGGGACTACATTGTAATGCCATCAACGGGTTTCTTCAGTGAAGTTCCTATCCAAGACCAGCATCTTTCTTCACCTACTAAATCATCATCATTACTATTTTCCTTTTCCCTCCTTATGGAGCAGGGGCCCATCACTACAGCGAGCCATCTTGCTGGACGTCTGCACCAAAATATTCATCTTCTCTTAAAGCGCCGGTTTCTGTAGTTATTTGTTTTACGTGGTGAGGTTGCCAGCCTATGCACAGCCTCATATTAGTTGCCTCTGGCGACATGAGTGAGGGAACAGTAGCCATGTTCTTTCATTCTTTCAGGGGGATTCGAACTGTCCAAGAGTGGTAGCATCTTTCAGGGGGATTCGAACTGTCCAAGAGTGGTAGCATCTTTCAGGGGGATTCGAACTGTCCAAGAGTGGTAGCATCTTTCAGGGGGATTCGAACTGTCCAAGAGTGGTAGCATCTTTCAGGGGGATTCGAACTGTCCAAGAGTGGTAGCATCTTTCAGAGGGATTCGAACTGTCCAAGAGTCATAGCATCTTTCAGGGGGATTCGAACTGTCCAAGAGTGGTAGCATCTTTCGGAGGAGAGCGGTCGCACTGTTACCCTGCAGCAGTGGCTCAAATCCACTGGTCCATCTTGAGCAGTCAAGCTTGGTTTATGGCTCCCAGAAGCTACAAATAGTAGCGGCCATCCCCCGGTAACAGTCTCGACCGACTGGCCAAACTACACTGAGTGCCCTGGCATTGCTTGGGTGTCTCCCCCCCCCCACACCTTCTAACCCTAGGGCCCCACTTGTGTGTAAACCCAGCCCTCGGGCCAACACTGCAGATCGCTTTTGTGAAGGCACCTAGATGCATGACGTGACGATCCCAATGACTAAGCAAGAAGCACTAGTGCTGTCATAGATGCTGAAAAGTAGTGGTACTAACCAGACGAACAGCAAGTCACTGGGTGGCGGGGATTGCACAGTAGTGATCCCCACAGAGACTGTAGTGATAAAAGTCTGAGGACTGCAAACCATCACACCTGAGGGATGCTTTTTGGAATGGGAGATGTAGCACCGGAATTGCCCAGTGTTGCGAGGGAAAAATGACCACCAAACTGGTCCTGAATTAGAGGTTAAATAGTAATAGATCCTATCTGGAAGAGTGGACTCTCCAACTCGTGGAATTGCACACCTCGCCACTAACACAGCCTGGTGACCATGTCCAACACGCTTCACTTAGTCTGAGCAGGAAAATGAGCCAGCAATGATTCGGAGACCATCTGCAGAGGAAGAGGAAGCCTGAGGTGAAACCATCTGATCCAGGACGTGACAAGCCAATATGTCTAACAGTATTGGCAGCTAAAACCTCATCACGAAACTCAGTCTATGCCAGCAGACTATAGGTGGCGGGGAATGAACAGCGATGAAGTACACCTCGGACCCCACATTCCCAATGCGGAAGGTGTCCTAGACTTGTCACTCAAAACACCAGCCAGCCAGTGAAGAGTGTTGAGCCTTATCTCAGGACTTGCTGCGTTGGAGTGGCCCTCTGGGTTTTAAAGAAAGCTCTAGAGACAACACCCTACATGAGAAAGCCAGATAAAACAAAATCATATGAGCTCGAACGTCGCCTCATAAAAGGTCTGCGCCGTGTAGTCCGCCCCCTAGCTACCTTGAGCGATAAGTCAGCTACGAGGGGCACACTTAACATTCTACAGATTAACATCTCTGGACTGAGACCAAAGACTCTGGAGCTGGGAAAACAGCTAAACGAACTGAACATCCACGTCGCACTAATACAGGAAACGCTTCTAGCTGATAAAGAACACCCCATATCAGGCTATACCATGTATAACTGCAAATGCGATACGTGCAGAGGTATTGCAACGCTTCTAAGAAATGATGTTCAAGGAGAAGTCCAACTCAAAAGAAACAATGGAAATGATATCCAAGAGATAAAAGTATGGCGCAATGGACTGTGGTCCACTCTGTTCAATGTCTACTGCCCTCCAAATTCCAAAAGCCAAATCAACATCCACAACACAGACCTCCAAAAAAACATCATAACAGGAGTGTTTAATGCGCATATACCAGCCTTAGGATACAAAGATAGGAACTACATGGGCAACAGCATAGAGGAACTGTGTAACACCAGAAACCTGATAATACTGCAAGACTCCACATCCATACCTACACTATATAGAATACATAGAGCCAGTGGATCCATATACAGACCTGACCTCACTATCGTCTCTGCAGATATACTGAATGAATGTACAATCAAAGTCCTTGATGACAAAGGCAGTGATCATCGCCTTATTCTACTCCAAATCTCCCAAACAAGAAACCAATGATCGAAGAAAGCCCCTCGCTGGAACTACAAAAGAGCAGAATGGGAAAAATTCCGACTCCTCACAGACGAAGACCTAACAACAACCAGCGAGGACACAAACATTGATACCCTGCACAATACCATCACCCAAACCATACTTGATGCAGCCTACAAAACGATCCCAAGGGGATGCAGAAAGAAATATAACCCTTTCTGGACAAAGACACCTGAAGATCGTGTTAAATAAAAGGAGAGAAGCAAGAAAGAAAACAGAGGAAAACCCAACAAGAGAAAACAGAAGATGATCCAACACGATGGAGCCCATGTAAAGTCTACACTGCTGAATCTGATTAATAAAACCTGGCAGAGCGGTAAATTAGCAAAAGCCCGGAAGACAGCCATTGTCAGGCCCATTTTAAAAAAGGGAAAGCCTGAAGATGATATAAAAAGTTTCAAGCCAACCTCGCTGACTTCCAACATCAGCAAACTGACAGAACGAATGCTGAACAATAGACTGTACTGGTGGCTGGAATCTTCACTCTCTCTCAACCACTTTCAAGCAGGCTTCCGAAAAGGATCAAGAACCGAAGACCAACTGTTCCTTCTTACCCAAAATGTGAAAGACATTTTCCAGCAAGGAAAATGTTTTGTTGCTGTCTTCGTAGACTTCCCACAAGCATATGACAAAGTTTGGAGGAAAGGCCTACTTTTAAAGATGCAGAACATGGGCATACATGGGAAAATGTACCAATGGATCAAGAGCTACCTGAGCGACAGAACTGTACAAACACAGGTAAATCAAAGACTGTCATTAAAACGTACTCATGAAGGTGGACACCCTCAAGGCTCAGCCCTTAGTTGCACATTGTTCCTGATCTTTATAAACGACCTACTAGACTTGCTAAATGTCCGCATTTTTGCTGACGACCTTGGTGGATCACATTTGCATCTAGCCGCAGAGAGATTAAGAAAAGCCCTCGCTACTATATCAGCCTATTGCAACTTCTGAACACTAAAGATCAATGTCAGCAAAACTGTCTATACGATTTTCACTCTCAGCAACAAACTAGCAAGGACTAAACTTAAAATCACTCTTGATGGTGCTGAAATCAGTTGTGAAGAAAATCCAATATACCTTGGGGTTCAGCTAGACAGAAAACTAACTTTCAACAAAACACGAAGAACAATGAAGTTGCTACCATAAGTGAAATGGGTTCATTTTCGATACAAGACAACAGGAGGCTGAGACGCTTGGGAGTCATGACCCAAGTGGGCCCACCCTCCTTAGAATGTAAAGGAGTATATCGGGCCGAAACACTTGTCGGACGGGGGGACTTCTTCTGATGATCAGATTGCTTCCTGTTGTATCGCTCTGTAAAGAGTTTCCTATCATAGTTGCATGGGCAAACCAGTGACGATCGGGAAAAGACCGATTGACTTCTGGAAAGACAGATGACACTGGGGAAAGACTAGAAACCGGCTGACCGGGTTAGCACCCCGTAAGCTGTATTCAATTGCTACAGGACCCAAAAATGATAGATGCCCCCGGGATTCACCGAAAAAGGGGGGGGGGGAGGATGATGAATCCACAAGGCCTCATTGGAATCGACCAGACCCGTTACACGGACTTCGAGCTCTGAACAACGGCTGGAATTTCCATGTGTCTGTGGTAGGGAATTTTCTACTCAGAGAGGAATGAAAATCCACAGAACGAAAACGGGGTGTGGGAGGTCATCAGGGGGAGATCAACAGCGCTCTGTCTCGACGGATAGGACGTTAGAAGAACGCAGCCAGGAGTCAATCCACAGTGCTGAGTACATTCAAGTTGATCTGCCAGATGATGATCTCACACACTTCTTGGACGGGAAGAGAGATACAATCAAGTTTCCACCTGCCAGTGCAAAAGGGCTCTAGAACAGCTGGACGAAGCCTTGGCAAAAGAGTTGGATAACAACCTGAAGCAGATAACTTTGGAGAAGAAGCTGGAAATCTTCGGCGACATAATATATCTGCACTGTCGCAAAGTGTTCGGAGTGAGGGAGGCAAGGGAGGGTAACCCACCACGAAAAAGTAGAAGACAAATTAAAATAGAAGAAATCAGGAAACAGAAGAAGCATGCCCGAAAACTGTTCAAGAACGCAGTTGTCACAGAGAAGGAAGGGTTACGACAAGTATAAGGGGTATCAGGCACAGAATTTCAGTGGCTAGCGCGCAGTGGCTAGACTCGTCGGCTTCGCGCAGGTGTGTGTCCTTAGTTGTGATGTGCGACGGAACGAACGGAATAATTTGTCTTCTCTTTGTTACTTTCACAATTGCCTCCATGGCTGGCGGAGTTGTGGATTTTAAAGTTGCTACCATAAGTGAAATGGGTTCATTTTCGATACAAGGCAACAGGAGGCTGAGACGCTTGGGAATCATGACCCAAGTGGGCCCGCCCCCCTTAGAGTGTAAAGGAGTATATCGGGCGGAAACACTTGTCGGACGGGGGGACTACTTCTGATGATCAGATTGCTTCCTGTTGTATCGCTCTGTAAAGAGTTTCCTATCATCAGATAAAGCATCCAAGAGACTAAATCTGCTCAAGCGACTTGCAAGTACTGTCGTGGTTGAGTTTGAGTGTAGAGTATTTGTCGAGTTGGACAACAGTAGTGAAATCGACAAGGGATAGTGGACTGACAGAGTTATAGATTACACTTTAGATAAGGTGTAAATAGGAGATGGACTTGAGACAACCTGGAAGAAGATTTATTCAAATGATCTCTCTCTCCAAGCCTCAACTCACTTTTACTGTCTAAGCCTCTCCTGCTCTCACTCTTTTCTCTTATCATACATAGAGATTCTAGTAAAGAGCTAAAAATACAAATATGGATGGAAAGGTCGTGAACAGCGTATTAATAAAGGTGTAAACTTTATTAAAGAAGAAAAGCATGGAATTAATGCATATCATCATACACAGCATAAATTACATCAATAATCAAATATTCATCAATAGTCATCAATAATCATATACACCAACAACCACACACACAGATCACCATTCATAAAAACATGTAGAACACAGAGAGATGAAATAACTGAGTGTCAGCCCGTCCGTTTTCGGGACCATATGAAATAGCTCCAGTAAGTGGTTTTTTCGTACATATCCTCCATCGGTGATGGAATTAACCTGAATAAAATCACTGTATAGGCGCTATCATTGGTGATTCCTCCCTACTGGCGCGAGGTGGGCTGGAAGACTCTATTTACCTTCTGTTTACCAAAATGAATAAACTGCGTGGCAGTCCGTCCGTTTTCGGGGACCAGATGAAATAGTCCAGACAGTGTGGTACTTGTAGATCCTTCGTGAGGGATTATGCCTACAAAACTGTCCTTGTTGGTACTATCATTGGTGACTCCCCCCTACTGGCGCGAGGTGGGCTGGGGGACGCTGTTTATCTCCTGCAGACCAACTGAATGAACTTAGCGACAGCCTGTCCGCTTTCGGGGACCAAGGGGAATAGCTCCAGTAAGTGGTTTTTTTTCGTATATATCCGCCATCGGTGATGGAATTAACCTGAATAAAATCACTGTATAGGCGCTATCGTTGGTGACCGCTACTCGCGAGAGGGGGCTGGAACTCTGTCCATAGATGGCTGCTCATACGTGCGAGGTTTTAAGTATCCAGAAAATACACCAGAAGAAGTCACTTGAGGACAAAGAGACCCAGGCGCGCTTATCCGGCGCTAGGCTCTGCTTGGCTGTAAATCCTGTTTAAACTGGTTTGGCTGTGGTTTGCTGAGTGCCCCGTTTAGGCACAAAAAAGGCGGGTGATATGGAATTCTGCTATAGGCATGCTGGGCGGGTTTGATATTCTGGAAGCCGCGATGCTCTGGCTGGTAATCCAATAGGCGAGTAGAGAGCTACTACTGCATTTGGCGATTCCAGATTTTGCGTTGGCTCCGTTGCACTGCGTGAGCTTAACTTGGCGTTGACAAAAAGGGGTTTTGATTCAGGAACGGGGTTGACTATTCGTGACGCTAGCGGTATTCAGAGACCCTCTGGATCGAAGAGAATATTTCGTTCTTCGCCTGACTGGAATCTGCTCTAGCGATTCGGTCTCCCTGAAACTGAGACCCAAAAAGAGACACCCTTTTACTTCAAGCAAATAATAAATCACACTAACTTTATACAGAAAGTTTCGCTCCACTATGGGATTAAATTTATTGTAGTTATTGCTATGATAGTTTAGGGCTGTCTTTAACCATGTCTCCTGTTCCTTTAAAATATCAATTATCAACACGCGCCCGCATAGGCTTAATATCTTTTGCACCCCCAGGTACCTATCAGTAAATGTTCTGACATCAAAAATCTACTCCTCTTCTCCCAATCTCAACATACAGGAAACCTAACCTGTAGTTACAGTTAAATGAATATGCTTATTCATCTTTCAACATTAAATGAATTTACATAAACAGATTACAGCATTTGACATTACACAAATAAATCGTATGTCCCCTTTGGAAAATATATTAGCATTCCACAAAATGAGTACAAAGAAAATGCAATGTTCTTGCTATAATAATACAGTTGTGGCTAAATCATAAGATATAATTATATCTATGCCTGGTGACTGCTTTCAGTGAAAGTTATAGACTAGTGCCTAGCCACACAAGTAAGCATAAAATGATCCTCCCTTGCCACTAGAAATATCTATCAAAAAGGAATAAGTGACTATCTCCTATAATCCAGAGTTATTACCTGCATCTCACTATTCAGTTTTAAGTGAACAATCCACACCTGACATTATCTTACAGAAATGACAGTTAATCTTGCTGACTCTTAACCCAATGGTAAGCATTCGTGGACTGATTCTACGCCTAATATCTGTTATTGTAAGTTTAACATTTAACCCATGATAAACCGTAACAGTTTAAGCACCACTTAATAGGCCGTAGACAGCGCTACCTTATCACTGAATAAATTACTAGGAGAAGTCCTCAGAAATAAATTCACTTCCCTAACAGATATATATAAAAGCTAACATGAATCTAATATTATAATTATAAGATATGTCACTCACCCCGAAAATGACTAGAACATAGGCAAACACATTCTAGTACTGTGTTAAAGTTTGCCTTATCTCATGATGGTCATCTACGGGCCAGGAAAATTTACGAATGTCTTTGTCTATTAAAACCAGTCTACTCTTATAGATCACAAGGGACGCTCCCCCGGACACCTGGCCTGCATATTTCTACAGAAGTTCGGCGAAAGACGTAATCTAGAGTAAGACAACAGAAATCGTGCGAAAGTTCCCCAGGTAGAGAAATGCATAACATTATGCTCTATCTTGTCTAAGGGGCGAAAACCCAAAGACTGACCGCGGGTTTGTCTCCCCCTGTTTCCAGGATGCATAATATTATGATCCGAAGCAGCGTTCTGGAAGCCAAACACAGGGACCCTTTCGCTCGTGATCAAAGGCTTTAAACGTAAGAGATATTCCCCTGGTCAGACCAGGTGCGGCTTAGATAATATTATCGTTCGCTGACCGCTACAGGCCGGAACGTAACCAAACCTCGGGTGGGGTTTGAGAAGGTGAAAAAGTTTGGCCACGAAGGTAGAAAATGAAAGAAAAAGAAAATACAAAATGACGAGGAAAACCAGGACATATAAAAAGTAATCAAATTATGGACAAGATGGTAAAATAGATTATCGGTCACGTGACAAGTGCCCCCCCCCCCCCTTTTTTTAAAGTTCGAGGAATACGGACAAAAATGACAGTAATTTATCTTTTCCATCGATGTCCGTTACATGTCGTAAGAACCTTCTATAATCATAACCAAAATCGTATCCAATTTCTGTCAGTACTGTATGACTAGCTCCGAGTTCATTTCTTTTCTTCCCTCTGTCTAATAGACGTTCAGCGAATGGGATTTTGCGAGGCCAGTCGGCGCTGACGCCCTTCGTTTCCGTGTGAACCTGATCTTGGTTACACCATTCGCTGTGCCTGTTTATGGTCCGGAAAATTATCCGCACCTGTTGTGGTTTTCGGCCCTGCCTGAACTCACTGGCCACTGCGTAGATAATCCGCCTGTTATGTGCAGTGTAATCATTGATGGGCTCAGGCTGCTTATGTATATATTTACCTGTCACGGGCGTGGCCTTGAATAACCCTCTATAGCTGCAGTCTATAGGGATTTTTCGCGCGCGTGTAACCCTAGTTGGTAAATAAAGCCGTTCGTTGGCCGAAGAAATGCTAGCATTTTTCTTCTGCCTCTCCACACCTACTCCCCTGTTTCGGTGGGAGCATTGATCAATCTTCAGACCTGTGCCCTCTAAAGGTGGATCTGGAGCTTTCCTTGCCTTGCCAGTCACAACTCTGGCTTGGTCAACGGAAATGATCAATTTGCTCTGTAATGGCCTGGCGGAGGCGACTACTGTGCTGTCCATCAGTGGGGTTGAGACCACTGGAAAAATGCGATTTGAATGAGAGAACTCAGCTGCCCGAAGCAGAGAGTAATCGATCGCATTCTGGGGTTCTACTAAATCATAACAGATCTCCGTAGCTTCTATCCGTGGAGAAAGATAGGTAATGTCTGCGAGTTGCAGAGTTTGTTGAGTCGCTTTACCATTACTAGCATGACGTGAGCCAAGGCTCTCAACAATGGCTCCTTGTACCGTAGTAAGGCAGCTTTTCTCACTGTCTTCTGCCCTGAGAAGTGTGAGAGACTCAAATGGAATACCAGGGATCCCTTCGCATGGAACCCTGTGTCCATCATAAACGTCAACTTTGCCCTCCCCTGAGGAAGTTACTGGCGTCAGTTGAACTTTGTCCTGCAATGCGAGATCCACTTCCTGGTTGACAGGCTCCGCAGTCTGCATGCAAAGGACTGGACGGTTTGAGATCCCGTTAGATCGCGAAGTGCCCGAGAAAAAACTCTCGGTGTGTTTTTCCAAAGTTCCTTGGAACGGTTTGGAAAGTTTAACCCTTTTAGCAGGCGACTTATTCTTGCACCTTTTAAGCTCAGGGTGATAAGAGGAGCGGCCCCTCCTTTCTACGATCGCTGAGTTGGAGGGATGCGCCTCTGCATATGGTTTTTCGCTGTCCGGCCGGGAATCTTGCGAAATATAACGTGATAGGGTGTGGCTCCCTTTTCTCGACGTCACGTGTCGGTTAGGTGCTGCTCGGTCTGGAGCGTGAGAGGCTCGGGGTTCGCCGCTTGCCAGACGGGAACAATCCGTATTACAATGCTTGTTAGCACCTCTCTCACCTTTGTGCAGTTTCCATGCCTGGGAACGTTGCGTAATTTTCCCTGTGGTTTTAGGTCTGCTGTCCCGACGTCAATTCTTTCCTTGTTTAGGCTTTGGATCCAAGTCCAAAGGAAAGTCAATTTTCTGGAGTTGGGGTTCGGTTTTAGCAGGCAAGTTTTCTTTCATGGGCGCAAGGTTTGCAGGGGCGTTGACCGTTAAGGGCACAGTAGAAGGGGGAAGTAGAGTGACTACATTTAGTATCTGTTTCCACCCTCCGAATTTGGCTATCCAGTTCATTCATTCTGATTTGGTGTAGCCTGTCCCTTTCTTGTCGCTCTATTTCCAATTGCTTATCCCGTTCTTGTTGCTCCATTTCCAGTTGCTTGTCCCGTTCTTGTCTTTGCTTTTCCCTTTGCTTCTCATCTTCTATCACTTCTTCTACATACTGTCGGGTGAATGCTTCACTCTCCCCAGTTTGTTTACAGGACCATGCTAAGATTAAACGGCTGTCAAACCAATTGTCTACCTCGTATTGATCCTGCAGGCTTACTGCAAATTCTAGAAAGGGCTGGATTTCGCTATCCTTGTACTCCATGTACTTAGCTACCTCGAGGGCAATCCTATGCACTTTATCTAGATCGGCCAATATCAGGGTGAGCAAACACTATAGAAGAATAGAACCTAGAGATTTTAGTTACCTAGTCCACTAGGTGCTGATTAACTTAATAATCAATAAAATCTAGGCTAGCCTGGGAACTTTAAAAAACAAGAAAGTTTGTAGCTACTCTGATCGACAAGCACAGACCCCAAAAAACTCCAAAAATAGTAAGTGATGTAAAACTTATTACTATCACTTCACCCCAGTTCTGTCAGTACTAAGCTATTGAGAGGATTGGTTACTATCATCCGAATGAACACCCTCCCTTGGTACAAATGCAAGCTAGTAACTGACTATCTGTAGCTTCTTATCTCAGATTAAAGAGCTACTCCTGAAAAAATATTAACCCTTAAAAAAAATTTTTTCTGACTTTTACAACAATAGTCGTCAGATTTGTCAACCAAAAACTCAGCAGTGATACCATCAACCTTTACCAGCTGTCTCATGTGTAGCATGAACAATAAATGTAACTAAATATTTATGATTGCTGTGGAGAAAAACGCTGTTCCGACTTCCTCCAAAAGAAATAGTTCGATATGTCTAGGGGAAAGAAATTCCTATAATCTGCCGAACACTAAACTCTAAGAATCAAGATAGAATCTTGTGAGAGATTCCTACCAGACTGCAACCTCATCTGTTGCGATTGCTGCAGATGTAGTTCAAATTCCGCGGCGAGACCCCATTTGTCGTGGTTGAGTTTGAGTGTAGAGTATTTGTCGAGTTGGACAACAGTAGTGAAATCGACAAGGGATAGTGGACTGACAGAGTTATAGATTACACTTTAGATAAGGTGTAAATAGGAGATGGACTTGAGACAACCTGGAAGAAGATTTATTCAAATGATCTCTCTCTCCAAGCCTCAACTCACTTTTACTGTCTAAGCCTCTCCTGCTCTCACTCTTTTCTCTTATCATACATAGAGATTCTAGTAAAGAGCTAAAAATACAAATATGGATGGAAAGGTCGTGAACAGCGTATTAATAAAGGTGTAAACTTTATTAAAGAAGAAAAGCATGGAATTAATGCATATCATCATACACAGCATAAATTACATCAATAATCAAATATTCATCAATAGTCATCAATAATCATATACACCAACAACCACACACACAGATCACCATTCATAAAAACATGTAGAACACAGAGAGATGAAATAACTGAGTGTCAGCCCGTCCGTTTTCGGGACCATATGAAATAGCTCCAGTAAGTGGTTTTTTCGTACATATCCTCCATCGGTGATGGAATTAACCTGAATAAAATCACTGTATAGGCGCTATCATTGGTGATTCCTCCCTACTGGCGCGAGGTGGGCTGGAAGACTCTATTTACCTTCTGTTTACCAAAATGAATAAACTGCGTGGCAGTCCGTCCGTTTTCGGGGACCAGATGAAATAGTCCAGACAGTGTGTTACTTGTAGATCCTTCGTGAGGGACTATGCCTACAAAACTGTCCTTGTTGGTACTATCATTGGTGACTCCCCCCTACTGGCGCGAGGTGGGCTGGGGGACGCTGTTTATCTCCTGCAGACCAACTGAATGAACTTAGCGACAGCCTGTCCGCTTTCGGGGACCAAGGGGAATAGCTCCAGTAAGTGGTTTTTTCGTATATATCCGCCATCGGTGATGGAATTAACCTGAATAAAACCACTGTATAGGCGCTATCGTTGGTGACCGCTACTCGCGAGAGGGGGGCTGGAACTCTGTCCATAGATGGCTGTTCATACGTGCGAGGTTTTAAGTATCCAGAAAATACACCAGAAGAAGTCACTTGAGGACAAAGAGACCCAGGCGCGCTTATCCGGCGCTAGGCTCTGCTTGGCTGTAAATCCTGTTTAAACTGGTTTGGCTGTGGTTTGCTGAGTGCCCCGTTTAGGCACAAAAAAGGCGGGTGATATGGAATTCTGCTATAGGCATGCTGGGCGGGTTTGATATTCTGGAAGCCGCGATGCTCTGGCTGGTAATCCAATAGGCGAGTAGAGAGCTACTACTGCATTTGGCGATTCCAGATTTTGCGTTGGCTCCGTTGCACTGCGTGAGCTTAACTTGGCGTTGACAAAAAAGGGGTTTTGATTCAGGAACGGGGTTGACGATTCGTGACGCTAGCGGTATTCAGAGACCCTCTGGATCGAAGAGAATATTTCGTTCTTCGCCTGACTGGAATCTGCTCTAGCGATTCGGTCTCCCTGAAACTGAGACCCAAAAAGAGACACCCTTTTACTTCAAGCAAATAATAAATCACACTAACTTTATACAGAAAGTTTCGCTCCACTATGGGATTAAATTTATTGTAGTTATTGCTATGATAGTTTAGGGCTGTCTTTAACCATGTCTCCTGTTCCTTAAAAATATCAATTATCAACACGCGCCCGCATAGGCTTAATATCTTTTGCACCCCCAGGTACCTATCAGTAAATGTTCTGACATCAAAAATCTACTCCTCTTCTCCCAATCTCAACATACAGGAAACCTAACCTGTAGTTACAGTTAAATGAATATGCTTATTCATCTTACAACATTAAATGAATTTACATAAACAGATTACAGCATTTGACATTACACAAATAAATCGTATGTCCCCTTTGGAAAATATATATTAGCATTCCACAAAATGAGTACAAAGAAAATGCAATGTTCTTGCTATAATAATACAGTTGTGGCTAAATCATAAGATATAATTATATCTATGCCTGGTGACTGCTTTCAGTGAAAGTTATAGACTAGTGCCTAGCCACACAAGTAAGCATAAAATGATCCTCCCTTGCCACTAGAAATATCTATCAAAAAGGAATAAGTGACTATCTCCTATAATCCAGAGTTATTACCTGCATCTCACTATTCAGTTTTAAGTGAACAATCCACACCTGACATTATCTTACAGAAATGACAGTTAATCTTGCTGACTCTTAACCCAATGGTAAGCATTCGTGGACTGAATATACGCCTAATATCTGTTATTGTAAGTTTAACATTTAACCCATGATAAACCGTAACAGTTTAAGCACCACTTAATAGGCCGTAGACAGCGCTACCTTATCACTGAATAAATTACTAGGAGAAGTCCTCAGAAATAAATTCACTTCCCTAACAGATATATATAAAAGCTAACATGAATCTAATATTATAATTATAAGATATGTCAACTCACCCCGAAAATGACTAGAACATAGGCAAACACATTCTAGTACTGTGTTAAAGTTTGCCTTATCTCATGATGGTCATCTACGGGCCAGGAAAATTTACGAATGTCTTTGTCTATTAAAACCAGTCTACTCTTATAGATCACAAGGGACGCTCCCCCCGGACACCTGGCCTGCATATTTCTACAGAAGTTCGGCGAAAGACGTAATCTAGAGTAAGACAACAGAAATCGTGCGAAAGTTCCCCAGGTAGAGAAATGCATAACATTATGCTCTATCTTGTCTAAGGGGCGAAAACCCAAAGACTGACCGCGGGTTTGTCTCCCCCTGTTTCCAGGATGCATAATATTATGATCCGAAGCAGCGTTCTGGAAGCCAAACACAGGGACCCTTTCGCTCGTGATCAAAGGCTTTAAACGTAAGAGATATTCCCCTGGTCAGACCAGGTGCGGCTTAGATAATATTATCGTTCGCTGACCGCTACAGGCCGGAACGTAACCAAACCTCGGGTGGGGTTTGAGAAGGTGAAAAAGTTTGGCCACGAAGGTAGAAAATGAAAGAAAAAGAAAATACAAAATGACGAGGAAAACCAGGACATATAAAAAGTAATCAAATTATGGACAAGATGGTAAAATAGATTATCGGTCACGTGACAAGTACCTACTGGGGTGCTGACATAACAACACTTAGGTAGCTCTATATAGGATATATCAGATTTATAATGGACTACAACCTCCCCTTGCAAACAACAGCATCTGAGAGCTCTTGTAACCAGGTTAACAGAGTACAAAACCAGGTCCTCCGCTTCATCTGTGGGGGTATGAGGTCAACACCAACAGCAGCCTGTGAGATTGACGCAAATATAGAACTGCTAGATATAAGAAGAGAAAAGGCAACCATTGAAGCCGTGGAAAGATACAGATGTTTCCCTCTAAACCACCGAAACAGAGAACAAATAGACAAATGGACACACACACACAAAAAACAAGACTAAAACAAAAGTGTCCAATACTCATAACGGAAGAATTAAATACAAGACACCACCTACAAGAAAACATAGAAGAAATAAGGAAAGTGTCTGACAGTCCATCAAATACAATCCCTATACTGCCCCAGTTAAAAATCAAACTCCTTGACTGTCGTGAAACGAGTTGTGTAAACCCACTACTTTGTTAAATCCCTATGTCGAGAGCCCAACCAATCAAATAGCACCGTTCACCAGTCGCTGAGCCAGAATAAATTACAAGAAGTTACGCCAGGAAAAAACTTAAGCCCTGTTTTTTCGGATGTGGGTCGCGGCCATCTTGTTCACGCAATATGGCGGAAAAAACGGAATAAAATTAGCCTGTACGAGGCTTGAGACCAAACTGCAGACAGCCAATCAGCTTGCCCCGCCAGGAACCAACCAAACGCTTTCTTTAAGCTGTAGAAGTTACTTCACCTGCCTATATAATTGGGCGGATTTTATGCATAATCACACATCACCGACACGACGCCAGAGATACCGACCGACTGAAGAGAAGAAGCTGTCACCTTGATTTATAGCTTACCTGAGTGCATTGACCAGCAGCCTGCTTCACTAAGTCGAGTCAAAACCTGGCCGGTTTAAAAATCTTAGAGGGTTTATTCGTGTCATCAAACCTGAGGTCGTATGTCCAGTCAATCCAGCTGCCTGGAACTTCACAGGAGCACAGAGATTGTACCTGAGATACATCTTTAGTCCCCCTCATTCTTGGGTGGGCTAACGAAACGATCAACAGCGGGTGTTTTGTGTCAACCAAACTAAGGAGAACAGAACGTTTTGAGAGATGAGTACACATTAGTACCATTTCCGTCGGCAATTGTGAGCACATTAACTGTCAGTGACGAAAAAGAGATTTAGTGTAGAAAGAGACAAGATTAACAGCATAGCTGATAAATGATATATACTTAATTAACAGCACAGCGGTAACATGTACTATAATTGAATAACAGCACAGCTGATATAATTTTTGTTCCTATAATTGGAAAACTTGTTGTAATATATTTATATATCTATATAAATATAAATATTTGTAAATCATATGTAAACTTACAAATCCATTATATTCCATTGTTTCAACATCCATCCTTCAGCACAAGAGTAGATAGTGTATATACTAAATAAATAATAGGGAAATTGTATTTGAACGACTTGTCAATTTTATCATTGTTAAGTAAAATCTGTTTCCTTGTCTTAATATCACAGTTAGTTACACAGCGGAGGTGGCAATTTATGTCGGTCTCCTCTCTACTAATTTTTCGAGATCCGATCATTCACAGCCGTAACTAATTTGTGATACCAGTAGTTCTCTCAGACACTGGGACTTCACCATTTTCTGCAGAAATTCTATTTCTGTAATTGTCAGTACTACACTGATCCTAGAGCCAAATAAAACCTCACGCCACATTGACCACTCAGTAAACAAGTCAGCAGACCATAACACACTAAAACGCTGTGCACTGGAAACCATTGACTCCTACCCTACAGACTGGATTCCTGTGTACACAGACGGGTCAGCTTTCAAGGCCGCCATCAATGCTGGGTATGGCTCTATCATAATAATTCCAGACAGGACAACAAGCCAGCTGTCTGCACCTAGTGGATCATACTGCTCAAATTACAACGCTGAGATTCAGGCCAAGTTTTACATGTTTTTTTAAAAATGTGGGAAGCCTTGTCATTCATCATCGCAAGATACTAAGACAAAGACACAACAGCACATCCAATAAACCATAGTCCACTTCTCTGACTCACTATCTGCCCTACAAGCCCTTGAACAATTGGATCCCATCAGGGACTCAAAGATGCAGAGAGAATGCAGTCAGCGACCCATAGCTTGACTGCTTGCGTCAGGGTCAGCGAACCAGAGCTGACCAAGACCCTACTCCACCTCCACGTGGTGGTCCTGGAAACAGGCTGCATCACTGCAGTCTGGCTGAGAGAGTAGGGATCGAAGAGGGAAGACAAAGCCGGTCCCAAACAATGCCGTGATGAAGTCGGGTGTGTCGGCCGAAAGGTGCAGATATCGCAGCTCCGGTGTAAACAGACAAAACGCAACCAACGTCCTTTTCAGGACGAACGAGGAGGAAGAAGAAGGATCCCATCAGCCGAAAAAAAAACCAAAGCTAACATACTTAAAGAAATCAATGTACTTGCCTCCTATAGCATCAACACAACTCTACAGTGGATACCGGGCCATATAGGCATCCGAGGCAATGAGAGTGCTGACAAACAAGCAAAGAAAGGAGCAAGTATGCCGCAACCTATCATTCCCACCAACTTAAGAACTACAAAATACATTATATACAACAACAGCAAACAGCAATGGGTGGACCGCTGGGCCACCGGCTCAACTGCAAGAGCACTATATGCAGAAATGTCTCAGCCAAACCCAAAAGATAGTATCAATAACTTAAGCTGCAAAGACCAGAGTACAATCTTCAGGTTGAGAACAAGACATGTACCTCTCAACAAGCATTTGCACAAAGTGACCTCAGACGATGCACCATACTGCAACCACTGTAACGGACAGAAGGAAGAAACAGTCGAACATCACCTCCTGGAATGCCTGGCACTAGCA
Source organism: Oreohelix idahoensis (assembly GCA_024509875.1). Taxonomy (NCBI): domain Eukaryota; kingdom Metazoa; phylum Mollusca; class Gastropoda; order Stylommatophora; family Oreohelicidae; genus Oreohelix; species Oreohelix idahoensis. Next base: position 78,873 of record JAMPIV010007520.1, read on the forward strand.
GACCTGCGGAAGCAATTGCTACCACCAAACCCCTCCATCACCAACACCATGTATGGAGATACAACGTAATTGAAGAAGATATGTACCTTTCACTACCTGACACAAGGAAAAAAGAGTGAAAACTCGTAACCTAGGGGATCGGAAAAGTCAAAATCAAGTTCATTCTTTATTCACAGACCCATGGCAACTACACAAGGCCACCAAAGATATGCTTGGAAGAAAAATATTTATAAATGAACAGGGAAGACATCCTCAGAGTCACATATACTGACACAAGTCAGACAAACATATAGCTCAAAATAACACGAACATGGTCTCTCCTTGGCCGTTTACACTATCATTATCATCATTGTTACAAAATATGTTCCTTTTCTTTTCTTTGAGTCTGCAATCCTCTCCGGCATTATTACTCTACCATTTCTTGTACGTGCCAGTTCTTCCAGTATTCGTTGTTTTCGCTTTCATCGTTCAAGGTTTCCTTATCATGTCTTGTCACTCACTTACTATTATCTATCCGCTTGCCCTGTTTCTGAAACAACAGTGTCTCTTATTTTCGCAGGGAGAAATTGTTTGTGTACTAAATTATGTAACAGCTTCCGGCTGACAGGACAAGTGGCCGTAAGTAGTGAAATGGGTTGATTGAACAAACACTGGCAGACGGCATAGAGCGAAAACCCAGATGTTTGTCGGGGCGAAGGTAGATAACAATAGTTTGATACGGGGACATCGATAGCAGATAATTTTCCCTAACAATATTGTGCAGGTTTTCCAATATAGATGACAGACAGTATTTGAAAATTAGGCGACAGTTCGCAAACATGACTTGCCTAAATACACGGCCGATTTCATTAGGATGTCGGAAGATGACAACCTTGTTAAAGATTACGACACGGACAGTGATGTACTTCCGGCTAATGGAATGTGCTGTGATAATTAGCTACGAGAAAGTAACATCTTGGAAGATTTTATCAGTAATAGATATGTGTACTGGTGATTTTGTAAACATGACAGGCGAAACGGAAGTGGCAATACCTTATAATGTGATGGAGTTTGAAAATCACATGTAAAGGGCACTATCTTATGTTGTCATGTAGTAATATTTTATGTGAGGATAGTGGGGGAACCCCTACAAAAATCAGACACTTATTCGCAATTGGTTTGGCGTTAGAGACGCTAAGATAGACTGCTCCTGGTTGAACTTCTCCTCCAAGTACAAAACTGGGGGCGTAGGCGAAAATTTTTCTTATATTCTACAGCATTGTAAGACTACTTCAGCGCCTTCCAATTCCGTCAAGAAGAAATCATAGACAGCAGGGACACATAATATTAGGACCCAAATATATGATATACCATAGGACTGGAGGTGAATTCTAAGATTATAAGAGAGTAACCACAGAGACATCACTTTGCTCCTTAAGTTCTAGGAATCAACTTCAAGTACACTCAGTTAGACACCTAACTCACCTGAAAAGTACGGCATCTTAAACTGTTTCCCGATAATAATACGGACTGTGCAAAGCGTATGTGCCCGCCCGAAGAAAAATCGGGTTAAGTTGTCATATGTACATTTTATCCTTTTATATTTGCATTTTGACATTATCATTTGCTTGTGGATGTACAGTGGCATATGAGGCTGGCAATTTCATCACTGCAAATAACTTTTTAAAAGAAACAACTTTATTTATTTTACATTATTAGACTATAAGTGATTATTAAACCTGTTCATCTGTAACTGTAAAGCTATAGTTGGATTAATTGAGTGAAATGTGTCTACACCCGTATGACGCATATTGTTCTCAATACATAACCATATAGAGCTATTAAAGTGATAGGTGCTGTGGGCTCAGAAAATACGAGTCAACATTTCCTCACAGAAGGGGCGGGAGAATAATAATTTCATGACAGCTTATATGATCTCAGTTGTTATGCTTGCTTTCCTTTAAAATCTTGTGAGGCACCTTTAAATAGAAGCATCATTCTTCTATTTATATCTCTGCCACAAGTCATCTTGAGCGAAGGTTGATGACCTTTGAAGACCCTCATTTTTATACTCTAAGTTTGGCCATTGTTGGACCACTACCGCGGAGCAGGGAAGACAATCCCGCCTCAATCATCATCACCTTTCAGCTCCCCAAGTAGCATAAGCCTTCAACAAACGTGTGATAAGTCTTCTTGCCCAGTTCTCTTCTCGCTGCCTTTGCCTTCCCTAACTCGAGAGAAGAGTCCGGTACCCATTTATAGCTGGATAGGCTGGAGCATTGTGCTACTAAGTTTCGATCCTGGAACCCAGTAACTTAGCCGTGCTGAATGTCTTGTCCCAGGGACAAGGATGCGTTCGTTTGAAGTTTACTTCTAAATCACGGAGAAATTATTTGGAAATGTATGTGTTTGTGTGAGCTCGCGTCGGTTGGTGTGTAATATGTAGCAATGTTGCTCTCTAGCTCAGCCCAAGGGGGAAATCAGTTTCCTCATGTTATCAGGTCTATATGCAAGGTCAGAACACAGAACAATACCGAGAGAAAATTCGATAAAATATATCCAGAAAGCCAAACATGGGATAGATCATTTAAACCTCTCGCAGTTTGACATCAAAGTTTAGTACGGTAAATTTCTACAAATTTGTCTCATGTTATTATGAAGAATCTACATGTTCTTCTAATCAAAATATAATACATTCGAAAAAATATTTAATGTTAATTGTTAACAAACAAACAGTTGATGTGGTATAGACCAAATGCAGCATTTTATGTGAAAGGGTCTCTGATAAAAGTTATGGTTGTAATTTCAACACTTTTGTTTGCAATTATTTTAAGATGTACTGCAAAGTTCTGTTATACAGGACGTCAATAAAGTCATTGTGCAGTTTTAATTTTTAATAACTTCACTTCTCTATCACATATAAACAGTCTGTAAAATGCAATGGAAAGGAAATTTTTGTCTAGAATAAATTTAATTGTAGGGACTTTAATTTTTCAACGTCCATCATCTGTTGGGATACAAAGCATAACACGATTTTGAAGTTCCCTGTCACGTTTAGCAATTGTGTTTGAGTTCTAGCACTTTCGTTACTCTAGCATGAAGGTCATTTAGACGGTGAGGCGTTTTCTTCGGTTATATATATATATATATATATATATATATATATATATATATATCTATATATATATATATATATATATATATATATATATATATATATATATATATATATATATATATATATATATATATATATATATATATATATATATATAATGGGTACACGTCTAGGGAGCGAGATAGCCAAGGTGTTGGCCCACCTCTTCCAATTCATCAAATGGGAAAAACCTAATTAAATAAATTCTCGTACATTACGGGCGAAGCGATAATGTGACCCATTTTGCTGAAAGACTGCTTTGTTGACAAGCCTTGATCGCCTGTGACAAAACGTTTGTACGTGTTCTTTTGTGGCTCTCTCCCACCTTTAGCCACTCCGGCAGTATCCATTTTTTCTTCATTTTCTCTTTTTCCGATTATCCGCTTTTACTTGGCATGATTTTTGCCCTTTTCATTCATTATTTTGCTCCTTATGCTGGACCTAGTAGGGTGAAGTCTATAAGACTCCACTCCCCTACGGAAGTATCTGCTATGAGACTACCTTTATCTTTTTACACGCAGACGTGTTTACGTTACGCCAGGTGAACTGTAGGATTATCTGGTGATTAGACAAGCCAACGGATTACGCGGTTATCGCTTGAGTCGCCTTTGAAAGGGACAGGCCTGTGTTGACATAACGGGGTATGGCCCGATCGTTGAACAGAACCATGGATGATTTGTCAAGACGGTCGGCGGTCATATCTGTCTGTCTGGCGCACCCACAGGCGTTAATTAGATTAGCGCTTCCACTGTCCCCGGTCTGTATCATTATTACAGATAAATACGTCTGCAGAAAACATTGGCGGAAGACATTACGTTAGGAAAAAATGGTCACAATATTGTGAGAGGCAGATATGTGTAGCTGGAAGGATTACTGCATGATTTGAAAGAGGTCACGCGGTGTAGTAATAAATGTAATATTTTAAAACACATGGGGGATATTTTGAAATTAGACACCCCGACCCAGTGCTAAAGAGATTCGATTGGTTTGATTTGAGGGCCGGAATAAACAATGAACTTCATTGGAAAATTAGGCGGAAACACAATCTGTGATTTGAACTGAGAAGTAGGAAATGTAATCTAGGGAAATCAGAGACACAGAACTCAGAGACTGCATCGCATCGTCAAGCGAACAACTCCCAGAAGCCAGAGTAAAAGAAGGATCGGACCTAGAATTCCATACTTATGACAGATCGAAGTATTTGGGAAATTTAAAACCTTAAAAAGTGAGCCCGCCTTTATAAATACAAACTCTGAAAAAACTTAAGGGACAAAGATTTTAAATATTAGGACTGGATACCTAAGGAAGTGGATCACCCGTCTATAGGGAAACTTTCCCAGACCAAGTGTTTCGCAGATTCACCCGTCATAAAAGGGATTCAAAATTTTCCAGACCAAGTGATTCCAGAGCATATAACCTAAATTGTTCGTGTCCATTTTAACCTGTGCGAGGAGATTGTGTATTCTCAAAACTTTGGGGTAAGTGTAAAAATTATTTTACAAATGTAAATTTGACATGTTTTTCTTGCTAAGTGGTTAATAATGAGGCTGGCAACCTCAAAATACGAAAATAGTATATTCATAAACCACAACAGCAAGCGCTGGTGATTTCTTCTGACTAGTCGTGTGGAAAACCGACAGCAGAGGTGACCTTAGACTCCGAATGGAGCAATGATGACTGATGATTACATCACATGTGCCTAAAGTGTATAATATTTTGTGAGATATATGCACTTTGTTAATTGTAACTCAGGAAACTCATTATTCGCGCCGTCCAGACATATGTTTCCAGTTTAATAGCCAGAAGAATGTTGGTGAATTTTAATCATCTTTCCTGAGCTACACTGTGTACTCAAGGATTTAATTCTTCTGAGAGATTAACATTGGTGTGTGCACAGCGAGAATGCGCCTGTTTATTTGCAGCCCACAAATGTACTTAGCAGAGGCATTTGTTTTTCTATTTTGTCTAAAAAGTTCGTGGAACGAAGCTAGTCGTGAGTGAAAAGAAGGAAATCCACACCAACCGCTTAAATCGGACAAGTTATGTGAAGAAGTGCCCCCATCACCAAGAAGTGACGAGAACCACAGCTGCAGGACCCCCTTATATCAGTTAAGTGCTTCTAAAAAGGCACCAGCAACCGGACATAATTTTCTGGACTATATCCTTACCCTAAATCTCCGTGAAGAGAAAATTTGATTCCAATATAAAATTCACCAGCATTACATTTATTTTAAACTGTTAATACTAATTGATATGGCCCTCTCTCTTACAAACCTCTACACCCCACGGTAGAAGAGGAACGACTAAGTGAGTAAGTAATACTAATTGATTATTAAATTTGTTACCTGTTGTTTTAAAACTAAACAATAGTTGTTTATTCAGTTATTACATGTATGAAATCAAACGTATGAGCCAGAATATTTAATATGCATATACTTGTATATATCTAGACATATACCTCGTATTTACCTCTAAATAGAGCTATACCATTATAAGAGGAAATTCACTGAATTAACTCAGCTGGTGGCTTGAACGGGCTAAAAACCATTGCATTAATCTTTCACAAAAGGCGACGGACCGATTTGGTTAACTTTAAGTTAATAACATTAATTACAGGGTGTCTTTATAAACAGTCAACGTGCGGTTTGAATATTTTATAACGTCACTTCTGTGTAAGAGATAAACAATATGTAAAGTGCAACAGAAAGGGAATTTGTTCTACATTTAACATATTTAATTGAATGAAAGTTAGCTTTCAACAAACCCATCATCATTTTTGTGGTTGCAAATTATATCACAATTTTGAAGTTTCCCAAACCCGTGCTCTAAAAAAACAATAATGCAAAATTGGTTCATTATTTATGAAGGAGCTGTTGCTAATGGTGAGGCTTATTTGGAGATGCTGTAGAATTACCGTATTCCTGAACTGAGGCGATGTCACGTATTGCCTCCCCTGCCTTGCAGTAGTGGTCCAACCGTGACCAAAAATCAAGAGTATCTAAATGGGTCGTCAAAGGTGTCTACCTTTGCACAAGATTACTTTTGGCAGAGATGTAGATAGAAGGGTGATGACGCTTCTACCTTACGGGAAATTCACAAGATAATTCAGAAGTCAAGAACAATGCTGCTTACGGCTGAACATTTGTTAAAGGTTCTTACTATGTTCATCTTGACCTAACCCATATTCTCGGAATTTCAAATCAAAAGTGAGCTAAAATATTTGGAAACGAGCTCGTAACACGCAAGCCGAATTATTCCTAGCAACTTGTTCATCTTCTGCGTTCAGGCAATTAGTCGTACTACATCTACAATCGGTCATCGTGTTTGTTAGAAATACTGTAAAACACTATTTACTTTTCGGCTATCGTAATTTACACTTTTAGTGGCATCCTAATACAGTGTTAATTAAATAGCCTAAAAGAAACTATATTTTACAGTATTTCTCACATGCGCGATGACTGAATCCATGCTCACATGCTAAGAAGATATTTGTAAAAATCAAGAACGGTTTCATTGAACCTGCAATAAATAAACAAATAATAATAAATTAATGCCACAAAAAAGTAAACATTACGCCGTCGTCCCATCAAGCATTGAACAACAAAATGTTTGAATAATGCATGAGAAGGAGCCAAATAAAGATGGAGATTTCCGATCATATATATTCCACGTGTAAAACGATCTTCGGGGAATGCTCGTTTCTGAAAATCCAGGGAAAGGTTAAAGATACGCAAACACACAATCACACTGGTGCACACACATATAGCTGAGCCATCATTATGTCCCCTAGCTAAAGTTTTGTTCAGCGATTGTCATTTACGGCTCGAGACATTTTTTAACGCATGTAGAATAGTTGTCATGTTTTCTCCTGGTTGTTTCTGTACTTTTATCCTAACTGTCGTCTGAAAATTAAATTAATAGTAGGTAAAGCTTGACAGCTGCAGAGAGGTGAAGGACGTTAGTGCACACGGAAGTGTGATAGTGTTGCGCAAGAGAGATAGACAGAAGGCACCGGCTGAGTCAGTTAGTTTTTCACTAAGAAAACCACACACACAGCTCTTCTTGTTTACTCTGGCGACAATATTACTCTTTTGCACACACTGTGTCACTCACAAATATTAGGGTAAAGAAATAAAGTTAGATTGAGGAATTAGTAGTCTGAACAGAGCGAACTATCCTATCACGGCTAGCTCAATTTATTTCAATTTAGAAATGTAAATAAATCAATAAAATGTTTACAGCAAAAAAAAAAAAAAAAAAACGATTATCACAAGAAAACAAACTCACAACAATTTGATAATTTTCAAAAAGAAAAAAAAATACTACACAAAAACTACACAAATAGTGACACAACAAAATGATGAATGAATTGTGTTAATAAAGTTCCCGACAGGCCTGATAACATCCTAGGCTTTGCTGGAAACTATGTGAACTACTGTTTGTGTGAAAATGAATGTTTGTTTCTTTATTCCCTCGGTGTGAATGTTGGAAACAATTTAAATCCTGGTGTTCTCTTGGAAAAAAATAACGTAATCCAATGCTTTGAATTTAACTTCAGTGCTCGAATAAGGTATCCAAAAAAAAGGGCACAGAATCTGAACACGATTTTATAAATCCAAGATTGGTGTAACGTATCCAAGATTGGTGTAACGTATCCACAATTGATGAAATATCCACAGATAACGAATTTGCTTCCAAAAGTGGGATGGAGGGCTATAATGGTCGGAGTATGGTGGGGTGATGTTTGGTGTTGAGAATCTTTGAAATAATTGAAGGAAATTATGATGACTGTTGGCAAGGACTTATATGGCCACTGGAAGGGATAGGTAACCTCTTTTCAGCAATAAGAGACAATACTTGGCAGGTTGCACTGCATATATCTATTAGACAAAACAAAAATACATGTGTAACTACTCTTCTGCTGCAACACGCAGATTACTACCGTAACAACTTAAGCAGTGCCCTCAGCGTAGGCCTGTTGGTATCCAGACATGCTTCTGCCCGTCTCGTTCCTAAACTAAGTCAGCCCAATGTTAAACGTTCCTGTCTGCTATGAATGAATTCTGCTGGCCAGGCCGCGTCCATACACAATAACAAGACCGCCGTTCTGCTCCTGTCTCGTCAGGAAAAGGAAAGGTCACATGAGGGTCCGCTAAAGAATGTGGGATTTATTCGTTTTGGTAATCGCGGTCAATTCCTCCTTTCCTTTCACCGTTCATTCCTTCCAGCATTCATACTACTATCTTCTTCTTCCTAGATCCGTAACCACCGACCGTCAAAGCAGTCAGTGGCCATCACGCCTAGTGGCGTCTTGTACGGCAACAACAAATTGATTCCACTTTGCTCGATCGGTGGCCATCCTTCGTACAGTGCCCCAACTCTGGTTCATTCTTTGCATCTCAGCCTCCACAGTACTCCGCCAGGTTGTTTTTGGTCGGTCTCTCTTTCGTTTTCCTTCAGGGGTCCATAGCATATCTGTTCTTGTGATGGCATCGGGGTCTCTTCTGAGGACATGGCCAACCCAGCTCCAGCGTCTGCCAGCTATGATGGTGTGCATGTCCTCTTGCTTGCTCCGAGTAAGCAGATCTTGGTTGGTGATGGTATTCGGCCAAAAGATTCGGTGAATTTTTCTTAGGCATGTTGTGTGAAAAGAGGACAATTTCGACATTTCCTTCTCTGTAACTCTCCAGCATTCCGCACCATAGAGAAGCACAGAGAGCATACAGCTCTGATATAATTTTAATTTTGTGCTTGTGCTGTATTGAGAGGACTTCCAGATGTTGTTTAGGCTAAAAAAGGCTGTTCTTGCCTTATTCATTCTGATGTTGATGTCTTTGCCTGCCCCGCCGTCTGGTGTTACTATGCATCCTAGGTATATGAAGGTGTCTGTCTGTACCAGTTCCTGATTCCTTACTGATATAGGCTCAGGGTTGCTCACATTGAGCGTCATGACCTCTGACTTCTTTAAATTGATGTTCAAGCCCACCTGCGGGCTATACTTATTAAGCCTATCCGTTTTTTCCTGGATGTGTTGATGTGAATGTGCTAACAGTGCAATGTCATCTGCATGTTCCAGATCTTCCAATGTAGAAAATGTAGTCCATCTTATTCCTCTTGGACTGCCCTCTGTTGTCTGGCGCATCACCCAGTCTATGACTTAAAAATAGAGTTGTTGATAAGGGGCATCCCTGTCGTACTCCTGTCTTCACCTCAAAGGTTAGGTTGCTCTGCCCAACACTACATGTAAAGTGCCCAATACTACTATGTTCATACATTAATGTTACAAACATTGAAAAGTAAAATGATCATTGTAATTATTTATGTTACAAACATTGTAAAGTAATATCCCTTTAAAATACAAGCAGGGAAAATAAATGAACTTTTTGTAATCATTTATGAAACATACATATTAATGTAAACACACTTAGACTTTCATTATAACAGTAATATATTTCAAATCTATATATTTGAGCTAATTTCCTATATACTGAAAAAGCGAATACATACCTGCACATGAATTTATAGTCTGTAGTTATTAAACTTGAGGGCACTTTGTTTCAAATCAAGTCTCCCTATGCAATTTTTTTTTCTTTACGAGACTAAGACATGCGTCTTGCTCCTTCAGTATGCTGAACACCAAGTGAAGCCTAAAACTAGTTTCCGTAAGAAAGAAAGAATTATTTTCGATTTACCCGCTACATTTTTAAGTTCCCACGATATGCACCTGCAAAATTATCGCCGCAAATTAGTTTGCATATTGAAAGTCACGATCTCTGGTGCTGGGCGAATCTTTGTGTTCAGAACTCGTAGGTATTAACAAAGGGAAAGAAGACAGGTCATAAATATCTAAAAAGCCGAGTTGGAAGCTGGCTTGACCGAAGCTTTACCTGAGTTCGAGTGGGAAAGGCAAGTGCGTGAGAAACATTTTTCAGAAAACTAAGGATAGACAATATCTTCAATCTGCGACACTAACGAAGCCACTGTATTTGTAACGTAGGTAATTTCTTTGCCCTGTGTCCTAATAAGAGTTATCACTTTTTTAAAAAACGCAGTTCGACAATCTCCGTCAATGAAATCCTTACTTAGTTTTACCTGTCATTACAGAACACGGGCAATCTCCGTCAGTGAAATTCTTACTTCAGTTTTACCTGTCATTACAGAACACAATTGGACAATCTCCGTCAATGAAATCCTTACTTCAGTTTTACCTGTCATTACAGAACACAGTTGGACAATCTCCGTCAATGAAATCCTTACTTCAGTTTTACCTGTCATTACAGAACACAGTTGGACAATCTCCGTCAATAAAATCCTTACTTCAGTTTTACCTGTCATTACAGAACACAGTTGGACAATCTCCGTCAATGAAATCCATTATGGGAAACCTGCCCCAAGTATTCCCACACTCTTGCAGGGATGGTTTCTGTGGTAATTAGTTTTACATGATGAGGTTGCCAGCCTTTTGCACAACCTCATACCAATAGTCTTGTACGACATACAGTGGAATCAAGAAGGATATCCCGGCTTGGCCCCCAAAATGTTGCGGGCAAATTTGATAGGATTATATGGTAGATTGAATGGCTCCACTTCTTAAGGCTGGTTCTCTTCTCCAGTCTGAAGATTATTTAAAGGTCCTTTCCTAGGACTACTGAGTGCCGCAGGGATATCCTTCTTGATTCCACTGTATTAATACTTATGTAGGTAATATGGCCATTCACACAATTCTCCCTGGCCCGCACACTGGCACTCAGTCAAATAAGGCTTACTGCTTTGCACAGTTTACAACGTTCATTACATACTGCTCATATTGTTGAATGTATGACATCAAGGCTCTCTAAGCTTGTCTCTCTACTGTCCTGTAGCTGATAAAGCACACAGTTTATTAAATACGTCAACTTACGTACAACATGAATCTTACATCACTCTGCGAATTCATAAACTGATCTTACACACGGAGGTATATGCATAATTCAGTTGGTGGTAAAATAGCATGCAGGTGAATCATAACAGGCAGTATGCATGAACACAAGCCGATATAAAGACCAGACGGACACACGCCATCTTCACTTGCACAAGGACACAAGCCGAATGCCGGCTAGAGACGCGTTCTTGTCCCACATTAAAAAACTCCCGTCTGCTACCAATTTGAGCAGAAGTCAAGACGTCACTTCCTGAAACCAAGGACTACCGTACATAAACACTAAACCAGGAAGTGATCGTATAACCAATGTTATGATATTTAAACATAACAGTGAGCAGTGTTCATATTCTTTCCTTGTCTCATCATGAACTCAACTGTTGCGTGTGATGAGACCAAAATATTGAACAGATGAGAAGCCTGGTCGTGATCATTTTGGACTTCTCCTCTGCCACGTTGACATATGGACATAAGTATTACCACATATTTCTAACGTCCATTATTATTTACCTCTTAAGAAAAGAAAAGTCAGAATGCATTATTTATCACTTCATTACGTTTTAGTTCCCAATGGAGTGCAGGTCTTCAACACATACAGGCCAGGACTTCTGTGCCATCGTTTGAGAGTTTTTCCGTGTCTTTATTATCTCATTCCTATCTATGTCTAAATTCCTTCACCGCTCGTATTGTTCTTGACCTAAGTAGGACTCCCCGCCCCCTCCCTCCTCTTTGTGAAATGGCCACATACTTTGTCTGACCTCCTGGCAATTTCTGATGATCAGATTTTTTATATTTTTTTCCTTTTGTAATGCTCTGTATAATTTCCTATCAACGAACAATGAAAATGTAATATATGGAGTATCATTTTTGCCATGTCTACGCAAATGTAAATATTTAATTAAAAGACAAAAGTTAAGACAGAAAAATGAGTTCGAAAAAGGATAAGGAAAACACTGTAACATACACGCACATGCACACACAATAACACCGACAACAACACTCACACACACACACACACAGTTGGGGAAAACGTTTACCGAACAGGGTATACTACAAGACTTTTTCTCTAGCTGTACAATTAAAACTAAACAGTGTGGGAATTTCTTGATGGATTTCAAAATCACAGCGCCCAACCCTCTCAGTTCTGATAAATCAAGGCCAGAACCGTGTACCATACTACACTGACTGGTCCAGCTCGCTATTAGAGGTTAAGTGAGTTGATTTGGCAGACCTTGCCTGTTGGAGCTGACTTGAGGGTTTCCTTAATGATCCTCGGCAAACTCGCCGCACGTGGACTAATAATATAGTCTTCACGTGAGTAAGATATTTTTATAACCTTCTAGTTTATGTTTTCCAGGTATGTGACAAAAGCAGAATCTAATGCTTTGTAAAGTTTGTTTTTAAAAAAAAATTCGTAGAAATTTTTATTTGCTCATACTGGACAGCGTGAATTACCGTTCAATGGAAACATTTGGTAAAATATATTTTACTCGAGATATTTTTGTGAAACTAAGCCCTCACACATAAACCAGATCTCCGTGCAGCTCCCGGGAATCTCCGTGCAGCTCCCGGGAATCTCCGTGCAGCTCCCGGGAATCTCCGTGCAGCTCCCGGGAATCTCCGTGGAGACAAAGACAGAATTTTACTACTGCCGCCTCGGGCATGTCGTAAGGGGCAATTAATACCAAGTTGTGGACTGGGCTTGATAGTTCAGCATGTCAAATAAAGTGCTTGAGACACCAGCACTTTGAGAGGACGTGAATGATTTAGTGCATGCTTCCTGTGTGGGCAGCCGTTGTAGTGGTGGTACCATGCTCTATATGGAACTAAACCTAGAAATGATGATGATTATTTCATTTGGTAGACTTTCTTTTGCTGACTGTTTGGTTTTATAATTCTGAAAGGCTAACCGGAAATATCTGCAGTAAGTATACACTTGAAGTATGACGAATTTCACTAGCCAGATTTTCTCTCCAGAATTTATCATTGAATAAAGAAAGCTAACAATTGTTGCAGACATTTTCTAGGGACGTGTGTCTTCTTGTGGCGAGGTACACGTCTTTAAAACAAAAAGTCCTTCTGTTATATTAACACAAGACTATGTGTTTAGTTGTGAATCAGCTGTGCATTGAAAGTCGGGTGTAGAGTGGAGTATAGTACGATGATCCGATAGAAAATTGTGTGAAAAACTATGCAACAAAAAAAAAAAACTTTTGGCCCTTTATGTAAGTAACCTAGTCTTTAGTTTTTTGTTTTGTTTTTTTAATTTTAAAGCTGTGTAATACATAGACTCAAGACCTAATCTTCACACTCAGGCAGCTGAGTGAAAAGGCCCTTGAGTACAAGAGTGAGATCCATCTTTGTTTCATAGATCTGGAAAAGGCGTTTGACAGGGTCCCCTGGAGCAAACTTTGGGACTGTTTGGCAAGGAAGAACATTCCAGCACCTCTGATTCATGCTATACAGAGCTTCTACAAGTCTTGCAGAAATTATGTGAGGACAGCAAACTATAAGTCAGAAGAGTTCAGGACCACCACTGGTGTAAGACAAGGCGATATCCTGTCACCTTATCTTTTCATACTCCTCATGGATGATGTCATCAAGGCATGTAAGGAGAGAACAAGAAAGTATTCAGTGGGGTACTGGAAGATGAGACAGGTCTGTATTTCAGAGCTAGCATTTGCTGATGATGTTGTCCTGATTGCTAAATCAGAGACACATCTCCAATCCAACCTGCAAGTCTGGAAGGAAGAGCTGGAGAAGAGAGGGATGGTCATAAGCAGCTCTAAAACAAAATCCATGGTGATATCACTAGAAGAAAGAAAACATCAGATTAAGTTGGGAGAACAGGTCCTGGAGCAGGTCGACCACTTTAAATATCTCGGAGCTATTATAGACCGAAAGGGGGGCATCAAAGAAGAGTTGGCCACTCGAAAAGCAGCGGCTGGGAGACTTTATCACGCCATAAATCGAGGATTCCTCAGCAAGAAAGAGGTTGGTAAGAAAACGAAGATGGTTGTATACCGCTCCACCTATGTCCCAGTCTTGACATATGGATGCGAGTCATGGGCAATGACTACAACCCACAAAAGCCAGATTCAAACCTCAGAAATGAGGTATCTGAGGAAGGTGGTTGAAGTAACAAGAAGAGACATGGTCCGCAACCAGACGATACGTCAAGGCCTAAAATCCCACCCGCTGCAGACCCAAATAGAACAGTCCCAACTAAGATGGTTTGGCCATGTCTGCAGAATGGGAGAAGATCGGCTACCACGACAAGCATGGGAAACAAAGAGCCAGGGATCCAGACCTCCAGGACGACCCAGAGTTCGCTGGGAGGACAATATTAGACAATCTTTGAAGGACCGAGGACTAGAATGGAACCAGGCCAGGAAGAAGACAGCCGATAGGATAGTCTGGCGCTCTCTCTTCCAAACCTCTACACCTCACGGTAGAAGAGGAACGACTAAGTAAGTAAGTAAGTAATACATAGACGTCCCATTGGCGTATGTATTGACACCTCACTCTCCTACGGCATTTCAAGCACATGTACTAGGTGTTTTGTCTCAATGGCCTTTTTATACCGAGTATACTGCCACAACGCGTACACATTTTCAGGGTCATAGCTGTTGGGAATCGTGTTGCACGTGTAACTTTCATTGTTTTCATGTAGTCTGTACAGAAACCCGTGGGATGAATCATGCACTTTCCATTCCAGCAGCCATTCGCTCTCTACCTCATGACAAACACGGGGAAAATCCATTCCCACACTTTTTTTCCCAGCTTCTCGGCATCAGTGTATATAATAGTGGTGCGTTTTTAATGTGCTTCAGTATATATATATATATATATATATATATATGTCAAGCCGTTAAAAGATTAAAAAATTTTAAAGCTGCTGGAGTTGACGAAATTTCAGGGGAAATGATTAAAGCAGTTAATGACAACAACCTCTTGAGAATTTTAGATATTATAAATGAAGTATGGAGAGAAGAACAACCACCACAACAATGGAAAGACAGTATTATTGTAAAGTTACCGAAGAAAGGTGATCTATCAGACTGTAATAACTGGCGTGGTATATCTCTATTATCAGTACCTGGAAAATTATTATGTTGCATGATGTTAGAAAGACTTAAATTGCATGCTGACGAAAAGATCAGAGAAGAACAAGCGGGTTTCAGGCCGAAACGATCATGTATTGATCAAATATTCACACTAAGAACAATTATAGAAGAATCAGTGGAAAGGCAATCGCCACTTATTATCACCTTCGTCGATTTTCAAAAAGCCTTTGATAGTCTACACCGCCCATCATTGTGGAAGATACTTACAATCTATGGTTTTCCAACAAAATATGTGAATATAATCAAAGCGCTATATGACAATGCAAGATGTTGTGTTAGAACAAATAAAGGGAATACAGAATGGTTTACAGTAGAAACAGGGGTGAAACAAGGCTGTATTATGTCACCCACTACTTTTTGGAATAGCTATTGATTGGGTTATGAGAAACTATACCCACAATGAACAATTGGGTATGAAAAATGGACAAATGGAAAATTCCTGGGGGACCTGGATTTCGCAGATGATGTAGCATTCTTAAGTTCAACACCAAGACAATCCCAAGAAGCAATAAATAATTTGTGTCATCTCTCGGTTAAAATTGGTCTCCAAATAAATGCCTCTAAAACTAAAGCTATGAACTTTTTCTAACGAGACCTTTGATATCATCTTGAACGGGTAAAAACTACAGAAAGTTGAAAGTTTCAATTATTTAGGCAGTAAAATGACTCAGGATGGTGACACAACAAGAGAAAACCATACTAGAATTTCTTTGGCAGCTAGCGCCTTCAATAGATTATCTAACATTTGGAAATTACGATCATTGAATATACATACCAAGCTTCGTCTGTTTAATTCAAATGTTATCTCAGTGTTAACATACGGCTGTGAGAGTTGGAAAATAACAAAATCATTGGAGAACAAGCTGAATACATTCGAGAATGTCTTAGAAAAACTCATGAACATCAGTTGGAAAGAATTCAAGACTAATCGACAAATAAGAGAAGACTCTAGGCAGAAATATGTCTCCGACTATATAAGGAAAAGACGATGGTCATATATCGGTCATGTCCTACGAATGCAAAACAACAGAATACCACTACAGGCGCTCACTTGGGTTCCTGAGGGTAAGCGGAAAAAAGGAAGACCAAAAGAAACACTCAGAAGAACAATAATAAGAGAAGGAAGAACGTTGGGCCTAAATAATGTGCAAGAGCTAAGAGGAGTGGCGTCACAACGAACAACCTGGAGAGCACTGGTTTCTGCCTTATGCGCCGTGTTTGGCGCATAAAGAATTTATTATTATTATTTATATATATATATATATATATATATATATAATATATATATATATATATATATATATATATATATATATATATATATATATATATATATATATATATATATATACTGAAGCACATTAAAAACGCACCACCTGTATAATCCAGGAACAGAGTGTGAAATGTAAATACAAGTGTGTACAAGTTTACATATTTGGAATCTTTATTCATTTTCCTATGAATCCATGCTGGTCATTAATTTGTACATTTGATTGTTATGAAATTCATTGCATTCTGTGCAGGCAAGGGAGAAAACCAAAAATACAAAAAAAAATGCACGTGCGTTATCCTGCTGGAGAAGCTGCAATTCTGGATAAATTGTGAACGCAGGAGCAACCAGTGCATCCAGAACCTCATCTCGATATGTCACAGCATTAACATTTCCACGGAAGACGTGAAGAGGCAAGCGATGGTGAAAACTGAATCCTCCCCAAATGTGAATACTGCCACCTCGAAATCGGTTGACACAGCAATCTGCAAAGCGCTCTTCACACCGTCGCTAAATCCGCATACGTCCATCTGCAAAGGATATGTTGAATCTGTTCTCGTCTGTGAATAGGACAGCATTCAACTGCAGTCTAGTCCATCTGATATGTTGCTCTGCCCATTGCAGGCGCTGCTAACGATGTCTGTGAGTCAAGTTTGGCCCAACATAAGGTCTTCTTGCAGTAAGGCCTGTATCTCTGAGTCGTCGTATGACTGTCATTCGAGAGACTTGCCCATGTCTACCCACTATTGCTCTTGCTGTTTGACTTGCTGGGAGAGTCAATTCCTTAGGTGAATCAGCACAATATGACGATCTTGCGCAGGGGTAGTAACTCGTGGTTGGCCACTCCGAAGTCTATCCCGGGCACTGCCAGTGGTTCCGTAACGTTCATTGAGACGTACAATAGTGCTGTGGTGGCAATTCATCCTTCTGGCAATGGCCCGCAAGCTCATTCCGGTCTCCAACATACCAATGGCTCGTTGGCGGTCGTTTTCAGATAGTCGTGGCATTTCAAGCACACATACTGGGTGTTTTGTCTCAACGGCCTTTTTATACCGAGTATACTGCCACAACGCGTACACATTTTCAGGGTCATAGCTGTTGAGAATCGTGTTGCACGTGTAACTTTCATCGTTTTCATGCAGTCTGTACACACACCCATGGGTTGAATCTTGCACTTTCCATTCCAGCAGCCATTCGCTCTCTACCGCATGGCAAACACGGGAAAAATCCATTCCCACACTTTTTTTTGCCAGCTTCTCGGCATCAGTATATATAATAGTGGTGCGTTTTTAATGTGCTTCAGTATATATATATATATATATATATATATATATATATATATATATATATATATATATATATATATATATATATATATATATATATATATATATATATATGGAGAGAGAGAGAGAGAGAGAGAGAGAGAGAGAGAGAGAGAGAGAGAACGTCCGATTGACAAAGTTATTTAGAGCGCTGGTCTCTCACGGCAAAGGTACAAGATTCGATTCACGGTATCGACACGCTTCAGTCTACCTAGCTGTAAATGCTGGGATATAGTACAGTGAAGTCTCTAACACTTCATTCCCCTATGGCAGTATCTGCTATGAGACTACCTTTACCTTTACAGAGCTGAGTTAGCAAATTGTTTCGTATTATGATAAATTCTAATTTTTATCAGAAATTTATCCATAATTCTAGACAGTGCCGGCCTTGTGGATGACACGAAACAACAATCAATACAGGTTGAAGATTAAAATCAAGAATTATTCATCATTTACAATTTAACAATTACTGGCTCTATGAGGCTAGAAACCTCATCATGTGCATGTCACAAGATGGATTTTGGTGCGTCCTCTTTCCGATCTCTCTTTCACTGCGGCAGTATCAGTTATTTTTTTGTACTGATTTCATTGCGATTTTGTTTCCGAGTCACACCCTTTTCTTTCTGTTTGCTATATAGCAGAGAGCTTGTTTGTTGAAACATCTGACACCCCTTGTTGGTGATAATACATCGCATTTCCAGGGTGCGGCAAAGCTTTGCTGAGATTAGGCCCGGGTGCGCGGCAGATAAGAGATTAAACGTCTGTGCGACACATTCTGGACAGTCAAGCATGAGATAGTCGTTTCCGGTACACCTTGTTACAAAGACATTACTTTAGCGAAAGCAATAATTTGTTACATCTTTCACACGTTGTCGTGTGAGGTTTCCGATATGTCTCTAAGTTCGACTGCCGGCAATCTCATGTTTACAGCCCATTTTCAGAAAAGTAATGTTTGAAATTTTGCACTAGATGAGTCATGCAAAATATTCAAATCGAATTGGCTGATTTTTTGAGTTCCATAACAAACAGGGTGGGGTAAGACAGTGAATATAACCTGACGCTTCAGTCAGTCAAAACTACTGTGAAGATCGCTTGCAAAGATTCCAGACCTTGCCAGAGTGAAGCCTAGAATTCAGAATTCCATTTTATCAGACCGGACACCTTTTGACTGAACATTTATCAGGACTTACAAAAACAGCCCAGGAAATCGCTATCATTTAATAAGGAAACTGAAGGAAACACACAAAGTCAGAGGGGGAACTTATTAAATTAACAACACCCCAGACGCATGTAAGAGGTCGATTCAAGTCTCTTTTAGTCATCTGAGCAAAAAGCTTGTGAGCCAGGATTGGCGTAAGTTGTGATTTTACATTTTTTATTACTAACGTGAACTAACATATATACATATATACTGCCATGTGAATTTTAATTTGTGAAAATCGCTAGTGGATATCCCAGTCAATTTAGGCTGGCAACCTCAGTGTAAAGAATGGTGATTTATGAACTACCACTGCACGGGCTGGTGATTGCTTTATCGCTAGTTTCGTAAAGAGAACTAAAAGTATAAAGTAGTTCCTAGTTCCATATGGGGCAGGGAGGAAAAGATGAAAGAAATGATGTGCATTCTACGTATAATATTTACAGTTTCAAATCAGTGTAAGCATAAAGGAAAACATATTAAATTTATATTGTGAACACCGTTCTATCAGTGGAAATGTAAATGTAAACATATTCTATCTGAGCTATTAACCTTTTCATTTAAATGTAATGTGAAGCTAAAGCTATTCAATTTAAATGTAAAAGAAAGTTTTATCGCGAGGGATTAAATTTAATTCTCATCAAGGGTAAATTCTGAGATAAATGGGATGGTAGAATAGAAGAAAGGGGACACATAAGTATGTGTCGGGAAACGTAATACTCAGAAGAGCGTTTCGTTTCTATTATTTGTCATAGTTCTTGGTGGCACCAGCAGAAAGTACTATCTCTGGAACGCTTTAAGACGAAGAAACAACTTTGTAGACTCTCCTTGACATTTCTAGGCAACGAGCTACACCCGACAACTTTGACCAGCGACGAGCGGGAGCAGTGTTAAAAGAACCAAACCATCAGAAGGAGCAGAACCGTCTTTGGCAGCTAAGTTCCATATATAAGCTGACAAAGTGAACTTTTTTCCATTGTCTCTACTATCCATGAATGATGAAAGTTGTCTTCTAAACTATTCAATTATTGTCAAACTGTTAAAACTTAAGTGATTATTAAATTTTTGTATTAGTAAATTTACACATTTAACTTCGATTTAACCATTTTAAAGTTACTGCATGTTTGTCCCAGTCAAATGTACTACACACACTCTAAACTGAACTATAGCAGAATAAAAAGAATTCCCCTGAGTTAATCAGAGGTGGGGGCTTAAACGAGCTAACATAAACCATTGCTTAATCCTTCACAAAAGTTGTCGGCAGATTTTAGAATTAACGTGCTGAGCCAAACGCAGCAAATTTTCGCTTATCTGAATATCTTGTGAATACTCCTTTGCGATAGAAGTGTCATTACCCTTTTATCTACATATCTGCCAAGAGTAATCTTGTGCTGTAGGTAGACACCTTTGAAGCCCCTATTAGATACTCGTGAGTCCACACTGTTGGACCACTACTGCAAAGCAGTACCGTCACAGTACAGCAAATCGAAATAGAAACCATCGCTGAAAGAGCATTTGAATGCTTGATGAAGGATTCCTGCAAGATTTGCTTTTCCGTCTCGAGGTACGCCACTTTCAGCCATAGAACACACCTTCAGTTAAAGAGAGAAGTCTGAGATATCTATAAATATAGATATCTGTGGATAAAACACACTTTCCGAATAAAGTCAACCATTATGACCAATATATGCCCTGGATTTGAATACTCAAACGAAGAGAAGAGTGGGGAGATCTAACAGAACCTACAGAAGAAACCTAGAAGAGTGTGCCAAAGAAATGGGCTTTTATGAGCAGAGCTGAAAAAAGCTGCCAAATACAGGAATAGATGGCGTGCAACAATCACTGTCCAATACAGGAATAGATAGTGTGCAACAATCACTGTCCAATACAGGAATAGATGGTGTGCAACAATCATTGTCCAATACAGGAATAGATGGCGTGCAACAATCACTGTCCAATACAGGAATAGATGGCGTGCAACAATCACTGTACAATACAGGAATAGATAGCGTGCAACAATCACTGTCCAATACAGGAATAGATGGCGTGCAACAATCACTGTCCAATACAGGAATAGATGGCGTGCAACAATCACTGTCCAATACAGGAATTTATGGCGTGCAACAATCACTGTCCAATACAGGAATAGATGGCGTGCAACAATCACTGTCCAATACAGGAATAGATGGCGTGCAACAATCACTGTCCAATACAGGAATAGATGGCGTGCAACAATCACTGCCCAATACAGGAATAGATGGCGTGCAACAATCACTGTCCAATACAGGAATAGATGACGTGCAACAATCACTGTCCAATACAGGAATAGATGGCGTGCAACAATCACTGTCCAATACAGGAATAGATGGCGTGCAACAATCACTGTCCAATACAGGAATAGATGACGTGCAACAATCACTGTCCAATACAGGAATAGATGGCGTGCAACAATCACTGTCCAATACAGGAATAGATGGCGTGCAACAATCACTGTCCAATACAGGAATAGATGGCGTGCAACAATCACTGCCCAATGTTCCACAGGGGAGGAGAACGAAGGCGGTGTATGTTAATTATCCTCATTATCCTTCAGCTGCCCAATAAGTCAAGGTCATCAACTAATGCATGCCGGTCTGTCCTGTGCCAGCCGCTCTAAGTTGTTCCATACTTTGTTTATCCCATAAATTGACTGTATGTACTCGAGTATAAGTCGATACGACTGTAAGTCGATACCTAGACTTTAGGACTGAAAATGCGTCCAAAATTAAAGACCCGATTATAAGTCTAATGCATTTTTCGTCGATTCCGAATTCCCGCATTGCATTGGAATTTCCTTAGCTTTCTGCAATATATTTTTTTTTAACTTTCAGCTTAACCCTTTCCCGTTTAAAACGCTTGAAATCGTGGTCAAGTCGTACTCCAGTTGAAATGTGTGACTTAATATAATAAGAGTTCAAACGCGTATTACTTAAGATATTTTGATAAAAAACATTAAATGAAGCAGCAAGTTTATATCTTACGTCTACCAGTGTGCTGCGGTAAGGGCTGGGAGCAACACTGATCGGTTTCATAAATTCTTTTTTTCTGACTCGAATATAAGTCGGGGATGCTTTCTTTTAGGTCAAACAAAAAATATTTCTCGACTAATACTGGAGTATATACGTAATGCCTTCAGTTCTTTAATTTAGGCGTTTTCGGTCTCCCGCTCTTCCCCTGGGGAATAAAGACTGCCTTGTAATGCTATCAACAGATTTTTCTAAATGTGTGTCCTGTCCATCTTCTCGCCGGATGATAATTGTGCCCCTTTTTGTTTTATTGGACCTTTATGCAGGTTAACATTAATTATAATTATATACATGGCGTTTCAAAATTATGTATACACACTTTTAAAATGTATATTTCATGAACAACATACACGATTTTAATTCCTTTTAATCAAATTTTAAAGCCAAGAGGTCTGCTAGCTATGATGGTGTGCATGTCCTCCTGGTTACTCCGAATAAGTAGTTCTTGGTTGCTGATGGTATTTAACCAAAAGAATCGGAGAATTTTCCTTAGGCAGATTGTGTGAAAGGAAGACAGTTTCGACATTTCCTTCTCTGTTACTCTCCAGCAATCCGCACCATAGAGAAGCACAGAAAGTACACAGCTCTCATACAGTCTTAATTTGGTATTTGTGCTGTACTGGGAAGCTGTCAGACGCTGAAGTTGGGTTGGCCACGTCCTCAGAAGGGACCCTGATACCATCACAAGAACAGCTATGCAATGGACCCCCGAGAAAAAGCGAAAGAGAGGCCGACCAAAAACAACTTGGCGGAGAACTGTGGAAGCCGAGATGAAAAGAATGAACCAGAGTTGGGGCACTGTACGAAGGATGGCAGCCGACCGAGCAAAGTGGAATCAATTTGTTGCTGCCTTACAAGACACAATCAGGCGTGATGGCCACTGACTGCTTTGACGGTTGGCGGTTATGGATCAAAGAAGAAGAAGAATGCTAAGAGGTAGACAAGGTTTTCACAATGAAGTAATTTTATTTCATTTCTCAGAAACATGAACTATGACGGAGAATACTCAATTAAGTTTTGAAGAAAGAAAGACAATTCTAAGACAGTAGTAGATCATTTGGTGAGAGATGTCGCTCATGTATTCAGGCTTGATGGTGGGCATTTTGAACATTTAAACTAAATTTACATTATTGTGAAAAAAAAATGGTTTATCTTTTAGCTTTCACATGTGATAAAGAAAATTAAAATTGTATATGTTGTGCATGAAACATAAAATTTTTATGTACGTATACATAAATTTGGAATAGCCTGTATTATTTTCAATAAATTCATTACATAGACAATTGACACAGTAAACACCAGAGAAATTAGATTTTCTTTTTCATTTTTTTTTCCGGCAAAAAAATTCCTTACCTTTTTGTTTTACATGAATCAGCTTTTCAATAATTAGAGTTTTCTTTCTTATGGGTTTTTTTCCCAATATGCTGAGCATTGTTAAGAATTAAAACTTGTTAGAAGATTTAAAACAAACAAACTAGTTTTAACAATTCAAACATTTTTACTTAACGTAGTGGTATGAATGGCGTCGCGCCAGTTTATAATTGCTGGTTTTAACAATGTCTCTGTTTTTAAAGCTCCATTCTTTCCCTTGATGTGTTTACCTTCTTGTGGTGAGGCACGATGCTTTCAGCCATAGATGGACGTCCTTACGTTATATGCGCGCGAACTGCCAGTGAAGAGATAGAGAGAGACAGAGAGTTACAGAAAGACAGTGAAATTTGAGCATGAACCCTAGTGTAGCGTTGAGAAACACCAAGCACAGAAAAGGACTAATAATATCGACAGCCTGATGAAGCCAAGAACAAGGTTGGTCCTGAGAAGAACTGCTAGCACCCTACTCTCAAACTGCTGAAAATCAAACGCCTTATTTATTTTGGCCCACAGAATGAACAGCTCACTGGTCCCGGCTTCTGGAAGAGTCATATTATCGCGTTTTATTTTTGCCCTTTATCATTATTGCATGAGATGAGGGGGTGTACTATTGATTGTTTCAGCAAGTATGGTTGATATCTGTATTGCTATGTAACGATGAATTCTTCTGTGTATGATTTATAACCGCGTGACAAATTACAGAGTTGCACTATTGGTTTAACACTTCTATTTTACCTTTTGTTTTCCTGCTTACATGCTGCTCATTACACGTTTAAACATGGCATTGATTTATTAGTTGCTGTTTCTTCAGACCAGAGTTAGCTCTGTGTTGTTGCCAGTGGTTTCTGGAGACACAGCGTATAACTACAATACAATCAGGCATTTCGAGCAAGGTGACTAATGTGAGGTTGTGCATGGGGGGGGGGGGGGGGTCTGGCAACCCCATCGTGTAAAACAAATTACCACATAAACCACTAGTGCAAGAGCAGGTGAATGCTTGGTGCAGGCGTCTTGCAAGGGGAGCAGCTACATTGATGATGGCTCCATTCTCCTTAAAGAGCCCAGATGAAAATAATGATGATTGTGATATGCGAGCTAGCAGCCTTTGTCAGGACCTCATCATTCTAGCTTATACATAGTAGTAGTCCTTTTCAGTGCTTAGTATTTATCAATGCTGTACTTGAGTTGACAGTGTTCACGTAATTTTGGATGGCAATTGCACTCTGATATAAGCGACGGACTTCGCTCAAGGATAAGCTAAATATTATTCAGTGTTGTGCACCAACCAATGATAACGAAGAATCTGTGAAAGAAGAGTTTTACACCAGACTACAAAATAACGTGGACAACACGAGAAGAATAGACATCACGATTTTGATGGATGACCTAAATGCAAAGATATACAGATAATATCGGCTTTGGAGAAATCATGGGAAAATACAGGCTAGGAACAAGGAACGAAAATGGGAAACTATTCACAAACTGTTGTGCTTCAGATCACCTGGCTATAGGAGGAAGCATGATTCCACATAAACGAATACACAAAGCAACATAGCTATCACCAGACCAAAGAATATAAGATCAGATTGATCACATATGCATAAACAAGACGTTTAGATTATCATTGTATGACGTAAAGGCAGTGGCGTACTAAGAAGGGTGCGAGCGGAGCGGACCTCCCCGGGTAACAGCCAGTACTTAATGTTAAAAATATACTTGCAAATATAATTCTTTATGGGAGAGGTGTGTCAAAGGTAGGATCCGCCCCGGGTGCCAAATACTTTAAGTACGCCTCTGCCTAAAGGTGTGTAGAAAAGCAGATGTGGCATCAGATCACCAACTTCTGATAGCCAAAATAAAGATGAAACTCAAGAGATATAAAGCCGTACACAACTCCAGACAACAGTTTAATGTAGGTTATCTAGTAAGTAAAGAGACAAGAGACGCATTTACGAACACAAGGCTGTAATGGGTGGGATATCCGGCCACATGACCAACCTTCTTTAGTCACGTCCTACGACATGCGTGGTAGAGTCCAGTGTTACTATTCTTCACCTCCCCTCTCCAACCCCAGTAATACTACATATCGTTGATCGGTATTGATAATCGCGTTCCCAAATAAGCTCTTTATTTGTTTCTCAGGTTATAAAGCTGCCATCTTGAAATAAATGTTCGCTAAATATACTTGTTTAGCCCGTAACTCTGCTGTTGGAGAATGACGTCACGTGCTTCCTTATCTGGTTTTAATGCAGAGAAATAACAACTGTTTTAATGATTGTCGGATTATTTCTGTGTGCCAGATTTTGTTGCGTCCTTAGATACAAGAAAATCTGGGACACGGGAAAATGCATGCAAAATGGATACCATGTTGTTGTTGTTGTTGTTTTCTTCTACTATGTTGTTGTGATACCCTGTTCAACCTGAAATTTGGTTATAATTGGGGTATATAGGGTGTTATCGTCTTCACTGGTATCTCGTTCGTAGTCCTGGAGGTGACTGGTCCTGAAAAGGACCACTTGCTGGCTGTCTGGATTCCTCTTTGTCCGTTTGTGGTGCCGTGTCGCTCTCATGAAATGGATACCAGCGGCTATGGACACTTTATATCAGGGGTAGGCAACTCAGGAGTCCTGGGAATCTACAAACACTGAGCTGTCTAAAGATCTATCATAATAAAATCACTGCTATCTACAGGTTTCAGAGTGTCTGTAGTTTGAAAAAGTACAGCCTTTGTGTAACTTTTATGTCTGACGATCGATCTACTTCCTCGAAATTCATCAGAGCGGTGGAAAACTCAGACAGAATTATACTTTACCGAATGTTTACTTCAAAGAAAATATCGCGCTCTTATCGTATGCTGTCAACAAATGTCGTTATTTGAATGCGAATCGCTGGCACTTTTAGCCGAGTAGTTTGCCCTGTCTTATTTTCTGCTGTAGTCTTCACCCACTTTTCTGTATAATAGCTCCTAAAAGCTCTATTTCTCTGCATTAGTCACGTCACTCTTAGGTTGGACAGGCTAAATTCCACCCCTTTACACGTGTGCATCGGCATCTTGCTATTGGTTCTTTTATTCTGCCTTTCTTGTAGATGACGGCAAGTTCCCTGATTCTTTGATTCCCAGAGAACTCGGGGACACAGGGAATCGACCTTAACCTTTCATCTGTCCAAATGCATTGTTCGAATTACCACCTAAGTATTGCTATAGATTACGTCTCTTTCTTTTATCCAGGGACGCAAGGGAGACAGCTCCCGAGGTCCTTACGTCTTATTACACCGTTCTTAATGGTCCCTACTCCTTGCCATTGTTTCAGAGAGAATTTTTGAATATTCTTTCAGTCGGCAAGCACACATTTACTTAATTAATGTAGTAGCATAGGCCGCCAGGTATTTTAACTTAAATTACAGAATAGAGATCTTTGTTTCATCTTAAATCTATATACATTTTTCCTTAACCCTTTGACTCCGTAATTATTTCCCATCCTTTGCCGTAATTATTATTTTTATTTTGAAGAATTCTAAACGGTGAATTGTACTGCCAACTCCACCTAGGCCGGTCCCAAGCCCGGCTGAAAAAGGAGGAGGGTGGCCTGCATGGAGGCCGTAGGAGGCAGCCCCTCCACCATGCAAAGGCACAACAGGCCAATCATCTGTTTGCTTTAAATCATGATTACGCGAACTACTAGAGAGAAAACCGGACATTCTAAAGGCGACGAACTAGAACGGACTACGACTTATGGAACTTGGAACACAAGAAGTATAAATGGGAAAGAAAAGGAGCTGGTGGAAGAGATGAGGAAAGCAAAACTAGAAGTCCTGGCTATAACGGAAACAAAGAAAAAATGACAAGGAGTCATGGATATCGATGGCAACACGCTGCTCTACAGTGCTGTACCCACATCTGAAAGAGCTAAAGGGGGCGTGGGTTGCATTGTGACCAAAAACAACAAAAAAGTATCAAGGGATGGAACTTTGACTCGGGGCGCATTATG
This sequence comes from Oreohelix idahoensis, assembly GCA_024509875.1. Taxonomy (NCBI): domain Eukaryota; kingdom Metazoa; phylum Mollusca; class Gastropoda; order Stylommatophora; family Oreohelicidae; genus Oreohelix; species Oreohelix idahoensis. The sequence goes on from JAMPIV010007520.1 coordinate 106,272, forward strand.
GTTGTAAAACTAAAATAAGGAGAAACCATAGTCAACCTTGTCATAATGTACGGGCCAAATGAGTATGACAGAGCAGAGGTCAAGGAGGAATTCTTCGAGCTGCTTCAAAGGGCAGTGGATGACTGCTTAGATAAAATTATCATGCTCGGAGATTTCAATGCCAGAGCTGGAAATGACCATGCTAGATGAAGTGGAGTTATCGGAAGATATGGAGAAGATACTCTCAATGACAATGGAAAGCAACTTCTTAGATTCTGCAGTGAGCAGAATCTGATCATTACAAACACAACGTTCCCCCATAAGCGCATACATGCATACACTAGATGTGAACCAACAAAGAATGAGAAGTCAGTGATCGACTATGCCATTGTTAGGAGGAGCTCATTCAAATATGTCCGGGATGCTAGAGTCTGGAGGGGGCCAGAGATTGGAAGTGATCACTACCTGCTTACAATCAAAAGAACAACTGAAAGAGTTGATCAGCCTAGGAACTGCCCAACATCACGCAAGAAACTAAGTAAACGAACGGGAGAAATGAGCATTAAGACCTACAAGTTGAGAGCCAGGAATTAAGACCAGATATCAGGGGCTTATTGCTGCAGCGGTAGGCAACACATAAGAACAACCTGATGACTTGGAAACCCTCTGGCTTAAATTCATGGACATCATAAAGACAGCTGCTGCAGAAGCATGTGGTGAAGTCCGACTCGGGAACAAGAGAAAGAGGACACCTTGGTGGACAGAGGAAGTCAAAAAGAAAATAAGATAGAAGAAAATGGCATGGAAACAATACTTAGGAGCTAAAAACACAACAGGACAAATAGAGAAATATAGAGAATATGTGATACTCAGAACAGAAGCAAAGAGCAAGGTGTGTAACCGAAATGATTACGACATTAGTAGTTAGCAATTATCCTTTAAATAATTTTAGTACACAAGTTATTGATGACGTCATTTGTCACATAGCCTCTTATCGACATTTTTTAAAATAAAGCCTTCCAGACAGTTACAGGAAATAATACGAGACCTTAAATCTCTAAACAGAATTAAATATACCCTCGAATAAAATGTTATACCATTTGCTATCATAGTAACTTGTATAGTAACTGTGACGTAAATATGACATAGACATAACTAGTGGACTATCCATCTTAACTGGTGGCTTCGCCAATGAAACAGATTATCCCAAAGGATATCCGGTAGACTGACAAATCAAAATAACTTCCCCCAACAGTCTTAGAAACCAGTTTGTGATATATGGACGGCCCAAACCCCTAACAGTAGAGTTCTCACCACGATTTATTTGTAGCTACATGGAGACTCCAGTGAAGAGAATAATGGCTAACTCGACTCCTAGCCCTATGACACGTTTATTCTCTAAATCAACGGATATGTTTTCAAGGTTCTGAATACAGAACATATTTGGTAGTCAGTATGACATATTCCTCGGGTGGGTAAAATCTCGATTTAGTATTTCGACCTCAATATAGTAGACAAGTGTAAATTGTAAATTTGTTCATCGAAAATTGGAGACCTAAAATTTATGAGACTATGTATATTGAAGGATGAATGCTACAGGAATGAAAATGGAGTCGCATTTTAACTAAGGTTGTACATCTGGAGGAAATCTAAATAAAAGCTTCATTTATATATTCTGCGGACTTTACTTCAATGCAAAATGAATTGTTGATTTTGAATTACTTAAAATTCAGGGATCTAGGAACTATTGAGAGTACTACCATTACTACTACATGAGCTACTTCCAATTCAAAATCTAAACCGAACCTGGAACCCGTACAAATGGCTCAAGTAAAGTAACATCTCTGGAGGTTTATCCAGTGAACACAAACTTGATATATGAAAACAAACTTGATATATGAACACAAACTTGATATACTAAAGTTAAAATAAAGTCGGAAATTCTTCCTATTCTATCCCTTTATTCTTTCAACGGAGAATAGCTCCTAAATTACTGGTCACAAATATACATTGGCACAACACCAGCTTCTTAGTTGGTGTGTCAATGTAACACGCAACTCTTACTTATACAAATACACCTATCATTCTGTTCCGATCTTCTCTAATATTTTCCTACAGAAAATATAACAGCTAGAGAGAAGAAGAAATAAAAGAAATAAAACAGAACTACAACCAGTTTTTCCACAAATACTATCTGTGTGATTACGGGCACAGGTGCTAGCAGCTAAACAGAAGTCCTGGGAAGAATTTGGAGAAAAGCTAGAAAAAGATGCGCAAGAAAACCAGAAATTGTTCTATAAGACCCTAAAGAACATGAGGAAGGAAAAACAATGCCCTCTCAAATTTATAAAGGACAAGCAAGGCAAATTGCTTACTGCCCAGAAGGAAGTAACGGAAAGATGGAAAGAATATTTCTCAGAACTCCTTGATGGTGAGCAAGGTCAAGCATCAGAAATGATAACCACTAGCACAGAAGAGAAAACCAATGATAGTGAATATGACATAAAGATGGAAGAACTGAAGGCAGCATTGGAGAAAATTAAGATGGGCAAAGCAGCAGGGCATGACGGTATAACACCAGAAATGGTTAAGTACATGGGAGCATCAGGCGACCTATTACTCTTAAGGGTCCTACAGGCAGCGTGGTGCAACAAGACCATACAAAAGGATTGGGAGATTGCAATCATAACACCAATTTTCATAAAGGGTGACAATCGACAATGTGGAAACCATAGAGGCATATCCCTTCTCAATGTCCCTGGTAAAATCTACTCTAGAATCCTAGAGCAGAGACCCCGACGCCTAGCTGAGCAACAATTGGATGAGGTCCAGTGCGGATTCCGAGCAAACCGAAGTATTCAAGACCTAATCTTCACACTCCGACAGCTGAGTGAAAAGGCTCTTGAGTATAAGAGTGAGATCCATCTTTGTTTCATAGATCTGAAAAAGGCGTTTGACAGGGTCCCCTGGAGCAAACTTTGGGACTGTTTGGCAAGGAAGAACATTGCAGCACCTCTGATTCATGCTATACAGAGCTTCTACAAGTCTTGCAGAAATTATGTGAGGACAGCAAACCATAAGTCAGAAGAGTTTAGGACCACCACTGGTGTATGACAAGGTGACATCCTGTCACCTTATCTTTTCATACTCCTCGTGGACGATGTCATCAAGGCATGTAAGGAGAGAATAAGAAAGTATTCAGTGGGGTATTGGAAGATGAGACAGGTCTGTATTTCAGAGCTGGCATTTGCTGATGATGTTGCCCTGATTGCTAAATCAGAAGCACATCTCCAATCCTGGAAGGAAGAGCTGGAGAAGAGAGGGATGGTCATAAGCAGCTCTAAAACAAAAGCCATGGTGATATCACGAGAAGAAGGAAGACATCAGATTAAGCTGGAAGAACAGGTCCTGGAGCAAGATGACCACTTTAAATACCTTGGAGCTATTATAGACCGAAAGGGAGGCATCAAAGAAGAGTTGGCCACTCGAAAAGCAGCAGCTGGGAGACTTTTTCAGGCCATAAATCGAGGATTTCTCAGCAAGAGAGAGGTTGGTAAGAAAACGCAGATGGCTGTATACCGCTCCACCTATGTCCTAGTCTTGACATATGGATGCGAGTCATGGGCAATGACTACAATCCACAAAAACCAGATCCAAACCTCAGAAATGAGGTATCTGAGGAAGGTGGCTGAAGTAACAAGAAGAGACATGGTCCGCAACCAGACGATACGTCAAGGCCTAAAATCCCACCCCCTGCAGACCCAAGTAGAACAGTCCCAACTAAGATGATTTGGCCATGTCTGCAGAATGGGAGAAGATCGGCTTCCACGACAAGCATGGGAAACAAAGAACCAGGGATCCAGACCCCCAGGACGACCCAGAGTCCGCTGGGAGGTCAACATTAGACAATCTTTGAAGGACCGAGGACTAGAATGGAACCAGGCCAGGAGGAAGACAGCCGATAGGATAATCTGGCGCTCTCTCTTCCAAACCTCTACACCTCACGGTAGAAGGGGAACGACTACATAAGTAAGTAAGAATTGTACTGTCTTTTAGTGTAAATTTTATGTTAATCTTTTCTGAGAACATGTACTTATATACCAAACTGTAGGGAAATAGATAGAGAATTGTAATATATAAGGTCTTTGGTAGTATTAACACAAGTATGTTCGGTATACTTAAAACATTTTGCATTCCTGTCACGTGCCATCATCTCAAGTTCTTTCCACGTTCTCCTCATCATTTTCACCTCTGTTTCCAGCTCTCTTCTCCGTGTGTTTCTTGGTCTACCTCTGCCTCTCTTGCCCTGGGGGTTCCAGAACAAGGACTGCCTTGTAATGCTATCAACAGGTTTCCTCAGTGTGTGTCCTATCCATCGCCATCGTCTTCTTCTCATATCTTGTTCCACTGGCACTTGTCTAGTTCTTGTCATCAGTTCCACGTTGGTAACCTTGTCATACCATTTTAATCCCTCTATTCTACGCAAGCACCCATTTATGAAAATATGTAGCATTTTGGTTGTTGTTCTCCATGTCTCAAAGCCATACAATAGGACTGACTTCACATTTGAGTTGAAGATTCTTATTTTCGTATTGGATCCGATTTCTCTTGATCTTCATATGTTTCCCAATGCAATAAACAGCTCCTCTTGCTTTTTGTATTCTTATTTTGATATCACTGTCTGTCCCTCAAATTTTGTCTATATTGCTGCCAAGATATGTGTACGATTCTACATCTTGTATTGGTGCTTCTTCAAGTTCAACCCTGTTTTCATTACCTGCATTTATTCTCATTATCTTTGTCTTTTCCCTGTATATTGAGGAGTTGGCAAGAAAGGCAGAAGATGCTGCAGCCAAAGGAAATATGAGAGAACTGTATAACAGCACAAAGAAGCTGACAGGGAAATACAAGCAAACAAGTTGCCTCATAAAAGACAAGAATGGAAAACTGCTCAGCAATATACAAGAGCAAATGAAGAGGTGGACAGAATCTTTTGAGGACCTCCTCAATAGACCAGCTCCACAAAACCCCCCGGACATCCAGCCAGCAGAAGAAGAGCTACAAATTAACGGTGAAAGACCAACGAAGGAAGAAATAAAGAAAGCCATAAAGCTTCTAAGAGATGGAAAAGCGTCTGGACCAGATGGCATTCCAGCAGAGGCCATCAAAGCAGATATCGACACGGCTACAGAGACGTTATATAAATTACTTGGTAAAGTCTGGGAAAAGAAAGAGATACCAGCAGAATGGAAGGAACGATATTGTTACGCACGGATCATTATTATTTTTCGTTTGTATAAACATTTTTCATATGTATGATCATTTTTTTGACTGAAGTGTGTATTATGTTTTCTATGGTCAAAGGGACATAATCCGAGTTAGCGAGACTACAATTTTTTAGGAGTTTGCCTTCTCTTGTATAGAGACACGTTCGGTCTATAATTTCTTGAACGAAGCGTGACCACATCTCCTTATTTGGTAGTACCAGTCAACTATGGTAGATGTCTGAAACCTTTCTTAACGCTTCTTTTCATGACCATAAAAGGCGCGACTGTGTAAGACTTTTATCTCGAATGTTCTTAGAATCGTCTTATTGTGAACGGCAACTCAGAGATTGTCGTTCTGCGCATGTCAAAAGCTGGGAGTTCGTTCTGTGTGTTCCGCCCAGTTCGGCAGTTGAGAAATGGTTTAAGAAGCGAGCAGACGCAACTGCGTCTTGTGATTTTCTGAGGGAAATACATTGTCTTTGTGAGTTAGTTAGCTAACTAGACTATTTCCCAGTATTATTCACGCCTGCCTGGAGGCATATGTTCATGGTTGATTTTCCGAAATAAGGTAATTCCTCTTGTATCGAACTTTATGCTATCATCTAGAGGTTCGTCATTTTGTCGCCTATTTGCTCGCCTGTGTGATTCAAAATGGAGAGGTACTTTGACTAGGATTAAGTCACCGGTATCTTTATACCTGAACTAGTTAAATATATATGGGTCGCTCTAGACCAACAAGACTATTGTCTGTGTTCCAGGATTCGTTATATCAGAGATCACGTCCAAGTCAGATGGTTAGACTTAGGAACATTATAAAGGTCGAGCTGACCTGTAGCCCATGTATGCTATTCACGTGCAGACAGTAAACGGACTGATTGTATACATCTGATCTGCTAGCATCAGGAAGGGAATATTATTATTATTGTCTATGAACAGTGATAACCTGCAGTTGACACTGTTGCAGAAATTATTATTATTTATACAGCTTCACGAACTAGAACTCTATGATTTATGAATTTCTGAATCTATTGAACTGTGATGTCTTATGACGCATATATACAACAGCTGTCATTGCTGACTACAGAAATTGTTTTCAATGTGCCATATCATTTTGCTGAACTCGTTAACTATGTTGATGTCATAAGTATCATGACTGTTTTGTGGCGTGCAATAAATGGAAGAAACTTATACAACGAAGTTACCCTTTCTATGACTCTACACGTCATGTTGCCTGTGTGATAACCCTGTGAACTGTTCCACTACCACATACACAGCAACATCCTAAATCAGAGAAGACACCTACATCTTGCACTTTAATACCAGGTGTCGATAAGGGTGGCAAGTTACCACTTCAGCTCAAATCCACCCTTATCATTTTTGGTGGCCAGAGCTGGTTCTATCATCTGATATTTTGGCGCACCATATCATTTTTGGTGGCCATAGGTTGGTTCACTCTGATTCCAGCTATCAAGGGGGTCAGCAAACCCAGACATCATCATCATACTAGATACAACTACAGCATCAACTACCACCTTACAAGAAATTTTATTGAAAGTATCCGGATTTTCTGACAGTTGCTGATTTTGAAACTACCCGGCGCTGCTCGGCAATATTGAAGTTTATGTAAAATTAGAAGGACAAGTACCGAGCGAATGGATTTCCTGATCTGGTGAAAAGAAGGACAAGTGCCGTAACAACTGTTCCGGTCTCAGGGGTACTGTTGCGGGTTCAGAAGGTCAAGTGCCGGTTAAATCAATTTAGAAGATTCAGAAGGTCAAGTGCCGTAACAACTGTTGCAGTATTAGAAGCTCATTTCCTTCGTCATGGCTGTTTATGGGAGCAGAAGTTAATCAACGTTGGATCATTATCCTCAGAATGCTGATTACATCCTGTTCTGCACCGTGCTGACGCTGGATTTATAGAAGTTAAGTGGCCTGTTTTGTTTGTGAACTGTGCCCTTATGTTCTAACTGAGCCTTCTGTACTTTCACACTTTCTCCTATTGTTTTCATGATACATGTTTATATGTTATATGTTATTTGTTATTTGTATATTTATATGTTTATATTTCAGCGGGTTTTCTCGGTTGGGCGGTGTCTTTCAGTAGAAGATACCACGTCACAGAGGTTCTACTGTTAGCGTTTTCGTTAGGGACTGTGCGAATTTCCTACAGTGAAATTTGCTAGCGACAATCGTTGCTATATCTGTTTAGTTGTGACGAGTTGTGCTTTATTTTTGTTTCTTGTATATATTTTTTTTCTTTTTTCTTTTCTCTCTTTCTTTGTGTTTTTTAGTTTCGATTTCGATTGTTTGTATTTGTAGGTCTCCCCTTTGCTATTATTCAGTTCTTTACGTATATTTTTGTGTATACACTGTAGCGTCATTTGTTAGTCATATCTTCGCATATTTCTTTTTAGTTTTGCTGTTTGTGTATTTGACTTATGCGAATGTTTTCGTATTGTTTGATCTTTGTTTTGGTTTACATTGTCGTTGATCTTTGTTGATTGTTTACATTGACTCTGATCTTTGTTATTGTTTACATTGACTCTGATCTTTGTTGTTGTTTACATTGACTCTGATCTTTGTTGTTGTTTACATTGACTTTGATCTTTGTTATTGTTTACATTGTTGGTGACCTTTGTTATTGTTTACATTGTCTTGTTATTGTTTACATAGTTCTTGCATAGTTAGCTTTCACTATTGTTAATATATGCTCATGCACTATTGGTCTATAGTGCACTTATCATAACTAACTGGTGTTTTTTGCTTATGCACTATTGTAGTGCAGTTATGATAAATAACTGATGGTTATGCACTGATTTGGGTAGTGCACTGTTAATTAAGAGGTGACTTGTGATATTATTATACATTTGATAATACAAGTTGGTGTCAACTCCTGTTTCCCACAGAGATTGGGTTCAACATAGAGATTATACAAGCACTTTATTAAGTCTTGTTGCTATTTAACATTGAAATAAGATAATTAATTATTTCAGGTTCTGTACTCACATTTTAGACATCATGTCTACATTTGAGTACTTTATTGAGCAGGGTAAAGCCCTTGGGAAGACAGGTGATAAATTAGAAGAATTTGCGACTGTTCAATATGCCAAGGCATTGAAGTCGGAAGAAAAGAAAATGAAAGAACAAACTGAACAAAAGAGAATAGAGGCTGAAATAGAACAAAAGAAACTGCAGATGCAGGTGGAGGAAAAAAGATTTCAAATGGAAATGGAAAAACAAAAAAGAGAAGCAGAATCTCAGGAGAAGAGGCTTCAGGCTGAAGCTGAAAATAAGAGACTTGAAAAAGAAGCTGAAAATAAGAGACTTGAAAAAGAAGCTGAAAATAAGAGACTTGAAATAGAGGCTGAAGAAAAAAAGTTACAGGCCCAGGCTGAAGAAAGAAAGTTACAGGCTGAGGCTGAAGAAAGAAGGTTACAAAGAGAGGCTGATGAGAGAAAAGCAAAAATGGAACATGATGAAAAAGTCTTAGCTTTAGAGTTAGAGAAGTTAAAGTTATTGAACACTGGTAATGCTAATGATGCAAATAAGGTGTCAAATAAGACTAATGCTAAGGATTTCAAGCTTAATCTACCAGCATTTAATCCCTCAATCGATGATATAACATTTTATCTAGATAGATTTGAAAGTGCATGTAATGTGCATAATATAGATAAAACATTATATGTGTATCATCTGTCCAAGATACTTAGAGGTGATGCTTTGACTTTGTTGAGTATGGTAGATGTGCCTGACAAAAACAACTATGAGGTTGTCAGGGCGGCATTGTTAAAGAAGTACCAACTTAACGAGGACGGATATCGTCTTAAATTTAAAACCATGTTACCAGAAACTGGAGTTGAATTCTCTGAATTCATCTCAGGCATCCGTCTTACTTTTTTACGATGGGTTGAGTTGTCTAAGACAGAAAATACATTTGAAGCTCTTATGGATTTACTACTTAGAGATAAGGTTATGTCTTCTGTTAATGAAGCTTTTCTATCTTTTCTTCATGAGCGTAAGCCTAAAAACATAAAAGAAATGGAAGAATACTGTAGCCAGTATGTTACTGCGCATCCGCACATAACCATTAGTAACTCTAAGGTGAAAGAAGGTCTGCCAGTTGCTTCGGCAGCACCTTATGGCCCAAATTTTATGCGTAAATTTCAGGGTAGCCAGAAAAATTTCAATAAAAAGAGTAATCGTAATTATGCCCAGAACCATAGTGATCAATTCCAGGGTGATTCTTCTTCCCAGAACTGGAGACAACCTAATACTACACGTTATTCTACTCCGGTTAACTTTAGAAATTTTCACAAAGGTAATCGGTATAGAGGGAAATATTTTATGCAGAGACCTCAATACCAAGATAATAGAGGTTCTCAACAGCATAGAGATAGTAATGACAGTTATGGAAACTGGAACTCAAACCAGGATAAAAATTACAGTAGGGACTTTAATGATAATTGCAGAGGCAATAATGGTCGCGGTAGATCGCAACATAAGAGAAAAAGATATCAACAGACAAACTCTGTTCAACAAGAATCTCAGGGAGCAGATAAACAGGTTAATAATGATAAAGACCATAATGCTATCGGATGCTCATCTTTTGATTTTGGTAGGGCAAATAAATGTATCCAATGCAGTACTTTATTTGATCCGAAAACCGTTAGTACTTTAAGCTGTGGTCATCCTTTGCCCGCTCTTCCTGCTAATGTTGCTCATAATGGGAGAGGTTCTCTTATATTACATAAGGGGCTAGTAAATAGTAATCCAGTCTCAGTGTTGTTTGATTCTGGATGTACTACTGTCGGCGTTAGGCAATCTCTTGTAGATCCATCCTGTGCTACAGGAAAAGTCATCAAATGTGTCACATTTGGTGGCACGTTAGAAAAGTATCCTACTGCTATAATACACATTGCTACTCCTTTCTTCACGGGAGAGGTCCACGCGTGTCTACTTCCAAACCCTATTGCGGACCTTATTATTGGTCGTATTCACGGAGTTAGGGAATGTACCCCACAGCAGATTGCTGTTTGGGAAGAGCAAAACATTGAAGCTACCAATGCGGTGGTCACAAGAGCACATGCTCTGGATCCACCTCAAACTTCATTAACTAATAATGATGAAGTAAATGACCAAGATAGTCACTTGACTATTACACGTGACTCATTTATCAAATTGCAAGAAGAAGATCCTTCTTTACAAAAATTCTTCATTCTAGCAAAAAAAGGTGATCCTAATCAGAACACTAATAGGAAATCTTGGATTTCTATGAAGAACGGCGTACTTGTACGTATGGTACAAGACTCGACTACGTCCACTCATTCACAAATTCTTGTGCCTAAGAGCATGAGATTGCAAATATTGCAACATGCTCATGACTCGCAATGTGCTGGACATATGGGTTTTTCCCGTACAAAGTCGAGGGTTCTTGCGGCTTTCTTTTGGCCATTTGTGAGCAAGGACATACGAATGTACTGTCGCTCTTGCAAAGTATGTCAGGAGGTCAAATCTAAAGGACCACGACATGCTGCGCCTATCCAGGCTGCTGACATTCCTATTCGCCCTTTTCAAAAAATGGCAATAGATATTATCGGTCCTTTTAGAATTAAGTCGGCTAGAGGACATCAATTTATCCTTACATGTGTCGATATGTGCACACGTTGGCCAGAGGCAATACCTCTCAAGAGCATCTCAACTGCTGATATCGCAGACGCTCTTTGGCTGATATTTTCTCGCTTGGGTTTTCCCGGAGAAATATTGTCAGACCATGGCACTCAACTTATATCAGACACTATGTCACAGGTAATGTCTATGCTACACATTAAAAGGTCTCTCAGCAGTATCTATCACCCAATGTCTAATGGGTTGGTCGAACGTTTAAATAGGACTCTGAAAACTTTACTTGGTAAAATAACTGAGGATCATCCTCAGGATTGGGACAGGGTCTTACCCGCGGCTCTCTTGCGTATAGAGAGGTCCCCAATGAACATACGGGGTTTTCCCCTTTTGAACTTGTCTTTGGCGCGCAACCGCGCGGCCCTATGTCTTTACTTCACGATCTAATCACTGCCGATAATATTAGCGATGAGACTCAATCTTCTTATGAGTACGTCATTGCTCTTAGGCAAAAGATCATCGAGGCATGCAAACTAGCAACTTCGTCTTCAGAATTTGCTAAAGAAAAGGCAAGGCAGTTTGCAAATAAGAATAGATGTCTACGACAACTTTGTCCAGGTGACAAAGCTCTCGTTCTACTTCCTTCAAGGGAGAACAGACTTCTAATTGCATGGAAAGGTCCATATGCAATAGTCTCCAAAATTTCTGATGTCGACTATGTTGTCGATATTGATGGAAAGCATAAAACTTTCCACATAAATATGCTCACACGGAATTTTATGAAAGACCTGACTATTTGCAGCCTATTTTCCAGGCTACGGACAATTCACAAGCAACTCATGGTCAGTACTCATCTCTGTCAGTTATACAGGATGAGGAAACTACTTTTTCTGATGTCAATCTTCCTCTTTCTATGGTCCCACTTTATTCTACGGAATCTTGGAAAAACGTGACCGTTTCTCCAAATCTTTCCGCTGAGGAACATCGACAAGTTTCTTCGATGTTGCAAACATTTCAGGATGTTCTTACAGACATCCCGGGACACACACATGTCATAGAACATGACATTGTGCTAACTGATCACAATCCTATCAGAGTCAGACCATATCCAATACCTATCCATTTCCAGTCTCAAGTCGAAAAAGAATTGGATGAAATGATACGTTTGGAAATCATTGAACCATCCACTTCAGCATACTCTTCGTCTATGGTTATTGTTCGAAAGAAGGATAATAACATTCGCATTTGCGTAGATTATCGCAAATTGAACCAAGTTACGAAGTTCGATGCTGAACCTATGCCTTCATTAGAAGAGCTACTCAATAAACTTTCTAATTCTAGATTCTTTACCAAACTAGATTTGTCTAAAGGTTATTGGCAAGTCCCGCTAACTGAACGTGCCAAACCTTTTACAGCTTTTTCTACACCTAGGGGTTTATTCCAATGGAATTTCATGCCTTTTGGTCTTATGAACGCCCCTGCTACATTCGTACGCATGATGCGGCGAATTCTCGCATATCGTACAGATGTCATAGCATACCTAGATGATATCTGTCTATTCAGTGATTCTTGGGAAGATCACTATTTGGGTTTATACGAATTACTGTCTACTCTTCGCGAGTATAACTTGACTGCAAAACCCTCTAAAGCCTTTATAGGATTTAGCGAGATTTCTTTCCTAGGTCATCGGGTTGGTCATGGTCTTTTAAAGACAGAGGACCACAATGTTTCAAAAATACTTAACATTTCGGTCCCTAAGACGAAGAAACAAGTAAGGAGTCTATTAGGTTTGATTCAATTCTACGGACGATTCATTCCGAATCTGTCCTCCATTATGGCACCGCTCTCTACTTTATTGAAGAAAGGGTCGCCTAATCTGATCCGCTGGTCTAAAGAATGTCAATCCTCATTGGACCAGGTTAAAGCCCTATTTTCATCTCCACCTATTCTTAAGTTACCTACTATTGAGAAGACTTTTGTTCTTCGAAGTGACGCCTCGTCAACAGGGATTGGGGCAGCACTAATGCAGGAGTATTCTGATACTTTGCATCCGGTGATGTATATCTCTAGGAAATTAAACGCTGCAGAAAAGAATTACTCGGTTTTAGACCGTGAGTTATTGGCTATGGTATGGTCTATTCTGAAGTTACAAAGATTTCTTCTAGGCGCACATTTCATTGTGGAAACCGACCAGAAAGCGCTTACTGCTATTCAGAGCAAAAACTTGAAGAGCTCGAGGTCCACTCGTTATGCCATAGCTCTTCAACCATTTCATTTCTCGGTTCGAGCTATCCGTGGTTCGGATAATGTAATGGCAGACATTCTGTCCAGATGTCCACACGATTCCACATGATTCTTCTGTCATATATATATATTTCCTGATATACAGTCCAATGTTATAATGACATGTTAGTAGATTTTTTCTCACTTTTTTTTTTTTTTTTTGAGGGAAATTTATAACATTGTACCATGTAATTATCTAAGAAGGCTTAGTTAGTGATATACGGGCCAAAAGATCACTCGGCCACATTTAAATAAATTATTTTCAGGATTGTATTAAGAAATTTACCAGTTGTCTTTAAGATTTGTGTTATTGATATTTTCGCAGCACATCATTGAAGTCTGCGAGTTTATGTCCATTGTGGAACTTTGAGGATATCAAGTCCTGTCCTACATTGGGAGCGGATGATGTCCACATCTTCTTCTATTGAATGTTTTATGTCAACGTAGATCAACACATGTATTACTTATTAATTACTGTTACTTTATATAATGTAATAATATAGTGCGGTATATTAGTAAATTACACCGCTATTTGCAACACATTGTATGATAACACATAATATATTTAATTTCATATATTGGTATGAGAATAATTTGATTGTCATTATGTTGTTGCCATCATTGTGGCGTGTGTTGGTGGCACCTTCCTGGAATATATCAGCGTATACTTAGATAAATTTTTTCTCTAAGGATCTGAGATATGATCTCAGTGTCGCTCCATGCGTTGAGCTAATTTGTTAGGTATATATCCACGCATCATACGTGCGTTAGGAGCCTAGATTTTTTCCGGCTCCAGGATTTAAAAAAAAAAAAAATGTTTCATTTTTTTTTTCCCGGGAGGGTGCGGTAATGTTACGCACGGATCATTATTATTTTTCGTTTGTATAAACATTTTTCATATGTATGATCATTTTTTTGACTGAAGTGTGTATTATGTTTTCTATGGTCAAAGGGACATAATCCGAGTTATCGAGACTACAATTTTTTAGGAGTTTGCCTTCTCTTGTATAGAGACACGTTCGGTCTATAATTTCTTGAACGAAGCGTGACCACATCTCCTTATTTGGTAGTACCAGTCAACTATGGTAGATGTCTGAAACCTTTCTTAACGCTTCTTTTCATGACCATAAAAGGCGCGACTGTGTAAGACTTTTATCTCGAATGTTCTTAGAATCGTCTTATTGTGAACGGCAACTCAGAGATTGTCGTTCTGCGCATGTCAAAAGCTGGGAGTTCGTTCTGTGTGTTCCGCCCAGTTGGGGCAGTTGAGAAATGGTTTAAGAAGCGAGCAGACGCAACTGCGTCTTGTGATTTTCTGAGGGAAATACATTGTCTTTGTGAGTTAGTTAGCTAACTAGACTATTTCCCAGTATTATTCACGCCTGCCTGGAGGCATATGTTCATGGTTGATTTTCCGAAATAAGGTAATTCCTCTTGTATCGAACTTTATGCTATCATCTAGAGGTTCGTCATTTTGTCGCCTATTTGCTCGCCTGTGTGATTCAAAATGGAGAGGTACTTTGACTAGGATTAAGTCACCGGTATCTTTATACCTGAACTAGTTAAATATATATGGGTCGCTCTAGACCAACAAGACTATTGTCTGTGTTCCAGGATTCGTTATATCAGAGATCACGTCCAAGTCAGATGGTTAGACTTAGGAACATTATAAAGGTCGAGCTGACCTGTAGCCCATGTATGCTATTCACGTGCAGACAGTAAACGGACTGATTGTATACATCTGATCTGCTAGCATCAGGAAGGGAATATTATTATTATTGTCTATGAACAGTGATAACCTGCAGTTGACACTGTTGCAGAAATTATTATTATTTATACAGCTTCACGAACTAGAACTCTATGATTTATGAATTTCTGAATCTATTGAACTGTGATGTCTTATGACGCATATATACAACAGCTGTCATTGCTGACTACAGAAATTGTTTTCAATGTGCCATATCATTTTGCTGAACTCGTTAACTATGTTGATGTCATAAGTATCATGACTGTTTTGTGGCGTGCAATAAATGGAAGAAACTTATACAACGAAGTTACCCTTTCTATGACTCTACACGTCATGTTGCCTGTGTGATAACCCTGTGAACTGTTCCACTACCACATACACAGCAACATCCTAAATCAGAGAAGACACCTACATCTTGCACTTTAATACCAGGTGTCGATAAGGGTGGCAAGTTACCACTTCAGCTCAAATCCACCCTTATCATTTTTGGTGGCCAGAGCTGGTTCTATCATCTGATATTTTGGCGCACCATATCATTTTTGGTGGCCATAGGTTGGTTCACTCTGATTCCAGCTATCAAAGGGGGTCAGCAAACCCAGACATCATCATCATACTAGATACAACTACAGCATCAACTACCACCTTACAAGAAATTTTATTGAAAGTATCCGGATTTTCTGACAGTTGCTGATTTTGAAACTACCCGGCGCTGCTCGGCAATATTGAAGTTTATGTAAAATTAGAAGGACAAGTACCGAGCGAATGGATTTCCTGATCTGGTGAAAAGAAGGACAAGTGCCGTAACAACTGTTCCGGTCTCAGGGGTACTGTTGCGGGTTCAGAAGGTCAAGTGCCGGTTAAATCAATTTAGAAGATTCAGAAGGTCAAGTGCCGTAACAACTGTTGCAGTATTAGAAGCTCATTTCCTTCGTCATGGCTGTTTATGGGAGCAGAAGTTAATCAACGTTGGATCATTATCCTCAGAATGCTGATTACATCCTGTTCTGCACCGTGCTGACGCTGGATTTATAGAAGTTAAGTGGCCTGTTTTGTTTGTGAACTGTGCCCTTATGTTCTAACTGAGCCTTCTGTACTTTCACACTTTCTCCTATTGTTTTCATGATACATGTTTATATGTTATATGTTATTTGTTATTTGTATATTTATATGTTTATATTTCAGCGGGTTTTCTCGGTTGGGCGGTGTCTTTCAGTAGAAGATACCACGTCACAGAGGTTCTACTGTTAGCGTTTTCGTTAGGGACTGTGCGAATTTCCTACAGTGAAATTTGCTAGCGACAATCGTTGCTATATCTGTTTAGTTGTGACGAGTTGTGCTTTATTTTTGTTTCTTGTATATATATATTTTTTTTTTTCTTTTTTCTTTTCTCTCTTTCTTTGTGTTTTTTAGTTTCGATTTCGATTGTTTGTATTTGTAGGTCTCCCCTTTGCTATTATTCAGTTCTTTACGTATATTTTTGTGTATACACTGTAGCGTCATTTGTTAGTCATATCTTCGCATATTTCTTTTTAGTTTTGCTGTTTGTGTATTTGACTTATGCGAATGTTTTCGTATTGTTTGATCTTTGTTGTTGTTTACATTGACTCTGATCTTTGTTGTTGTTTACATTGACTCTGATCTTTGTTGTTGTTTACATTGACTTTGATCTTTGTTATTGTTTACATTGTTGGTGACCTTTGTTATTGTTTACATTGTCTTGTTATTGTTTACATAGTTCTTGCATAGTTAGCTTTCACTATTGTTAATATATGCTCATGCACTATTGGTCTATAGTGCACTTATCATAACTAACTGGTGTGTTTTTTGCTTATGCACTATTGTAGTGCAGTTATGATAAATAACTGATGGTTATGCACTGATTTGGGTAGTGCACTGTTAATTAAGAGGTGACTTGTGATATTATTATACATTTGATAATACAAGTTGGTGTCAACTCCTGTTTCCCACAGAGATTGGGTTCAACATAGAGATTATACAAGCACTTTATTAAGTCTTGTTGCTATTTAACATTGAAATAAGATAATTAATTATTTCAGGTTCTGTACTCACATTTTAGACATCATGTCTACATTTGAGTACTTTATTGAGCAGGGTAAAGCCCTTGGGAAGACAGGTGATAAATTAGAAGAATTTGCGACTGTTCAATATGCCAAGGCATTGAAGTCGGAAGAAAAGAAAATGAAAGAACAAACTGAACAAAAGAGAATAGAGGCTGAAATAGAACAAAAGAAACTGCAGATGCAGGTGGAGGAAAAAAGATTTCAAATGGAAATGGAAAAACAAAAAAGAGAAGCAGAATCTCAGGAGAAGAGAAGCTGAAAATAAGAGACTTGAAAAAGAAGCTGAAAATAAGAGACTTGAAAAAGAAGCTGAAAATAAGAGACTTGAAAAAGAAGCTGAAAATAAGAGACTTGAAATAGAGGCTGAAGAAAAAAAGTTACAGGCCCAGGCTGAAGAAAGAAAGTTACAGGCTGAGGCTGAAGAAAGAAGGTTACAAAGAGAGGCTGATGAGAGAAAAGCAAAAATGGAACATGATGAAAAAGTCTTAGCTTTAGAGTTAGAGAAGTTAAAGTTATTGAACACTGGTAATGCTAATGATGCAAATAAGGTGTCAAATAAGACTAATGCTAAGGATTTCAAGCTTAATCTACCAGCATTTAATCCCTCAATCGATGATATAACATTTTATCTAGATAGATTTGAAAGTGCATGTAATGTGCATAATATAGATAAAACATTATATGTGTATCATCTGTCCAAGATACTTAGAGGTGATGCTTTGACTTTGTTGAGTATGGTAGATGTGCCTGACAAAAACAACTATGAGGTTGTCAGGGCGGCATTGTTAAAGAAGTACCAACTTAACGAGGACGGATATCGTCTTAAATTTAAAACCATGTTACCAGAAACTGGAGTTGAATTCTCTGAATTCATCTCAGGCATCCGTCTTACTTTTTTACGATGGGTTGAGTTGTCTAAGACAGAAAATACATTTGAAGCTCTTATGGATTTACTACTTAGAGATAAGGTTATGTCTTCTGTTAATGAAGCTTTTCTATCTTTTCTTCATGAGCGTAAGCCTAAAAAACATAAAAGAAATGGAAGAATACTGTAGCCAGTATGTTACTGCGCATCCGCACATAACCATTAGTAACTCTAAGGTGAAAGAAGGTCTGCCAGTTGCTTCGGCAGCACCTTATGGCCCAAATTTTATGCGTAAATTTCAGGGTAGCCAGAAAAAATTTCAATAAAAAGAGTAATCGTAATTATGCCCAGAACCATAGTGATCAATTCCAGGGTGATTCTTCTTCCCAGAACTGGAGACAACCTAATACTACACGTTATTCTACTCCGGTTAACTTTAGAAATTTTCACAAAGGTAATCGGTATAGAGGGAAATATTTTATGCAGAGACCTCAATACCAAGATAATAGAGGTTCTCAACAGCATAGAGATAGTAATGACAGTTATGGAAACTGGAACTCAAACCAGGATAAAAATTACAGTAGGGACTTTAATGATAATTGCAGAGGCAATAATGGTCGCGGTAGATCGCAACATAAGAGAAAAAGATATCAACAGACAAACTCTGTTCAACAAGAATCTCAGGGAGCAGATAAACAGGTTAATAATGATAAAGACCATAATGCTATCGGATGCTCATCTTTTGATTTTGGTAGGGCAAATAAATGTATCCAATGCAGTACTTTATTTGATCCGAAAACCGTTAGTACTTTAAGCTGTGGTCATCCTTTGCCCGCTCTTCCTGCTAATGTTGCTCATAATGGGAGAGGTTCTCTTATATTACATAAGGGGCTAGTAAATAGTAATCCAGTCTCAGTGTTGTTTGATTCTGGATGTACTACTGTCGGCGTTAGGCAATCTCTTGTAGATCCATCCTGTGCTACAGGAAAAGTCATCAAATGTGTCACATTTGGTGGCACGTTAGAAAAGTATCCTACTGCTATAATACACATTGCTACTCCTTTCTTCACGGGAGAGGTCCACGCGTGTCTACTTCCAAACCCTATTGCGGACCTTATTATTGGTCGTATTCACGGAGTTAGGGAATGTACCCCACAGCAGATTGCTGTTTGGGAAGAGCAAAACATTGAAGCTACCAATGCGGTGGTCACAAGAGCACATGCTCTGGATCCACCTCAAACTTCATTAACTAATAATGATGAAGTAAATGACCAAGATAGTCACTTGACTATTACACGTGACTCATTTATCAAATTGCAAGAAGAAGATCCTTCTTTACAAAAATTCTTCATTCTAGCAAAAAAAGGTGATCCTAATCAGAACACTAATAGGAAATCTTGGATTTCTATGAAGAACGGCGTACTTGTACGTATGGTACAAGACTCGACTACGTCCACTCATTCACAAATTCTTGTGCCTAAGAGCATGAGATTGCAAATATTGCAACATGCTCATGACTCGCAATGTGCTGGACATATGGGTTTTTCCCGTACAAAGTCGAGGGTTCTTGCGGCTTTCTTTTGGCCATTTGTGAGCAAGGACATACGAATGTACTGTCGCTCTTGCAAAGTATGTCAGGAGGTCAAATCTAAAGGACCACGACATGCTGCGCCTATCCAGGCTGCTGACATTCCTATTCGCCCTTTTCAAAAAATGGCAATAGATATTATCGGTCCTTTTAGAATTAAGTCGGCTAGAGGACATCAATTTATCCTTACATGTGTCGATATGTGCACACGTTGGCCAGAGGCAATACCTCTCAAGAGCATCTCAACTGCTGATATCGCAGACGCTCTTTGGCTGATATTTTCTCGCTTGGGTTTTCCCGGAGAAATATTGTCAGACCATGGCACTCAACTTATATCAGACACTATGTCACAGGTAATGTCTATGCTACACATTAAAAGGTCTCTCAGCAGTATCTATCACCCAATGTCTAATGGGTTGGTCGAACGTTTAAATAGGACTCTGAAAACTTTACTTGGTAAAATAACTGAGGATCATCCTCAGGATTGGGACAGGGTCTTACCCGCGGCTCTCTTTGCGTATAGAGAGGTCCCCAATGAACATACGGGGTTTTCCCCTTTTGAACTTGTCTTTGGCGCGCAACCGCGCGGCCCTATGTCTTTACTTCACGATCTAATCACTGCCGATAATATTAGCGATGAGACTCAATCTTCTTATGAGTACGTCATTGCTCTTAGGCAAAAGATCATCGAGGCATGCAAACTAGCAACTTCGTCTTCAGAATTTGCTAAAGAAAAGGCAAGGCAGTTTGCAAATAAGAATAGATGTCTACGACAACTTTGTCCAGGTGACAAAGCTCTCGTTCTACTTCCTTCAAGGGAGAACAGACTTCTAATTGCATGGAAAGGTCCATATGCAATAGTCTCCAAAATTTCTGATGTTGACTATGTTGTCGATATTGATGGAAAGCATAAAACTTTCCACATAAATATGCTCACGGAATTTTATGAAAGACCTGACTATTTGCAGCCTATTTTCCAGGCTACGGACAATTCACAAGCAACTCATGGTCAGTACTCATCTCTGTCAGTTATACAGGATGAGGAAACTACTTTTTCTGATGTCAATCTTCCTCTTTCTATGGTCCCACTTTATTCTACGGAATCTTGGAAAAACGTGACCGTTTCTCCAAATCTTTCCGCTGAGGAACATCGACAAGTTTCTTCGATGTTGCAAACATTTCAGGATGTTCTTACAGACATCCCGGGACACACACATGTCATAGAACATGACATTGTGCTAACTGATCACAATCCTATCAGAGTCAGACCATATCCAATACCTATCCATTTCCAGTCTCAAGTCGAAAAAGAATTGGATGAAATGATACGTTTGGAAATCATTGAACCATCCACTTCAGCATACTCTTCGTCTATGGTTATTGTTCGAAAGAAGGATAATAACATTCGCATTTGCGTAGATTATCGCAAATTGAACCAAGTTACGAAGTTCGATGCTGAACCTATGCCTTCATTAGAAGAGCTACTCAATAAACTTTCTAATTCTAGATTCTTTACCAAACTAGATTTGTCTAAAGGTTATTGGCAAGTCCCGCTAACTGAACGTGCCAAACCTTTTACAGCTTTTTCTACACCTAGGGGTTTATTCCAATGGAATTTCATGCCTTTTGGTCTTATGAACGCCCCTGCTACATTCGTACGCATGATGCGGCGAATTCTCGCATATCGTACAGATGTCATAGCATACCTAGATGATATCTGTCTATTCAGTGATTCTTGGGAAGATCACTATTTGGGTTTATACGAATTACTGTCTACTCTTCGCGAGTATAACTTGACTGCAAAACCCTCTAAAGCCTTTATAGGATTTAGCGAGATTTCTTTCCTAGGTCATCGGGTTGGTCATGGTCT
Organism: Oreohelix idahoensis; assembly: GCA_024509875.1. Classification (NCBI taxonomy): domain Eukaryota; kingdom Metazoa; phylum Mollusca; class Gastropoda; order Stylommatophora; family Oreohelicidae; genus Oreohelix; species Oreohelix idahoensis. The sequence continues at coordinate 127,573 of JAMPIV010007520.1, forward strand.
TTTAAAGACAGAGGACCACAATGTTTCAAAAATACTTAACATTTCGGTCCCTAAGACGAAGAAACAAGTAAGGAGTCTATTAGGTTTGATTCAATTCTACGGACGATTCATTCCGAATCTGTCCTCCATTATGGCACCGCTTTCTACTTTATTGAAGAAAGGGTCGCCTAATCTGATCCGCTGGTCTAAAGAATGTCAATCCTCATTGGACCAGGTTAAAGCCCTATTTTCATCTCCACCTATTCTTAAGTTACCTACTATTGAGAAGACTTTTGTTCTTCGAAGTGACGCCTCGTCAACAGGGATTGGGGCAGCACTAATGCAGGAGTATTCTGATACTTTGCATCCGGTGATGTATATCTCTAGGAAATTAAACGCTGCAGAAAAGAATTACTCGGTTTTAGACCGTGAGTTATTGGCTATGGTATGGTCTATTCTGAAGTTACAAAGATTTCTTCTAGGCGCACATTTCATTGTGGAAACCGACCAGAAAGCGCTTACTGCTATTCAGAGCAAAAACTTGAAGAGCTCGAGGTCCACTCGTTATGCCATAGCTCTTCAACCATTTCATTTCTCGGTTCGAGCTATCCGTGGTTCGGATAATGTAATGGCAGACATTCTGTCCAGATGTCCACACGATTCCACATGATTCTTCTGTCATATATATATATTTCCTGATATACAGTCCAATGTTATAATGACATGTTAGTAGATTTTGTCTCACTTTTTTTTTTTTGAGGGAAATTTATAACATTGTACCATGTAATTATCTAAGAAGGCTTAGTTAGTGATATACGGGCCAAAAGATCACTCGGCCACATTTAAATAAATTATTTTCAGGATTGTATTAAGAAATTTACCAGTTGTCTTTAAGATTTGTGTTATTGATATTTTCGCAGCACATCATTGAAGTCTGCGAGTTTATGTCCATTGTGGAACTTTGAGGATATCAAGTCCTGTCCTACATTGGGAGCGGATGATGTCCACATCTTCTTCTATTGAATGTTTTATGTCAACGAAGATCAACACATGTATTACTTATTAATTACTGTTACTTTATATAATGTAATAATATAGTGCGGTATATTAGTAAATTACACCGCTATTTGCAACACATTGTATGATAACACATAATATATTTAATTTCATATATTGGTATGAGAATAATTTGATTGTCATTATGTTGTTGCCATCATTGTGGCGTGTGTTGGTGGCACCTTCCTGGAATATATCAGCGTATACTTAGATAAATTTTTTCTCTAAGGATCTGAGATATGATCTCAGTGTCGCTCCATGCGTTGAGCTAATTTGTTAGGTATATATCCACGCATCATACGTGCGTTAGGAGCCTAGATTTTTTCCGGCTCCAGGATTTAAAAAAAAAAAAATGTTTCATTTTTTTTTTCCCGGGAGGGTGCGGTAATGTTACGCACGGATCATTATTATTTTTCGTTTGTATAAACATTTTTCATATGTATGATCATTTTTTTGACTGAAGTGTGTATTATGTTTTCTATGGTCAAAGGGACATAATCCGAGTTATCGAGACTACAATTTTTTAGGAGTTTGCCTTCTCTTGTATAGAGACACGTTCGGTCTATAATTTCTTGAACGAAGCGTGACCACATCTCCTTATTTGGTAGTACCAGTCAACTATGGTAGATGTCTGAAACCTTTCTTAACGCTTCTTTTCATGACCATAAAAGGCGCGACTGTGTAAGACTTTTATCTCGAATGTTCTTAGAATCGTCTTATTGTGAACGGCAACTCAGAGATTGTCGTTCTGCGCATGTCAAAAGCTGGGAGTTCGTTCTGTGTGTTCCGCCCAGTTCGGCAGTTGAGAAATGGTTTAAGAAGCGAGCAGACGCAACTGCGTCTTGTGATTTTCTGAGGGAAATACATTGTCTTTGTGAGTTAGTTAGCTAACTAGACTATTTCCCAGTATTATTCACGCCTGCCTGGAGGCATATGTTCATGGTTGATTTTCCGAAATAAGGTAATTCCTCTTGTATCGAACTTTATGCTATCATCTAGAGGTTCGTCATTTTGTCGCCTATTTGCTCGCCTGTGTGATTCAAAATGGAGAGGTACTTTGACTAGGATTAAGTCACCGGTATCTTTATACCTGAACTAGTTAAATATATATGGGTCGCTCTAGACCAACAAGACTATTGTCTGTGTTCCAGGATTCGTTATATCAGAGATCACGTCCAAGTCAGATGGTTAGACTTAGGAACATTATAAAGGTCGAGCTGACCTGTAGCCCATGTATGCTATTCACGTGCAGACAGTAAACGGACTGATTGTATACATCTGATCTGCTAGCATCAGGAAGGGAATATTATTATTATTGTCTATGAACAGTGATAACCTGCAGTTGACACTGTTGCAGAAATTATTATTATTTATACAGCTTCACGAACTAGAACTCTATGATTTATGAATTTCTGAATCTATTGAACTGTGATGTCTTATGACGCATATATACAACAGCTGTCATTGCTGACTACAGAAATTGTTTTCAATGTGCCATATCATTTTGCTGAACTCGTTAACTATGTTGATGTCATAAGTATCATGACTGTTTTGTGGCGTGCAATAAATGGAAGAAACTTATACAACGAAGTTACCCTTTCTATGACTCTACACGTCATGTTGCCTGTGTGATAACCCTGTGAACTGTTCCACTACCACATACACAGCAACATCCTAAATCAGAGAAGACACCTACATCTTGCACTTTAATGCCAGGTGTCGATAAGGGTGGCAATTAAAAGAGTCCATAGACAAGAAACTGAGAGATGAACAAGCAGGTTTTCGACAAAACAGATCCTGCACAGACAAGATAGCCACTTTGAGAATAATAGTTGAACAAAGTCTGGAAAGGAATTCACCATTGTACGTCGGATTATGGACTACAAACAGGCATTTGACAGTGTAGACAGAGAATCACTTTGGAAATTGATGAGGCATTATGGAGTTCCCCTGAAGATCATTAATTTAATAAAGAAAACATATGAAGATATGACATGCAGAGTTCTTCATGAAGGACAGCTTACAGAACCATTTGGGATAAGAACAGGAGTGCGGTAGGGATGCCTCTTGTCTCCATTTCTTTTCTTATTAGCAATAGACTGGGTTATGAGAACATCAACAACACACAACAGAAATAGAATCCAGTGGACTCTGACTAAGCAGTTGGATGATCTGGGTTTTGCTGATGACTTTGCTCTTCTGTCCCATAACCGTAATCAGATGCAGGACAAATTGAAAACACTCGATGAGACGTCACAGCAATTGGGTCTGAAAATACACAGGGTAATTCATTTACAAAGTGAAAAACAAACATTGCTTATGGCCACAGCTAGTACATTTAGTGTTATTCACACCAGTTTTTACTATGGTCCCTTATAAGAAAAAAAAAATTATACAATCTTGCATTACGTAATTTTCAAACAAATAAAGAAGAATTACATCATATAAACACTTTTTACATTTGTTTAATGTTTTAATAGTATCCCTAGCTTCATCTTCTACCTAGACTTATGATTAGATGTTACGGTAGGTCTAGTTTTGTTGCTTTTCGATCGGCCAGAATAGGACCACGCCCACTTATCAACTAAATCTAATGTGCCTAGCTTTTCTGCACCGATTCCGTTTTTTTTGACAACAAACTGTGACTACCAAACAATCATCATGAATGTCAGCAATGTTTCTAAGTAGTTTGACACAATTATTCGCTTAGGAGACTTAGACAAATGTAAATATACGTGCTGCTTAATTGCACTAAAATTAGTTGTTTAAATAGTAGCGAAAGTCATTATACGAGTTTCAAAATATGAACTGCGTTAAATGGACGATTTGGGGGAGTTTATTAGTGATAAACTAAAAACAACGCACTCACCGTTGCGCAGGCACGGCGCGTTGCATTTAGCAACGCTGTGATCGTTGGTCAGGAGTCAAAGAGTTAAGATACATTTTTTCAGTGACAGGGAAACTCTGAATTGTATTAAGTGCGCCATAATTAAAAAAAAAAAAGAGTGCTTTTCTTAAGACATAAAGTATGAATCTGTGTATAATAGTACTACCATTTTTGTGCGCTTGGTCTGGGTGGAATATTACTGTAAAGAGTATTACTATTGTGTAAATACTGAGTATCAGGACAGTGCTATTTTTGTACCTTATCCAGTGTTATTACTTACAAAGTAATTTACCCACGCGGAAACTTTTATTACCTTGGGTTGTGGGAATAACTTTAACAGTACGATTGTGTTTGTAAGCTGTGTGTGTGGGACATACATTGGCTAATGCCGCCACATTAAAATGATTGGTCGCCGCACAGTGACGAGAGACATCTTAGGCAAAACAAAGTGAATGAATAGTGAGAGCCTGTTTTGATTTGTGTGGGATGGAAAACGGAGTTTGTATATGTTTGTATGAGGTAGAGAAGAAAATTATGTGCCCGCTATGGGTTATTAATAGGATATTGATTGCTTGTTTATTTCCAGAGATCCTTAGTCACCCCTTGCCTTGTTTCCTGTTATACGGCAGTCCCATTATACTGCAGTTTCTCAATTATACTGCAGTTTTCCAGTTTATACTGCAGTGTCCAGCAAAATAGCCTGTTACCAGCCTATAAGGCTGCTCACAGGATTACATACCTACAACACCTATTGCCGCCATTTGCAATTACCCATCACTCCAGCACATACGGGCTGCCTCCATTGCCATCCATGATTGTGGGCAATAAGGTCAGACCCGTTGATGTCAGGTTAAGATGGCATATACTGACACGTCATAGAGAAATAATCAGTTGCCGATACTCGGTACCTGTCTGTGGTCAGGTCTTCACTAACCAGTACAAGAGCTGCGTCATTGGACCCTTCATGGTTACTCGTTTTTTTCCCAGCAGAAGCCATTATCGGATATATATATATATATATATATATATATATATATATATATATATATATATATATATATATATATATATATATATCAGCGGGTGTAATTGTCACAAGCACTTGCCTGTTCAGTATCGCCTCAAGCCAAAGGCATTTGAAACATCTGGATTTAATATATATTTGCCACAGTGAGAGCTGAGCTCCATTGCCTTAAAACACCCAATTAGTGGGGAAAAGTAAGGTATTTCCTAGCTGAGGATTAATTTATGTGCCAGGATTATTAACAACACAGAATCGGCCATTTTCGTCACAGAGAACTGGAGGCCCCCCGCCCCCCCCCCCCCCCCCCCCCCCCCCCCCCCCCCCCACCCCCCCCCCCCCCCCCCCCCCCCCCCCACCCCCCCCCCCCCCCCCCCCCCCCCCCCCCCCCCCCCCCCTGTCAGTCAGATTGTCCTGGTTTTGTGTAATTTTTTAGTGTAGTAGTGGTTTGCCTGAGCTCTTGAGTGTAATACACAATCACTGGCCTAATTGAGCTAGTGAGATAATTTTCTTTTCTTTTCTTTCCTTTGTGGATATGTACGTAATAAATATAATTATATGTTCTACGCGGTTAGAATTTACCTCTATTCTACCTGTCACTTGATGTTTGCTGTTGTAGTCCTTACTGTAATAGATTAACCTATTTAGCAAGACAGGACGGATGAAGGTATTACATCTTAAACATAGTCTCGAGTGTGACTGGGAAGAAGACATTAGATATCTGACTATATCTCTCTTCTCTCCAGAAGTCATATCTATCTCCTTATCTTAATTAATGACTTTATTTTTCTCTACTTTCACATTACTCATTCATACTCTGTCTAAACTCAGACATCATCTACTTTGTCACGGATTGCCTCCCCTGCTTTGCAGTAGTGGTCCAAGAGTGACCAAAACTCAAGAGTATCTAATATTGGTTTCCAAGGTATCTACCTGCGCGCAAGATTACTCTTGGTAGAGATGTAGATAGAAGATTAATGACACTTCTACCTTAAGGGAGCATTCACAAGATATTTCCAGAAGTCACGAACAATGTTGCATTGGGCTGAACAACTGTTGACGATTTAAATCTGGTCCGTCGCCTTTTGTGAAGGATTTAAGCAATGGTTTAGCCAGTTGAAGTCCCCAGTTGGTGTAATCCAAAGAAATTCCTCTTAAAAGTAATAGCTCTGTCTAGAGGTAAATATATGTCTATATATATATATATAATATTCTGGCTCATTCGTTTGCTTTCATACATATAAAAAACTGAATCGACTATGATTGTTTAGTTTTAAAACAACAGGTAACAAATTTAATAATCAATTAGTATTAACAGTTTAAATGTTGTTGTTGTTGTCGATATCCCATAGCTGCTGAGCATATCTACTCTTGGCAGCCCAATGCCATTCTTAAAAAAGTGCAGGTTTTCTGCAGTTGTTTTAATGTTCCATATAGTGAGTTGGTGACTGTCAGATGTGTCTGTAAAAGTTTTTTCCTGGCGTTTGTGAGTGCTGGACACTCCATGAGGAGGTGTCTGGTTGTTTCATAGGGATGAGAGCAGTGTCTACACATGGGTAGGTGCTGAGGGTTGATGCGGTTTAGATGGCTATTGACTCTGGCGTGTCCTGTTCGGAACTGAATGATAAGACTTTGGTTTCTCCTGCTGAGTCTGTTTATGTTGTCATTGTCTTTTGGGCAGGTCATTTCATTAAAGACATTTCGGCCAGTCGGCCCGTTCGCCCATCTGTTCAGCCAGATTTTCCTTGTGTTGTTTCTGAGAATCTGTTTGACTGTTCTCATGCTGCAGGGTCTGTCCTTTTGTTGTTTAGAGGCTCCTGCTTTTGCAAGTCTATCAGCTGTCTTATTTCCAGTTAGATCACTGTGTCCAGGGATCCACTGTAGGGTTACACTGATGGAGTAGGCTGTGATCAAGTTGTGAACCGCTTTTCCTATAAGATAAATGTCTTTGTTTTCATATAGAGTCTGTTTAAGTGCTTCCAGAACAGACATGGAGTCACTGAAAATCACTATATCTGATGGCTTTCGTTCCATAAGGTCAAACTGTTGGTGTAGTAATTCAATGGCTGTCTTGATGGCCTCAGCCTCCGCTTCATAATTTGAACAATTCTCACCACAGGAGTCACAGAACTCATAAGAGGATCCATCCAGGTACCATATGCAGACGCCGTATCCTGCAAAAGAGGTGGTCTTGAAAGCTGAACCATATGTGTAGGGCTGTATTGCTGACGTTGGGTAGCTGTTTATGGTCTCCAAGACACACGTCTTCAAGATTGTGGGCAGTGTTTCCTTGCTGGCCGTTTTATCTATCAGTTGTGTTTTGACAGTTGGTTGATGGAAGTTTTCCCAAGGGGGTGGTCCAAAGTATTTGTTTTCCAATTCTCTCTATTGCGGGAGATGGTGTTTATCATTTTCCTCTTTGGCTATGTCCAGGAGAGATAGTTGTTTCAGTCTTCGTGTTTGTTTCCAAGTGTCAATAAGTACTTTGTTTGGGTGATCTTTCTCTTGTCTCCTGTATCTCTCTACAGCTTCAGTCAGTGCTCTTTTACGCCTGATATCCAGCGGCTCTATATTGGCATCTATCTCACATACGGCTGTGGGTGTTGATCTCATCCCTCCGCAAATTAACCTGAGAGCTTGGTTCTGCACACGGTCCAGAGCTGAGATGGTATTAGTACTCACAATGGTCTGGAGGGGGAGGTTATAGTCTATCGCTGATCTCACATAGCCAAGATATAGTTGACGAAGGGTTTGTTTATCCGCTCCCCAATTTGTACTAGCTAGCCGTTTGATGAGGTTTAGGCGCTTTTATGCTTTTTCCCTGAGGTTCTGGATGTGTCCATTCAGTTTCAATTGTCTGTCCAGTTTTACTCTTAGATAGACTGGGTGCTCCTCTTTTGTTAGTGTTTCCCCACTCAGTTTGATGTTGATAGGTCTTTTTGCTATTTTGTGGCTGCGGGAGAAAGTGGTGTATACAGTTTTCTGCGTATTGATTTTAAGTTTCCACAGTTCACAATATACTGACATTGTAAGGAGAGCTCTGTTGATCTTGGCTTTTGTCAGGATGGGATATTTGTCAGTAGTCCAGATGGCAAGGTCATCAGCAAACAGCGCCTTCGACACATTCAGATGTTTGGCAAGGTCATTAATGAAGATGAGGAAAAGGGTGCAACTTAAAGGAGAGCCTTGAGGCAGTCCTTCTTCCAACGTTCTTTTCCGTGAAATTGCACCGGCATAGTTGGTTGCTATGGTTCTATTTGTTAGGAAGGCCTGTATCCATCTAATCATTTTCCCTCCTATTCCCATATTGGTCTGATCTATGTTACTCGTGGATGTGTTCTTAAGGAGCATTTTGTCTAGTTTCTTTCTCTGCTGTGTTTTATTTACACTGGCATAAAAATTGTTGAAGACATCGGTTTTCTTGCTGCTTGATGTTATTTCATCACCACTTCCATCCACCATAGGTGTTGGGTTTGTCTTTTTCTTGCCCTCGAGATTACTGAGGAGTCTCCAAACTTTGTTCCCTTCTCTTTTTAAATCTAATTTGTTGCAATTTTCTTTCCAAGTCTCCCGTTTATTCTTCTTGGTGACATACCTTACTTTTGCTGTCCACCTGTTGTACTCTGTTTTATTTAGAGTGGTAGGGTATTTTTCAGCCTTCTTTCTAGCTTCTCTCATTTCCTTGACTGCTTCAGCTAGTTCAGATGTCCAGTAAGGTTTATACTTCTTATGCTTCCCCCTTGGGATGCACTTTTTGGCAGCTGTTAGGATTGTGGTACACATGTTGTTGTATGTAGTATTAATGTTATCAGTTCTAATAAATGTTGTGTAGTGTGTACTTGGTGCTATCTTTGCCCCATAGCTTTATTACTTGGTGGTCGATATCCCCCGCAGGGTTGTTGGTTACTGTGGCTTGGGTATCATTTCTGATTAAGGTCATGATGCCTTGACACTTCAGGTATTCACATTTGTACTGTGTATAACCCATGATGTTAATTTGTCTCCGTGGGAGTATTGTTTCCTGCAGAAGGGCTACTTGTACTTGATGTTCGTGTAGTATTTTTGTAAGCTCAATTGTCTTGTTCTGTAGTCCAGCTATATTTAGCTATAAAATGTTAAGGTTCCCCTTCGCTGACTTTTCACAAGGAACAGGGGATTTATCTCTCTTGCGCGGGCCTTGGTAACCGAGGCGACGCCCGAGCTCGTATGGAATATGTTGTTTGACTGGCATTGGAGGTATTGGGTGTTTGCTGCAGACATCTCCCTCCCAAAGAATGCAATGGGTGTGTCTTCCTCCATGAGTATTGGGTCGATTTGCTTGGCCACTCACCTTTTTGGCTCTAAAGATCACTTCGCTCTGGGGGTTCAGGTGGGGTTCACAGAGATGCATTCCCCGCTAGTCACAAGCGCTCACGATGCAGGCCTCATTTCTTCGTTCTGTGGCTGAGCTTTTGCTGTGGCTGTGTCACGTCCTGCATCCTATGCCTTCACGATTTTCCCGAGCACAGCGGTTCTAAATTTCCATTGAGTTTTAGTGGCTTTGCTTCCCGTGTCTCAGGAGTTGGACAAAATCTGACGATGGGTGCAATGTCAGGTCGCATGGCAATCTTGCTGCAGCTGGGACATAGGGCAGGGCCCGGATCCCTTCTAGGTAAAGACCTATCTTTTACCATCACCACTTCGGGATCCTTGGTGAGCTGTATCGTAGATTGGACAGAGAAAGCTTGGTAGGCAAGTAGAGAAGAGAGAAGGTAGCATTTAACGCATGAGTGGGGTTTGGGTTGGTGTTGACCAGAGCATGGTCCACTCGCCGGTGTATTGCGCCTACACCTTAGGAGGAGTCCCAAACAACTCCCGACCCAGTTATACCGCCAGGCACTCGGTCGCCCCCATAGCAAACTCTGTGAAAACGGGGTCACCACGTGAAGGTGCTGCTATTGACACGTTTGTACAGGAGAGGCCATATGCTAGGAGCTTACTACAAGACAGTAGCTTCCGCGGCGCTCACTACACCTGGATATGAGAGGCTGTGTGTTCGCATCAACATCCATTGATGTAGGTGGGACGTCGGAGCCCGAACCCTACATAGACCCCAACAGTTTAAATAAATATGGAAAGATTGGTGAAATTTAGATAAAATTTTTCGTCACAGAGACGTAGGTGAGGATTAATCAAAAGTCCGTTGCTTTCGCCTATTTTACCAGAAGCTTAAATCTAGCTGAGTCCTGCAGCCGTGGTTCATCAATTCTGTGATGACGAAAGCCTTAAACGCACTCTCTTCCACTATAGGCGGTTCGGGTGGATGGTTTTCTTTCATACTAGCGGCGTTAGTACCACAAATCGTCTGATGGCTTGTAACTACGAACTTTAGAAAAATAGAAAAACAAATGCCTTCTGCTAAGTACATTTGTTTGGAGCACTCTAGCAGGCTCACGTTCCAGTTGTCCGCCCACCAATATTAAACTCTCAGAAGAATTTAATTTTCGAGCGTGCACAACGTAACTCCGAGAAGATGGTTAAAATTCACCAATATTACTCTGAGGATTAACGGGTAACATGTGTCTGGACAGTGAGAATACGATTTGTGCCTGAATTAACATTTAACTTGAATGACTTGTGATCAAATTCCTAAGTTTCCAGTCTTGTATTAAAAATGCGGGTTTACTTGTAAATTCCTAAGTTGCCCAATACTCGATCTGTTACTTATAGTTGTGGAATTTCTAAGTCCGATGTCTCCTTTTTCTTTCTGGCTTTTAGGAGTCGCTACTCTGACGTTTGCGCTGCAGTGTGTGCCGTGACTCCGATTCCCCTAAATTATATCTCACAATCCTCAGTTCAAATTCCAGCTGTGTTTCGCCTAATTTTCCAGTGAGATACATTGTATATTCCGGCCTCTCAAATCAACCAATCCAATCGAATCTCGTTCAGCACTACGTGGGTAGGAGTGTTTTAAACTCAAAACACACCCTCACGTGTTTCAAAATATTAAATTTAACATCCACCCGTGACCTCGTCATAACGTTGCGTCGGACTTCCACTGGCATCTAGTGCTTTCTTCACAAACAAATGTTGTGCACTGATACTGCCCGGATGCTATCGTCTGCAAATCTTGAGTTTCCGGACAGATTTATCTGTAATCTCGATACAGAACGTACATCGGAAGCGACTACCTCATTATCTCCCGTCGTGTGCAAACAGAGGGATAGTCGCTAGCCACCTGGAGTCCAGTGACATACCGTCACGTTCAAAGGGATTCAATAGAGATGACCGTCTCTATCAAATGTGGCCAGACGAATGAAGCGAAAACTTATCAGTCGCTGATCGGTCAAATTACATGGCGTTATTACAGTTCTGTCTGGGATCTGTCAAATTACATGGCGTTATTACAGTTCTGTCTGGGATCGGCTCAAAGCAAACATGTGAAAATTAAAGTTAGTCCCGTGGCCGATACTTCCGTAGGGGTGTGGAGTGTTAGAGACTTCACCCACTAGATTCAGTATAGCGAGTAAAATAATGCATGAAAGGGCAAAAAATATGCCAAATAATAGCGATGAGTGAGAGGAAGAGAAAATTGAAGAAAAAAGTGATACTGCCGGAGTGGAAGTGAGATCGCACAACCGTATCGTCACATACTTCCGTACTCGCAACAACAAATAAAGTCAATTTATGTAACAAGACTGTGAGTTTTCCCAGTGAACACTGAAAAGTACCTGTAATCCTGGGAATATCACGCTTTCAAACACCTATAAGAGGACTAATCCGGAAATTAAAAATTCTTTTTTTTTCCATTTGGTCTCCAGAGATCTACCAAATCATCCTTTATGATCTAACGGTAGATCAAGATTAGGTTTCCGGCCCCTGTTTTATTTGATTCTGTGATTTACATGAAGGATTATTGTCTGGCGAGGCGAGGAGCCCTGATGTAAACTAAATCCAAATGTTGCCAAATTTCTTTTTCTCTTGCATGTCAACACATTTTGATAAATGTGTGGCTCTGATAAGACAACAACCAAGAAGCTTCGGTAAAAAAAGAGGTAAAGGAACCCGTTACACGCCCATTGAGGCATATTGGGAATATGGTGTTAGGCCCATATTTTCTTGACCATCGGCACACTAGGGACTTTCATTAATTTCTTATTGAATCAATAAATATCACACGCATATAATAATTTACGGTCTGAATTTACCTTTCATGCCCATCATGACACAGGGAAATAATATTTAACGCATAAAACATCATGAAAAACATTTAACGCAGTAAATGTCATGATAAACTTTTAACACATAAAATGTCATCAACATATTGATGGGTCGCAATAATGAAACGAAAGATAAGGGCGAAAAATATGAGGTCCCGTGTGCAAGTTGCGCACATTAAAAATCTCACGGCAGTTGGAAATCGTAAAGAGTAGGCCATAATGCCGTGCCCTGGCAAAATGTAAAAATTAGAAACCTACCCACCACAAAAATATTTATAGAATGTGTGATTCTTATACACACACATTGGTATTCTCACCGGTGCTACGGAGTTTGTGCACTGTGCTGAGATCCTCCGTGTGTGTTCTAACGGAGAAGATCGGAGCCCTGATGTAGTGCAATGAAGATAGTCCTTAAAAAAAAAACCAAATCAATGAAACACACACAAGAACCAAGAAGTTACAGACTCATAAATAGGTGGCTACATAAAATAGAAGGATTGAAATGGTACCACAAGGTTACCCGCTTGGAACTGATGACAAGAATCAGACAAGTATCAACAAGTAATGAGAAGACTTTGGCGATGGATTGGGCACACATTGAAGAAACTCGTTAATAGCATTACAAGGCAGTCCTTGTTCTGGAACCCTCAGCGTTAGAGATGTGCAGGCAGATGTTAGAGATGTGCAGGCAGATGTTAGAGATGTGCAGGCAGATGTTAGAGATGTGCAGGCAGATGTTAGAGATGTGCAGGCAGATGTTAGAGATGTGAAGGCAGATGTTAGAGATGTGCAGGCAGATGTTAGAGATGTGCAGGCAGATGTTAGAGATGTGCAGGCAGACCGACAAACACATGGAGAAGAGAACTGGAGAGAGAAGTGAAAATGATAAGGCAGACATGGAAAAACCTTGATGGCACGTGATAGGAGAACTTGGCATGCGTTTGTTGAAGATCTATGCTCCTTGGGGAGCTAACATACATTGATTGATTGAGTGAATGGTGAACCAGATAACATACTTTGATTGATTGATTGAATGGTGAACCAGATAACATACTTTGATTGATTGATTGAATGGTGAACCAGCTAACATACATTGATTGATTGACTGAATAGTGAACCAGATAACATACATTGATTGATTGACTGAATAGTGAACCAGCTAATATACATTGATTGATTGAATGGTGAACCAGATAACATACATTGATTGATTGAATGAATGGTGAACCAGATAACATACATTGATTGATTGATTGATTGAATGGTGAACCAGATAACATACATTAATTGATTGATTGAATAGTGAACCAGCTAACATACATTGATTGATTGATTGATTGAATGGTGAACCAGCTAACATACATTGATTGATTGATTGAATAGTGAACCCAATAGCATACATTGATTGATTGATTGAATAGTGAACCAGCTAACATACATTGATTGATTGAATGGTGAACCAGATAACATACATTGATTGATTGAATAGTGAACCATCTAACCTACATTGATTGATTGATTGAATGGTGAACCAGCTAACATACATTGATTGATTCATTGAATAGTGAACCCGATAGCATACATTGATTGATTGATTGAATAGTGAACCCGATAGCACACATTGATTGATTGATTGAATAGTGAACCAACTAACATACATTGATTGATTGATTGAATAGTGAACCAGCTAACATACATTGATTGATTGATTGAATAGTGAAGCTGCTAACATACATTGATTGACTGATTGTGTGACCGCTTGACCCTTTCACGCTAGCTTTGTCCCTCCTACTTCACGCTAAGCATTTATGCGTGCTATAAGATGCTACATGTAAGAATGACAGACCTTAAAAGCAAATAAGACGTTTTTACACAAAACGCAGTATTCATTCAAAGTTCAGTTGCCAGCAACTGCTCTGACGGGGCAAACGTAGGTCAGTCCCAGATAATAATGAATGGGTTTTATAAGCGCGAAAGTGGGAAATGAATGTTTGTGTGATCTGGTTTTTTTTTATCCTACTGTTAAGTTGGAAAAGATCACACATGTGAAAATAAAGTCGAAATAACAGAATTTCGTGTGCAAAAAGGTCTAAAAGCTGAGGAGAGGAGTGCAAATGTTAATTATTGTGTCGTGTGAAAAAAGGACGGGTCGTGTGAAAAAAGGCGGGAAAAAAGAAGAAATAGTATAAATAGAAGAGTTGTGGGCGATAGGCAGCGATTTCAGGACTTATGATTCCAAGGATACCATGATTTTAGACTAGAGGATTTTTACTGATAGCGTTAGGAGAACTTCGTCTTTGAGGATACCAAGACAAGTTTTTGAGTAAACAAATCAGTAAATTATTTCTTGTGGATATACATATATTATTCTATCTGGATGTACCTATATTATTCAGTTGGATTACATATTTTTTTTCATATCGGATAACCAATCATCATTGTGAAATTTACAGTGTTTGTCTAATTACATCAATAAACTCTAATTGAATTTTTCTACATTGCTGTTTGTGGACCTTTACAATAATTTCTTGTGGATATACGTTGTTGTGCTGAAACTGTTTTGCTTATCACCAAACTCAAAGGGAAGAACATTCCTGGGTTGAAAAAATAACAAAAGGTCAAGTATTACGATCTCTGGCGGAACGCCAGTTAGCACTTGATCCAACACAACATATGAAGGATTAACTCTGACTACATAAAATCAATATAACTACTAGTGCCGTATAAACATACACGGCCACATATAACACTAATTGATGCCGTGACCTGCGCACAAGTAACTGCCCGGCCACACATAACACTAATTGGCGCCGTGACCTGCCCTTTTTTTTTGGTGAAGACAGACAGGCATAATCAATAAAATGGATCCAAGCCTAGAACAACAGCAGCAACAACAAGCGTTGTATACGTTACAGCAACAACATCAACAGGCGTTATATGCACAGCAGCTACAACAGCAACAGGAAATGCAACAGGCAAACGTCCATCCTGCTAACATACCCTTACCTGTAGAGGCCGAACCCACAATGACCGCGTTGCAACGGATAACAGACACGCTATCCAATGTAGATCACTATAATAAATATAACCAAATTCGCTCGGTTATAACCCCCTTCACGGGCGATTCTAACACATTTCGGAGATGGCAAATGAACAGACACAGATATACGAGCAACAATACATATTGCCAGAGAGAAGCAGACATCAACAATACATATTGCCGTAGAGAACCAGAGATCAACAATACATATTACCGGAGAAAACCAGAGAGCCACAATACATATTGCCGGAGTGAATCAGAAAGCACACCACATAACTACAATAGAAGATCCCAGATCACGTATCGAGACAATAGCAACAAAACGGGTCGCATAGCCATTGTCGACAGCCACTGGAACAGTCTCAATAAAAGATATTGTCGCATAGCTGTTAAAAATTTTATCAACGGAATCAAACAACAAAAGATATGGGAAGTAAATAATGTCACAACGACTGATCAACAAACATGTATGATTACGACAGAATCTGGATGTACCTATATTATTCAGTTGGATTACATATTTTTTTCATATCGGATAACCAATCATCATTGTGAAATTTACAGTGTTTGTCTAATTACATCAATAAACTCTAATTGAATTTTTCTACATTGCTGTTTGTGGACCTTTACAATAATTTCTTGTGGATATACGTTGTAGTGCTGAAACTGTTTTGCTTATCACCAAACTCAAAGGGAAGAACATTCCTGTGTTGAAAAAATAACAAAAGGTCAAGTATTACGATCTCTGGCGGAACGCCAGTTAGCACTTGAACCAACACAACATATGAAGGATTAACTCTGACTACATAAAATCAATCTAACTACTAGTGCCGTATAAACATACACGGCCACAATTGAATAGTGAACCAGCTAACATACATTGATTGATTGATTGATTTAATAGTGAACCAGCTAACATACATTGATTGATTGATTGAATAGTGAACCAGCTAACGTATCATCTGCAATAGGAAGAAGCATGTTTCCACATAAACGTGTCACACTATTTAAGATCTATTAAACAATCATTTATAAAAGACTGCACATTTTTGGTTGTCGTTAATATTATCAAGGAGCCGCTGTAGCGCTGTGGTTAGTGCACTGGCTTCCTAGTTCGGGGGTCCATGGTTCAATTCCCAGATGAGGTGGGACTTTTTAGATCGCAAACGGCACCGGGTACCAGAGAAACTCTGGGAAGGTTAAGGCGGCCGGCGTGATGCTGACCACATCACCCCTAGTGTGCCGATGGTCAAGAAAATATGGGCCTAACACCATATTCCCAATATGCCTCAATGGGCGTGTAACCGGATCCTTTACCTTCCTTTTATTATTATCCTCCGGGATTACTGTAAGATTACTGTAAGATTACTGTAAGATTACTGTAAGATTTTAGTTGACGATTCTTATTTGACAGCTGTTGTAAACGTCATGATTGCTATACACAGTTCTATTGAAGTTGTTCTCTATGTTTCCATTACGACAGCTGTGACAACTTTACCCACAAGTGACAGCATGTTGAGAGTTGTACCACTGCTAATTATGACGATATTTTCACAGTGCTACGAAGCAAGGAGGGTAAGTACGTACTTTGTTCGGTTCTTTTATCTATGACTTTTTATTTCTTTCCTTTATTTTTATTTAATTTTGTTTCGCTCTTATTACCTTCAAACACTCGGATAAAGACCAGATTATGTCGGAAAAGGGGGGAAGGGGGCGGAGAAAGAGAGAGAGAGAGAGAGAGAGAGAGAGAGAGAGAGAGAGAGAGAGAGAGAGAGAGAGAGAGAGAGAGAGAGAGAGCTAGCTTAATATCAGGAAACGTATCGTTGAATGAATCATTAATAATGAAAGTGAGAAAAATGGCTCTCGGGTTCTACATTCCACCAGTAGGCCTACTCTTTGATGGAATTCACGGATGGGCGGTAATGGGCGAAGGCAGAGCTTCTTGGAAGCCATTGAGGTATGGCTTCTTCGAGTGATGGCGAAAATGCCATGGCCTACAAAGAAATCAATTTTAACTGGCATTTTTGCGTACATCGCATTTTGCGTTACGACCAGAAAATCTTCGTTTTATCTAATATACGAGTATTTTTTCACAATACCCAATGTTAGTGTTCATTTCTATTACAAACAGTCTTATATTGTTGTTATTTCTACGTTGTGATAGATTTTACAACGATGAGTAACAAAGAGTGTGTGATAGAAGCTTTTCGGCCGTGTTTAGCTCGAGACCATGGTCTCTTATACATGCAGACTAAACACTAACATATTACAGTGAATCAACTATGTAAGTCGTATTGAAGATAAGAATGGGAAAAAGATGTGCTGGGCAGTGGCGTACTAAGGAGGGTGCGAGATGGAAGGTCCGTCCCGGGTGAAATCGGATACTGTTACCCCTAGAATGCTCCCTGGGGTAATACGTTACCCCAGACGACTCCATTTTGGTCTGGTACAAAGTCGTGCATAGGCACATCGCTTCCCCCCACCCAGCTATACTCTAACAGATGACTGTTCTACACATCAGTCAGTGAGTGAGTGGAATTTGTCACGTTCCATGAAGCGTTTGGGGCGATCAGGCGCCCCGGTGAGCATTCATGTGTGTTAATTTGTGTTAGGCAACATGGCTATTTCAGTGACTTTTTTGGACGAAGATTTAGCTGATGAAGCTGAGCAACATCCAGAACCAAAAGATAAGAAACAAGCTAGATGCCAGATATGTCCACGAGCCCGGATCGGAAAACCAAATTCTGCAGTTCAGTATGTGACGATTTCGTGTGTGAGGATCACAGGAAAGACATCTGTGATGAATGTGCTTGAAAGAAGTAATGTTTTACATGGCTTAGAAACTGTTTTCGTGGCATTTAATGTTTTTTGAAACTTCTTAAGTTGACTTAACACTACCAATGACTCATCTGATAGAAGAATGTCTTATTTTTCTGTAATATATTGGTGAGGCAAAACAAAACAATTGTTTTATACTCAATGGTTGTTTTGTGGAAATAATTTTGTCAGTTGTATTTTGAAGGTAATTTTTTATTACTGTACACTTAAACTGAACCCTATTAACATATGTTTACATCATCATGTGACGTATTCTTTCCAGAACGTTGTCTCCATTACAGCTGCTCTGAACGCATCACGATTCTGGGCAAGTCGACCTGCATCAGCCAAAGACAAGTTCAGACTCTCTGTGATGTACAATGCCAAGAAATCCATAATGGCTAATCTGAATATGTTTACAAGGATATATATAAATGTTGCTGAGTTATTTGCCGGTTGAAGATCGTGCACTGAGTATGGTTACTTTAGTGATCTCTTGTTAATCGTGCTTTGTTTAATATTACGCGAATTAGGGTGAAGGTGTTCATACAACTCAGTAGCATGGTATGAAGAAGTAGTTCATGTAACTTGAACTCAGCAACATTAATGAAGTAATTAATGCCTTCAGATTGAGTCCGTAATATTTAATCACATGTACACACAGGATGATCATTTCAAATAGGAACAGAACATAAGTCCTTATAAGTCATGCATAAATTAATCAATAACGTAGACTGCTGGTTTACGTGTCAATGTCCGTTTAAGGATACAATGCAGTATTGTCGTCAGAACATCACAGCTATATGCACGCGCAGCTAGACATGGCTACCTGCCGACAGTGAGACTGCGAGTCTGAATATTTCATACGAATTTGACGATTATTCTCCTCCTTCTGAGAATTCTAGTTAAATACTAACCTCCATAAATTTTCCTCTCATATAGAGTTCTAGGACTGACCCTGGTCCATCAAAAATGCACATATAAATGGCTATATCATGCCATTGAATTGGAAGGTTAGAAAAACGCAGCTATTCAGCTTGGCGGTCAGTAACAAAGGGTAGCGTCTCCTAGTTACCGACTGTATCCTAAACAACGCTAGACACGTCATAATCGATCGTGTATGGAGCGTTCAATAATTGAAACATCTATCGCAATATATTAAATGTCTTAACCTTTACATTTGCACGTCTGCTAACCTTTAGCAGACGGCGTTAATATCATATACCGTAACAATTCCCTGTACATCGGGGAAAAAAAATCGATAGATTTTTTTTCAAGATCTATCGGACTTAACAATTTTTCAAAAAAAAAAAAATTTAACACAATCGTGACATATGGCCGACGATGTTCTGAGTAGAACCGTGTCGCGGTCATGTCAACTAACTATTTGTCATAGTCATCTAACATTAATCACATTATATATCAATATTATACATATTATTATATCAACTAAATAAAATGTCCAATGTTAATAGTGAATGATAGAATTAAATTAAAGTAAGGTCTGTCGTATTAGTATGTCATATAGGAATTAATTTGACTAATTAAAATTAAATTAATTAATTAAACTAAGAGTTAAATTATTAAGGTTCTAATGTAACGCGATGTTATGAGAGAAGAAAAAGACAAAATAAGTGAGAAGAAATAGAAAGAAATTCGAATATAAGTTTAACTTAATTGTGTGTGTTAAGTGTTAGTGAATAATAACTATCTAATTTAACTAACTAAATAATGTATAGGTACATTTAAAAAAAAAATATTAATCTAATACTTGTGTGAGATTTATTTTCTCTTTTCATAATTTCTTCTTTTTATATTTCGTTCTCTTTTTTTGTTCTTTCATTTCATTTTTTTTCTCACATTTCATTTTATTGATAATAATTCAATTAAGAAGTTAAGTTAACTAATTAATTAGTATAGGATATGATGATCCATCCGTAGTCTTGATCCTGATGAATTCTTTTAGGCAAAAATGTTCAAACGTTTACGTTGGAAAGAAATGTCATTTATCCCAGCATCCAAGAATTAAGTGCACATAGGATAATAAGTTCGACTTGTCGTCAGATATTGTTCCATGATTGTTCAACGAATATTCATATATCGTGTATGGACGTTAGACGAAGTTTCAATGTCAATATGTATACCTTGATTGTCTTTAGTTCAATTCTGTGATGCATATAGTGTTTATAAAGTTTAAATTGAAGGCAAGGTTAGTTCCCTTATAGTTGATATGTTTTAGGAATGTTAATGTTGATTATTCGTCGTCAATAGGATTACGTGACAACGCATCCGCCACAATGTTTTCAGTGCCAGGAATATGTTCAATGGAGAATTCAAATGGCTGTAGGATGATTGCATATCTGGCGAGTTTTTGGCTCTTATGGTTAGATCGACGCAAAGATGCTACAGCACGTTGGTCCGTCTGTATGGTGAAGGGAGCACCAAGCAAGAACTTTTCAAGTTTAGTTATTGCCCATATCACTGATAAAAGTTCCTTGTCCACTGTGGAATACTTTGTTTCTGCCGGCTTTAGCTTTCTTGAAATATATAAGGTAGGATGTAGAATGCCATCATGGTTCTGGAGCAGGCATGCACCAATGCCGTAGTTACTAGCATCTGTTCGTAAGAAAAATCTTTTGGAAGCATCGGGAAGTCTTAAAATTGGTTCATGCGAGAACAAATTTATAATTTTGTTGAAAGTTTCATTGCATGTACCAGTCCATGTCACCTTCACCGGCATGTCTTTTTTTAACAATGAAGACAATACAGCCGTGATGGATGACAAGTTTAGTATGAATCTACTGTAATATTGAACAAGTCCTAACAAACTCCTGACCTGTTTCTTCGTCTGAGGAACTGCTATGTTTAGAATTTTGGAGACTGTACTAGGTAACGTTCGGATATATATCCCGATCCAATGATATGTCCCAAAAAGGTTATCTCATTACACGCGATTTGCACCTTTGTAGGTTTAGCAGTTAGATGATAATTCCTTAGAGTGTCGAAAACATATCTAAGTCCCGAAACATGTTCCTCAAACGACGAACTAAAACAAGCATATGTCGTCAATATATGTAATAACGTCTGGTCTACCTGATAAAATTTGTCGCATCAGGCGAATGAAGGTAGCTGGCGCATTAACAAGCCCAAAAGGCATCACATTCCACTGGTATAGACCTTGTGGAGTGGAAAATGCGGTGTAGTACTTAGCCTTTTCGGTCAGTGGTATCTGCCAATAACCTTTAGTTAAGTCTATCTTACTAAATATAGTTGCGTTGGATAGACGTGGCAGTAAGTCGTCGATAAGTGGATGTGGTTCGCTGTCAACTATAGTCTTAGCATTTAATTTTCTATAATCAACACATAGTCTGATGTTATTGTCCTTCTTCCGGACAATCACTAATGGAGAAGAGAATGGCGAATTACTAGTCTCAATGATTCCCAGAGACAACATCTGTTCAAGTTCCTTAGTAGTTTTAGCAAGGAAATGTAAAGGAACCGAATAGGGATGTACACGAATAGGTGTATCATCATTGAGAGTAATGTCATGACTGATAGCCGATGTGCGACCCGGGACGTCGGTCAACACATCTGGATAAGATTGTAATAGATTAGCAATCTGTAGACGCTGTTGCGGTGTAACCGTTGAAGAGATGGTTACATCCCGCCAAGATTCAGTAGGTTGAACTACTGGTACCGGTAACGGTAACTGTACCTCAGGAAAAGAAGATTCTTCTTCCTGGATGACGGATAAGTTAGAATAATAACAAATAGATACTGTGGTGTCATCTAGTTCATGAAAAATTGACTGTAAGTGTTCAGGACGTGTATGAAATTGCTTGAGCATGTTAATATGAAATATCTTTTTGTGTCCCTTGATATCTAAGACGTAATCAACGTCGGAAATTTTATCAATGACTTTGTAAGGACTAGTAAAGAAAAGAAATGATGAATGACTATTATGAGTCATCAATGATATGAGACAATTGTATTACCATAGCATGTTATCTGCGTGACGCAGCATTAGGTACTAATTGTAACCATAGACAATGATGGTTAAAGTAAGCACCATTATCATGCTCGATGACCATTCGAGCATCTCTATTGTTACGAAATGTAACTATAGCTTCACCATACCTGTCATTGGTAGGTGACAACAACCGTACAAACATAACGTCTGCCGTGTCATTAAAGAAATTGCTAAGTGCCTGCCATCTGGTACCTTGTGGCAGATTGCGCACTAACACGGTGCGAGAATATGCACCCTTCCAATGTAAGTGGGATCAGTGTCACTAACGTGATAAATAGTTCTTCTATTTAATCTTTTGGATATGGTAGTCTTATGAGATGATGTCTCATAATGATTGACATATTTATTTGTCCTAATTTTATTAGTTAAGTTCATAAGAACTTCACCATCATTACCTTTGTCTGGGATATTTTCTCTTTGCCCATTTTCAACAATTTCATTCAGATCACTGTTAATACGATCTTGTCGCCAACATTTATTTTCTGACTTGGCAGTATTCTCTTGAGAAAAGGTATATCTGCCTCGAAATGATTTTCTAATCTTCCTAGGATGGACTGGTAGCTTAGTATACTTTTTATCCTGTAGGAGAGTCTTATCCTTCTCCTTATCGATTTCCAGAATGGTACTGAGACTGAAATTGGAGAAAACTGTGCCACATGTATTTATTTTGTTGGCCCGTAATGTAGCTGTTGCAATGACAGCGTTAGCATTGCAATAAGATTGCACATTCTTTAATTCCCATTCATCAATTTCCTGTGGGGAACAATCCTTACTACCATGGATGCGTCCCAACATCAGATCTGCAATTGGATTCTGAAGCATGCATACCTTAACTTGTCCTGAAAAGAAAGGTGTATTAACATGGACAATAGCTGTGGGGTAAAACTCAATAGTTCCACCAAATGTCATGCAGCGTACATATTCTCCTGTCGCACAGCTAGGATGTACCAGCGACTGACGTACACCAATCGTTGTGGATCCTGAATCCCTCAGCACTGAGACGACGGATCCATTAACTAATCCCCTGTTAAAAATTAGTAAGCCTGTTCCATCGTTGACTGCAAGACCTACCTCTGGTGTAATATGTCCGCAGTTAAGCACTGTTTCTTTCGCCTTCTGAAAAATAAGATTGCATTGTTGGCAACTATTTGCCACATTATAATTAATAGCAAAACATGCAGCAGAAGACTGTGTTGTATTATTGTCAAGTGGGACCTGAGCTATAGGGGTAGTATTATTTGTAACTGCCGCCCCTGTATTATGGTTGTAATGAGATGATCCCCGAGAATGAGATCGATTCCGAGTATAATTGTTAGAATTATCTCGTCGTCCTCTATAGTAACTATTATCTCGATGTCTCGAGCCATGATTATTACCATTCCAGTTATTATTATTATTGGGAGTATGTGATCGATTATAATTAGTGTTATGTTGACCATTGTGGTAGTTTGTTTGAGGTGAATAATTTCTATCTCGTGATCTACCTCTGTTGAACTCATTTTTATTGTTGAAATCATTATTATGTCCCTTCTGAAAGTTAACATTGTGATTTCTTTGGAACCTGCTTCTGTCTACACTGTGATGTCTTTGTTTGTTATTATGATTGTAGGCCATATTAGACGCTACAGGTAGAGGTTCTCTTAATGAGGAGTTAGAAATGGTTGCATTCGGATGTGCCGAACAGTAGTTTAAAGAAATTTTTTCTAACTCGTCCATAGTACCTGGTTTACGCTCCTGCAAATATGCAAAAAATGGCTGGCTAACCGAAGATAATACCTTATCCCGTAGTAGTAAATCAACTAATTTGTCGTATGATTTGTTGACTTCTGCCAGTTCAACCCATCTATTAAATGTATTGCGTATGTTCGCAATGAATCCTGCAAAATCTTTTGGAGATTCAGGTAAAATTCCCTTAAATTTCAACCTACAGTGTTCCTCGTCCAGGTGAAACCTTCGTAAAAGCAAGGACTTAATAGCACCGTAGTTATTTGCTATTGATGGGTCAGCATTTTGAGAAGCCGTCAGTGGTTCTCCAACCAAGAATTCATTTAACTTGAGTACCCATGACTCTTCAGGCAAATGATTTGTTTTGCAAGTCTGTTCAAAACGTGACAGGAACGATGAAAGGTCGTCCACGTTTAAGTTGAGAGTGGGTAATTTAAAGTTGTAGAAATGTTTAGTTTGGCTGGATGACGATCCATTTTGTGCGTTATTATTCTGGTTTGCATCAGCACTTTGTGCTTGTAATCTTGCTGTCTCCAATTTAATACGCGCCAATTCCATTTCTTGTTGTAAAATAATTTCCTCTCGTTTCAATTTATTCTCTTCTTCCTGTTGAGCAATTTCTCTTAATCTATTTTCCTTGGCAATTTGCTTCATCTCACGTTCCTCTTCCTCTTTCTTTAATGCAGCCTTTTTCTCTGCTTCTTTTCTTTCACGTTCCTCCATTTCTGCTTTATGTTTTTCCAGTTCTGCCTCAGCAAACTGACGAAGTTCTTGAGATTTATAACCATATTCCTTACCAATTTTAACGAAATGGTCTATAGTAAGCATTTTGACTTTTATCTGTAAGTAATTATTGATAATTACTGATTAAAATAGTCAATAGTAGCTTCAGAGTAATTATTATACTTACTCAACTTAGGAATATTCAATATAAATAATCACAATAGTACTGAACTCTAATGTCTAAGTTCAACTAATAGACAATATTTTGTAACAATATTGTATCTAAATACGAACTATATCATAAATAGTTATGATATCTGTTAACTATAATGTAATTACATCACACAATTAATCTTAATATCCAATAATGTTGGGTATGATTCCTAGTAATTATATTGTTCAATGTACTAAGTCACTCTCTTAGTACCAGAAAAGTATATTAAATAATATACAATGGGTCTATTACCTCAAAGGTAGACTATAAGATTATTTTATTTGGTCAATATATATATTATATTATTATGCCCTAGGCATCTCTTATAAATTGTAGTGCTACTTTCTTGGACTATCACTGCATAATTATGCAATGTCCCATATTAACCTTAAATATCAGAAAAAATTAATTAAATTAAATTACAAGTGTATTATTGCATATAATATCATATTATTAATGTAGTATTTAATATATATCATGAGGACAAACAAAACAATGATGCAACTAAAGGGTACAAACAATGTCAAGACGCAAACAAGACATTTTCACAATTAAAAATGAATTTATGAACTAAATAAAACAAGCGGAAGTGTCACAAGCCAAATGAAGGGTCAAGGTCTGACCCGAGGTCAACTTAATATTCAAAGTACACAAAAAAAAATGACTGCAAAAAATGATGACATCACAGGACTCATAACGGACGACCATTTAACAATCATCAAATAAATGATAGTAAGAGGAGACTGGACGAAATAGTTAACGAACATGATACAAAACTGAATAAAATTGTGAACTGAGTACGAATAAAATACACCAGTTATCTACGGAACGGTACAGCTAACACAAATCGTCAAACGACAGCAGATTTGGACAGACAGTCCAATGGCAAACCTCAATGGGGCTTCCAAAAGTGCAATCGTTTAACTGCCCTAAGAAACGACCGAAATCAATTCAGGCATCGTGAGAGCAACAGAATCTAATTTCGGTTCACCCTCCCTACCTCCCACGAATTAACAACACATTAAAACAACCAAAATTTACATGAAACACATTCAGAAAAGACATGCCTATGCAGGCAAAAGGCATGGACTCAGTTAGCACTGTTTGCAATAAAAACAGTTAAACACCTAGACTTATCTTTTCCGTTGCTTAGATCAGTGCTAGAGGTCGTCAACAGCTAGGCTAATGCCCCTGACTGTCTGCTCCTGTAGTCCATATCGTGTGTTTGCTTCAATGGCTCATGTTTCCCCTGGTTAGACTTAGAAAACGACCTTGGTTTCTCCGACAGATCACCTACACGACTTTCAGTGACGTCACGTTGTTAGGCATTAGAATGAGTAAGACGTCATCTTCGACTGGATCATGTGATCGAAACTTGATCATAAATATTATGGTTAACATGTGCGTAAGGAACAGAAGTTTGTTTCTTTTTTCTGTCGTTCCCCGCATTCGGCCGCCACTTTGTTGCTGAGTTATTTGCCGGTTGAAGATCGTGCACTGAGTATGGTTACTTTAGTGATCTCTTGTTAATCGTGCTTTGTTTAGTATTACGCGAATTAGGGTGAAGGTGTTCATACAACTCAGTAGCATGGTATGAAGAAGTAGTTCATGTAACTTGAACTCAGCAACATTAATGAAGTAATTAATGCCTTCAGATTGAGTCCGTAATATTTAATCACATGTACACACAGGATGATCATTTCAAATAGGAACAGAACATAAGTCCTTATAAGTCATGCATAAATTAATCAATAACGTAGACTGCTGGTTTACGTGTCAATGTCCGTTTAAGGATACAATGCAGTATTGTCGTCAGAACATCACAGCTATATGCACGCGCAGCTAGACATGGCTACCTGCCGACAGTGAGACTGCGAGTCTGAATATTTCATACGAATTTGACGATTATTCTCCTCCTTCTGAGAATTCTAGTTAAATACTAACCTCCATAAATTTTCCTCTCATATAGAGTTCTAGGACTGACCCTGGTCCATCAAAAATGCACATATAAATGGCTATATCATGCCATTGAATTGGAAGGTTAGAAAAACGCAGCTATTCAGCTTGGCGGTCAAGTAACAAAGGGTAGCGTCTCCTAGTTACCGACTGTGTCCTAAACAACGCTAGACACGTCATAATCGATCGTGTATGGAGCGTTCAATAATTGAAACATCTATCGCAATATATTAAATGTCTTAACCTTTACATTTGCACGTCTGCTAACCTTTAGCAGACGGCGTTAATATCATATACCGTAACAATATATATATATATATATATATATATATATATATATATATATATATATATATATATATATATATATATATATATATATATATATATATATATATATATATATATATATAATTCTAGATATATTTATATATTTATATTTGCTAGAAAATATGACACTTTTAATATCAATAAAAAGCTAACATTGCATAATTTTACATTTTATTTTTTCTTTCCATTCCACTTTTTTTTCTTTAAAAAAATTGTAGTCGCTAAAAAACGTAAACACCGTGGGCTATACAAAGACCATAATAGTTGGACCAATCTATAGTAGAAGGGGGAGAAAACAAAAATTGTCGTGGGGTGACAAATTACCCCGGGTGAGCAGTAATTACGTCCAAAAAGGGTGAGCAGCCCAGGGTTAAGACAGTACTGCATAGTTAAAAAGTCTACTCCAAAGCAGAATAAATTGTTCTGTGTTTAAATAGGTGGAGGGGAAGGGGGGAGGTGGCCTGAGGCCTGGATTAACCTGGAGAGACAAATGTAACTTATATCTTTTTTCTAACTGCTTGTAAGGTGCGATTTAGAAATGTTGAATATTAGATAACCAATTATCTTTGCAACACAATATGGCTTCAGAAATAATAACACAAAGTGCATGGAATCAGTGATCCTAGAGATGTGGAATGGGTGCTATTGAATGAAAGAAAACGTTACGCGAGAAGGATGGGCAGACATAGCAAAGGATTGATGCGCCCTACCAAGCATGTAGTAGTAGCAACTAAGTATGGAGACACGCGGAACCTCGTTATATAACCATATTGCTACAGAAACAACTATTGTTTCAGAATATGAAGTGGCTTGAGACAGACTACCTGAATGAGGGGCATCTACAATGGTGGCTCCATGGGTCCGAAGGAGCGAACATGGCACAACAGTAAGAAACTTGACATACAGAAGTAAATAAATAACGGGCAGCTGTTAAACTGGTAAGGAAGTAATATATCAATACATAATAAAATGGTAAGAAATCCGTTTTACAAAATGACGGTACACCGGAAACACGTGTTTGGTCCATACATTTTTTTAAAAACGTGTATACAGAAGAAAGCTGGGTCTTGAAGAGAAATAGGGTGGTGATACGTGTCGTTCTGTCTATTGTTTCGGAGAGAGTCTCCGTGGCCAAAGTAAATTACGGGTATTCCAACAACTCGTGTCAGTATAACTGTATTGAGCGGACCAACACATTTCTCACAGTTATACACAAATACAGTTTATTATATTTCTACAAAACAGCTCCAATTATACTTATGTAGGCCCAAAGGCAAATGCTGTATTACAGTTTCATCCAGTCCGTTCTCTATGAAACGCTGGTCATTTTCACTCGTTCCAAATTTTATTTAATATCGTCCCTTGGACATCATTATGAATAATCACACATTTCCTTATTAGAAAAAGCCAGGGACACCTCAACCAAGTATCTTGGTGTCCTGGTGATCAAATAATTCAGGAAAAACACAAATTACTGCAGGAGCTCAAAACACATGCGTCCGCTCACTTCAGAACACAAGCCGCATCTCTTCTTGCAGACGATTTCCTAACTTCTGCTCTTAATTTATTCACGTCTGCTAGTCAACCCTATAGGCATGACGTCACTTCCTTTATTAATAAATGACTCCGTATAAAATACACAAAAAAGGAGCCCTTTCGAGCTGCCTATAATATTGACATAAATGTTATGAATTTTAATCATAACAGGTGGAAACTTCTAGAATTTAGAGGAATTTGGAAAATTATGGCTGCTGCAAAGTACCATCACTGCTCTGTGAACGTTGAAAAGTGAAATATAAATGTCTCGATCTTTGAAATTTGACATAATTTCTGATGTTAAATTCTTGACAAATATGAGAAACCAAGAGCTAGGGATGCAGACCTGGAGCCCGACCCAGAGTTCGCGGTGAGGACAAATTAGACAATCTCTAAAGGACCGAGGACTAGATTAGAACCAGGCCAGGAGGAAGACCGCCGATAAGATAGTATGGCGTTCTCTCTGGGAAACCTCTACGCCCCATCGTAGAAGAGGAATGACTAAGTAAGAATTCTTGATTTACAAAAGTCAGCGTGCAGCAATCTATAAGTAAGCATATGGGTCTGTAGTTGCTGATTATTTTTTTGCTTCTGCCTTCTAATTTCCATGTTCTCTCTCTCTCTCTCTCTCTCTCTCTCTCTCTCTCTCTCTCTCTCTCTCTCTCTCTCTCTCTCTCTCTCTCTCTCTCTCTCTCTCTCTCTCTCTCTCTCTCTCTCTTTCATGTGTTTGTTGTTACGATGCTTTCGGGTGTTTCTCCTCTCAACCGTCCTTTCTGTTCTCCTTTTGCGCTACCTAAAAAGTATGATAAGAGGATACTTCTGCAAATGGTTCCCTTGTAGGATGCCTGCGTCAAATAACTGTGCTGTGTTTTATAGGATTGCCAGCACCATGCGCAACTTCACGTTAGCCACTTCTTATAATATGATCGAGAAAGCTAGGGTTTTATTTCTGTGTCTCCACAATAATCATTAGAAACCCCACGAGTTCCATACGCGATATGATCAATCAACTTCGCCCTCCTATGCCATAGCGTCGAGCTAGCCATTGCCCGTTCTCTGACTAACTCTACTTTTTGTGCCTTCTATTTTCCTGTTGTCACAATGTTTTTATATGTTCCTCCTCTCATCGCATATCCCAGGAAGGTTCTTTTCTTTGTGATTATTTCTTTGTTTCATTATCTCTTCTCAACAAATCTTCGTGTGATATATTAACCGCACGTTACATTCGTAAATTTCTGTTGAGAAACAAATCTCAACTGCCTCAACAGGTTTTACATAACGTGAACAATCTGCTGAAGTACCCCAGAAAACAACAGAAGAAACAATTTGGATCATCAGAGTTGCTAAGCAGGCGCCACTGAATTTCGCAGCAATGTTTAACACTAAAAGTGGTAGGGACAAAAATAAAGATGATATCAGGAAATCTGAGGGTTAAATCCATTGGACGAAGTTAAAAATGCAGTGTAGTTCGGATAAGCAGAAGTCACTAGGACCATCTGAAAAAACTTGTGCTTATCCGAAATTCTGCTTATCGGGAGTTTGCTCAGAGCTGGACATTTTACGGTCAGAATAAGAGAGAAAGTCCAAAGTTATTATTTTAACCCTTTATTTACAACTGTTTCATCGTTTGATTAGCATTTTTGCATCTTTTCAACTTTCCATAAAAGTAAATTAAAAGCATAAAGTATAGCATCATGTCATTTGTTTGTACCACAGGCGCAAATATCAAAACATTTAAAACTGTATAGCCTATAATCAAACACACTACACACGTTTTTAGTCCACAGCAATATACGTAGCAGCATCAGCTAGCGTACATAAAAATTTTAACATACAAACTTAGAAACAGTAACCACAGAAGACAAAAAACAAAATTACAGTTGCCAGCATCAGCATTTCATAGCACCCACTTTTTATATGATGAATGTGCATTACATCATGCTGGCCTCATGAAGATTATTTTTTTAACCAGAACTATCAATGATTTCAAGAAGGTGAAGCATTAAACAAGGTAAAAACATTCACAGGGAATTGGAGACATCAACTTGAAGGGACAAAGAAGATCTGGAAAGACACTGGGAGGCTTTTCAATTTGTTGCTGGCCTCGGCGTAGGGAGATGAAGGGAAATGATGATTGACATTCATAGAAAAAAAGCTGAGAAACACATTTTCCTTATGACGAAGAAATTTCACTTTTTTAAAGAAAACTGTTGGAATCTCCTGCAGTACAAAAGATAATATCCAAATGATAATTTCACACATAAAATCAAGGTTCACTAGGACTTTCACTCATAAAGTAAAGGTTCTCTATGACCATATCATAAAGTTTCATAACACACATGCTAACAACAATACATGATACAAATACAAGCGATAGTGTCTGGTTTGGCACTTTGTACTGTATACTCTTCAAGCGTTTACTACGTTAACATTAATTGCAAGAGTCAAAACAAATGTAGAATATGTATGTCGCTATTATGAGTTACAGTATTTGCCCGTAACAAAGGGTTTTTAGATGTCCTTTTGATCAGAGCAGCTTATTACACGTCGTTCTTGGCCGTCTTCGTTTCATCGTTGAGTCTGGCTCCCTATTTCCGTTCACATCCATTTGTAGACAGGTAGAACTGAAGTATGTAGCCCGATCATCATTTATATATCGCCTATTCGCAAAAAAAATTAATTAATTAATTAATAAAATAAAAAAATACACGTGGCCACAGATACTTATAATTGTAACTTGATCTTCTGAAGAGGCGCGAAAACAAAACTTCCGCTTAAAAAAAAAAAAAGCGAGTCCCAATTTGAGTTGTGGCCGAAAAATTACCTCGACTTATCCGAAAATTCGAGCTATCAGAGTTCGACAACTGGAGTTTTTTAAGAAATCCAAAGAAGACTTTTGGCAGGAACCCGCAAAATTGCTTCGACTTAACCGCTTAAGTGGACTGCACTGTATCTAGATTAGGGTGGCCATATTGTTCAACACAAAAAGGAGGACAAATGCCATTTTTTGGTCCGAAAAGGGAGGACAAGGAGGACAATATTTTTAAAAAGTAGGACGAAAAGTAGGACACCTTTGTTCAATAACTACAAGACGCTGAAACATATTTTTTTTAATATTCAAACAATAAGATAATAAATTCACATTGATTTTGTGCCTACTTATATTTTTCTGATGATAAAATCGTCTTCAACAAAGTTGGGCTACGTTTTAAATATGCATAGAAATCAGAGCATGAAAGAAGCTCTTTGATATTGTACTGCACAAGTAGAGTGCCTTTAATGGAATCTTTCCTTCAGCGCTTCCAAAGCTGCTTCACTAGAATGCTGTGCAGTCACAGAAATGATCATAGCAGCTGTTTTGGTTTTGGCACATGAGAATTTGCTGGCAATTTCTGAATCTTGGAAAGCATTCTTGAGTAATACTGGAGCACAATCCATTGATCTGAAAGAGTTGTGATGTTTTACAGTATGAAAAGCAAAAGCACCCTCGGCCGCGGCAACTTCAAACCTTTCCGGCTTATTTCTTTATTTTAAAATGTCAGTTTTTATTGCAAACATTCAGACGCAAGTGCTTTCTTGTGCTTTTCTGTTTCTATATGTTTTTTTGTTTTTTTTTAAATCAGCTGCACCTTTATTTGCTACTGATGCAAATGTGCCGCCTCTGCATACAAGACATTCTGCTTCATACTCATTGGAAAATCACTGACATTTTTTTTTTCAATTCATCCGTGAACACACACTTCCGTTTTGGCATTTTGAGCGGGTATCTGTAACATAAATATAATATAATGCCCCTAATCAATGGTACATTCGATGTTAAAATTATTTGTAAAATGCAACAGACGAGGTTTTAATTTTAACAAACCCATTACTATACTAGTAACTAATCGTGTATTTTTTCATAATAAACTAATTGCAATAAATATAAAAGCAGTACGAACTAAGGTTAATATTATTTGTAATTTGCAATAGACAACGAAGTTATAATTGACTAAATCTAGAGCCCCTTGATGTATAGAGATTTACGCCAACTAAAATTTGGCCGCCATTTTCGGCTGTACCCGTATTGCAGGAAAATGGATCCAATCGCGAGTTTCAGACCCAATTTGCATTTTCGTTTAGGTTAACTAATAATTTGAAATAAAATTAGGTGCAAATACAGTAGCACATATTTGTACTATTCTTTGTATGTCAACTAACAAAACAAAAAGAAGAAAACTAGTTTACTTACCGATTTGTTAAATAGAATAGGTAGCGTGAATTTTTAACACATACTCCGTTAAATTTTATATTCCGTAAGAATTCCACTATGTGGCAACAAATATTCCGTTAGAATTTGTCACGTAGGTCTTTATATCATTAAATTGCCTACATCTTCTTCCTATTCTCTCACCCGAATCCTTTTATTTTATTATCTTTCCGTACTTGTTTTTCCTGTATTTTTCGCATCACTCGGTTGCGAAAAATATTTTCTTCAGTATTCTCAAACTTTACCTTGTGTTTTTCTCATACTGGGATACGTAACTCAATTACATAGATGTCAGTCTCTGCCGGTCGAACCATAGCTGTGAATATACAGTTCTCGCCAGACATACGTCTGCAGTTTCCCCGGTCAGAGCGCGGCCCGACCGGATTTCTGGGCCTGGGGTGTGAGAAATTCGTTTCGCTGGACGTGAGCAGACTTTTGGTCTACCAATTTCACCTGACACTAGCGTAGGTGTCAAACCCGACATCCTCACAGTGCAGGAACGAGACAGCTGTCTACAGTTTGCAGAAACGCATGAGGGTTTTCGTTAGAAAAACCTGGCGTAGCGTGGAAAATCGTTCCGCACCGCAGACAGGCTGTCTGGGATTTGAAGCTGACACGCGTACATCTCGGTCAGTAGGTGGCAGTTACGACACGCGTTAAGCTGACGTAGGGGTTTTACACGTAAAAGGGGAGATGATTTCGGAGGTTGAGAAAATATGGGATTGTGTGCCCCTGTTTTCAAATATCCACACAGGAGCTGAAATTTGATTTCATTTCAGTCTCCAACATCTCCAGTAGACGGAACACACGTGCTTAGCGAATGAAGCTGTTATAGCGAATTTCATAGTTCTCGTCAGATTTGTGACGAGCTTCTAAATACCTATCTAGTGAATTATCCTAGTCGTGGTGTTACCGTAGTGCTGTGGTGAGATTAATAAAATAGATATCTAGTATTTTGGAAAGTGGTTAAAGCGTTAAATCGCTCATTTCAATTTAACTAGTTTCTTTTGAACAGAGTGCTTCATTTATAGTTTGTATTATTTTGCTAGTGACGCATACAGTAGAAAGCAGAATAAATTATATCTTTAGCTTACTAAACTAGTAGCTATAAAAGTTAGTTGCTTATCCTTTACAGGACGTGGCAATCAACCCCAGCTTTTATTGGCTGTTTGTGATTTTTCTAGGCAATTTTTTTCATTCAGTAGTTTGCCATTGCTTTCTGAATGGTACGGCGCTTTATACCATTGTTAAAAATCCACACAAAGCGATCTGCTACCAAACCGCCTGCAGCTGGTTTCGAACCTGGTATATCTGGATTATGAAACTGCGTTCATATCCATTAGGCCACAGACGCCGACAGTAGCTATAAGGAATTTAATTTAACGGCTAATACTCAGTCAAAACTGTTTTAATAACAAACTTATAAATGCTAGACGCGACATCAGTGAGTAGTGACGGAATACGCACCATATTCCTAATTCCTGATGATCGATTTTATATAACTTATTTCACCGGAAGTTTAAATAATAAGTCAAGCTGTAGGCTTGCTGTTTTAAATGTAAGTTATATTGAGTACATAATGTGTAAATGATTTATATGTATTCTTTCCATTTTATATAGTGAAACGGTGGTACCCAACTTGCCAGCGTTTAGTAGCATGAGAGACATATTTGTGAGAAGCATAGACATTTCCTATCTTTAACCACGTGGGGTTTAATTTTCAAGCATTACTGATCTGACAGTGCCTATGCCATCAGAGAGAGACAGTAATAGCACTCCCACTAACGGTTTCT
The DNA here is from genome assembly GCA_024509875.1 of Oreohelix idahoensis. Classification (NCBI taxonomy): domain Eukaryota; kingdom Metazoa; phylum Mollusca; class Gastropoda; order Stylommatophora; family Oreohelicidae; genus Oreohelix; species Oreohelix idahoensis. The sequence continues at coordinate 162,128 of JAMPIV010007520.1, forward strand.
AAAGACTAGAAATATATATATTGGGCTTTTGAGCCAGTTCATATTGCTCCACAAATTTAAATGTACATGCTGCCGGGCGGCGAGAATATTACAAGAATAACATTAACATTCCGACAGAGTTTTTGACTAGTATTGTGGTGACCGAATATAGTACCTTCCTGGAAGTAGACACCGATCTGACATTCCTTAAATCCTAGAATCCAAAGCTAATGACATTGTGCTCTGCTAACTTTCGTGCCTGGACAAATTTTATGTGACTTAATCAGACATTCGAAAAATTAGAACACCCAAGGAATCCTTCCCTGAGACAGAGAGTTCAGTACGTCTTTTGGAACTGGGGATTTCTTGGTCGATGACTGCATTTTCGGGTCTGTGTGAAGGTCCTAGAATTATTATGTTCCCAGAGGCAGCGAGCAAAGTTGTGAGTATATATGTGTGAGCAAGGCCATGGCTGAATGAATGAGAGTACACAGGTCGGAGGGTTATTTTACCGGTGTATTATTGTCACCCATTTGCTGTCTAAACTGTTTTTTTTAATCTGCAGAATTTGTTACAAATGCTAGAGTTTCTTTTTTTCTTAGGCTAAATCAGATTATCCAACTCTGTTCATACATTTACGAGAAAATAAGAAACCTCTTAGACTCAACCCTATGTATCTATAACTCTTTGGGCCATCATCTGTTCTCTTAACGGGGCTGTGGGCTAAACCTAGAGTAAGATTCTAACGGGCTATCAGCCTTGTAGCATTTTTCTTGAATTCTATGACTATTTGTATATGTTTTTTTTCCTTGATGTAATTTTTGGTGTTGTGAGAAGATTTTTTTTAGATGATAATAATAAAAATCTCTCTTGAACTAAATCAGTGCGTTGGTCAGCTCGTTCAATAATATATATATATTCATGGTTATAGATTTCCCACGTCTGTGTGTGTAACTGTCGTCACGTGTATGTGCGTGCCCGTGAGTAGATAGAAATATATGTAATATGTATATGTGGTAGACTGTCTGATTGCTTAAAATCTGTCGTAGAAGATAGGTGAGAGAGAGAGAGAAAAGACTTTCTCGCATCTCAGAGACAGCCTCTATCACTATTCTATCATCTCACTCGTGGAATCTATTTCTTCGACTAACTCTCACACGGTGACTCTCACTCATTCCAATCTATTCAGAAGGAACCAACCCAAGTCTTAATACTCCTATCCGAAAATCAACGACAAATGGTTGCTCGTTTCCGGTTTTTGAACTTTGAATAGGAAGACGAGACGACAAATATCAGCTCGTCTTTAAGATTCTTTATTCTGATATAGAGTAAGAGTGTGATGTCTTGTGAGTTGTTATATCTTTAAATAATTTATCCCCTAGACTAACGATCTGTTTACGGGCGTGCTGACCACACTAACTGATAAGTTTTTTTCTACAGCATTAAGAAGCATTATACATTTGGTTTACAGGTTGATTTTGTCGGAATATATGTTATTGTTGATTTGTAATACTAAACGCTGGTAAAGTTTTGTGAGTGTATAACATTCACAAGGGTTCTGAAGCAAGTAGGTGTTTGAGCAAAGCTAAGGAGTGCGTTTCGGACTATTCGTCCAGATTAATTGCCTCCCTTACCCTAACTGTCTTCAGGGGGTGAACTTTATGGTGGATTAAAAATTAAGCGGATTTTTTTTTTCTTTCTCCAAAATTTTTGCTTTAATCATTGTGTTTTCCACTGTAGCAACTTATTTTTCAGAATTAATCTTAACTACCATTTAGTTGGCGTAGTCGCGTTATGCATTAGGTGCTTTATTGCCGATTAATAGCAGCGATAGTTAGATTTTTATTTTGGAGGAGGTATCCCAGGGTTATATATATCATCTTTTGATTTTTTGTATTTTTTTTCTCGTAAGTGGTAGGAGCCAGTGTATATTTTTTCCTATTTTCTTTCTCCACTAGTCTCAGTCACTGACATAATATGGCCGAGAGGGCAAAGCTTAGACAACTCCTCAGGGACGAAGCGAGAGAGGAGGGACTGGAAGGAGAGGAAGCGAAAGCGTTTGTCAGAGACGAACTTGAGAGATATGATGCGGAGAGGAAAGAAGAAGAACTAAGGAGGAAAGAAGAAGCAGCGGAGAGGAAAGAAGCGGAAGACCGGCTATTACAGCAGAAGAAGATGGACGAGGAGATGGAAATTCGCAGGATGCAGCATGAGGAAAAGGAGAAAGAGAGACAGCGTGAGAAGGAGAGGGAAGAGAGACGGCATGAGTTGGCTCTTAAAACTCTTGAATTCCAAAGTCGTGGTGCTGCCTCTACCTCCATCAATGGAGAGTCTTCTCCTCATTCTTCCTTAACTGATCCTTCTAACAGTCAATCTCTTCACCTCACTGCTATGTCTTTTCCGCTAGAATCTTTCCCTTGTCCAAATGAGAAGATTGACACTTGGCTAGAAAAATTTGAGAAAATTGCAACTCTGTACGGTTTAGAGAGGTCGCGTTGGAACATGAAGCTTTCCCAGGCTTTGAAAAGTTCTGCGTATGATGTTTACGCCAAACTGGAAAGCAGCCAACAAGAAAACTAGGATCTGTTGAAGAAAGCGTTACTGGAGCGCTTTGAAATGAACGCTCGCAAGTTTTTGCAACTGTTTCGCAACAGCCGGAAAGAGAATTCTGAAACTTTTCACCAGTTCTCATCTCGTCTAAAGGGATATCTAATAAAGTGCCTTGAGCTTTCACAGCTCCCCTCTACCTATGAAGGTCTTGAGGAATTTGTTTTAACGGAACAAATAAAGAACACTTTGTCTGCAGATACCCGGAGATTTCTAGCTGAGCAGGGTGCAGAAAAGCTCGAAGACATCCTAGAGAAGTCTGAGCGTTACCATAATGCGCTGGCTGAACTACCGGCCACAAAGCGGAAACCGACAGAGGAGCATTTTCGAAAACATAACCTAGAGCAATCTTCTCAGGCTTCTAACCAAAATAACCACAGAGAAACTGGAACTCAAAACCCCCCTCCTGAAAAATCCAAGTTCTACAAAAACAAGTACCCCAACCACCCCAAACAGTCTGATCAACCCGACCGCCCTACATGGCAGCGCAGCCAGAAAGGACAAGGTGGCAAAGGGAGAACCCCTGAGCACGGGACATATGATCAGACCGAGCACACCGAGCCAAAACGCATCGGATGCTTATTGACAGTCTCGCAAGGCGGAATTGTTGACAGTGATTCCAAACCTGTTGGGGATAGACCCTCAACGCGAGGTACTGTTATTTTGAACGGTTCTCAAACTTCTTGCTTATTTGACACGGGGCTTTCTTACGATTGCATTGTTGCCAGAAACCTGGTTAAACCCGGTCAAGAGACAGGAGAGACCGTCAAACTTTGTGGAGTTCGTAAGAGTGATGCACCTACAGCGCTTCCCATCGCATTGGTGGAGATACACTCTGACTTTGTCAGAGGCGTGATCAAAGCGGCTGTTACGGATGATCCCATCTACCCAGTCATACTTGGCGGGAGATACGTGTGTATTGGGAAATCGGAAGAGCCGATTGTGGCAGCAGTAACTACAAGAGGGCAAACCAACAAGGAACGGGAGCCTGCGCCTAATTTGTTACCTATGGAACTTAAAGAAGCGCAATACAAGGACCCTACTTTGGCACCCTGCTTTAGGAAACTGCCCATGGCTAAGGAACCCAAACAGCACGGGGACATTTTTTCTAAGGATGGCGTACTTTATCGGAGAACGGGCAAGCCTGACCAAGGTTACAACCAGCTCCTAGTACCGAAACAGTACAGAAGCCAGATCCTAGAAATGGGGCACTCTTTTCCCTTCAGCGGACATATGGGACAGAACGCCACAAACCAACGTATAACCACTCATTATTGGTGGCCAGGAGTAAACACTGATATTATCAGGTACGTCAAATCCTGTGCCCAGTGCCAACGTGGGAAACCCAAGCAACGGGCACCCCCAGTATCTTTGGGTGAAATGCCAATAATGGGAACACCATTCGAACGGGTTGTGATCGACATTTTAGGACCCCTAGAAAGGACTAAAAGAAGGAACAGGTTTATCCTGACCTTAGTCGATACATGCACTTTATGGGCAGAAGCTATCCCGCTAACATGCGCAGATGCCAAGCATGTCGCAGAAGCCCTCGTGCAGATTTTCACTCGGTTGGGATTCCCTCAGCAAGTGTTGACGGATAACGGATCTCCATACCGAAACCTGTTGATGGATGAGATCGTTAAGATCTTGAGGACCCAACACATCCACACTAAGCCATATACTCCGGCCGGAAATGGGCTCGTGGAACGTGTTAATGGAAACCTCAACATGATGCTAAGTAAGCTGGCACAAGTGAAACCTGAAGATTGGGATCTCTGCATTCCTGCAGCATTATTTGGCTACAGAGAATCTCCTCATACTTCCACAGGATTTCCGCCAGCTACACTCTTATTCGGCAGACCCATTAAGGGCCCGCTTGAAGCCTTACTTCAGTCTCTGACGGGCCGTTTACCGTCCTGAAAAAGATTTCTAAGGCTAACTACCAGATCTCTATTCAAGGAAAGGAGAAGGTTTTCCATTTAAATCTCTTAAAGAGATACTTGGAAAGACCAGTGCCAACCTCCGACCATCTCCTGACGATCGCCAGAGCTGACGAAGATGATGATAGTGGCAGGGATATTCCACCGCTATCACAGGAAATCTTTCAAAAATGTCAGAAGCGGCGACGCTCTTTCAAGCGCGCATGGGAGACATTCCAGAGGAAGGAAACTTTGGGGAGTAGACTTGAGTAGGAATTGGAGAGAGATGGAGGGGGAAGATGAGAGGGAAGAAGACAGACACCCCGAAGCTACGGTTATAGGAAATTTAATTCCATAACGTAGACATGGAGTGCTTCCATATCTTAAGGGGGGACGTCCTGTCACGTAGGTCTTTATATCATTAAATTGCCTACATCTTCTTCCTATTCTCTCACCCGAATCCTTTTATTTTATTATCTTTCCGTACTTGTTTTTCCTGTCTTTTCGCATCACTCGGTTGCGAAAAATATTTTCTTCAGTATTCTCAAACTTTACCTTGTGTTTTTCTCATACTGGGATACGTAACTCGATTACATAGATGTCAGTCTCTGCCGGTCGAACCATAGCTGTGAATATACAGTTCTCGCCAGACATACGTCTGCAGTTTCCCCGGTCAGAGCGCGGCCCGACCGGATTTCTGGGCCTGGGGTGTGAGAAATTCGTTTCGCTGGACATGAGCAGACTTTTGGTCTACCAGTTTCACCTGACACTAGCGTAGGTGTCAAACCCGACATCCTCACAGTGCAGGAACGAGACAGCTGTCTACAGTTTGCAGAAACGCATGAGGGTTTTCGTTAGAAAAACCTGGCGTAGCGTGGAAAATCGTTCCGCACCGCAGACAGGCTGTCTGGGATTTGAAGCTGACACGCGTACATCTCGGTCAGTAGGTGGCAGTTACGACACGCGTTAAGCTGACGTAGGGGTTTTACACGTAAAAGGGGAGATGATTTCGGAGGTTGAGAAAATATGGGATTGTGTGCCCCTGTTTTCAAATATCCACCCAGGAGCTGAAATTTGATTTCATTTCAGTCTCCAACATCTCCAGTAGACGGAACACACGTGCTTAGCGAATGAAGCTGTTATAGCGAATTTCATAGTTCTCGTCAGATTTGTGACGAGCTTCTAAATACCTATCTAGTGAATTATCCTAGTCGTGGTGTTACCGTAGTGCTGTGGTGAGATTAATAAAATAGATATCTAGTATTTTGGAAAGTGGTTAAAGCGTTAAATCGCTCATTTCATTTTAACTACAGTAGAACTCCATTTATCCGAACCCCAATTATCCGAACATCCAATTATCCGAACACTTTTTCCAGAAAAAAAAAATCAGGGATAGTGAAAATGGGTCGAAGAAACGTAAAACCATGAGAAATGCGAAAGATTTGAAATTGGGAGAGGCTTTGTGTATATGGTTTGTGCAAAGAAGAAGCAAAGGAACCTATCTCTGGCTCTCTATTGTGTGAAAAGGCACTTCAGTTCAACAATCAACTTGACGGTCCTCCTGACTTTAAGGCTAGCCAGGGATGGTTAAGAAACTTTAAATCTCGTCATGGCATACGAGAATTGGAGATTCAAGGGGAATCTTTATCTAGCGATGCAACTGCCGCTGAAAATTTTAAAGAAACATTCTTGGCTTTTTTTTGGAATAAGGCGGCTATTCACTCGATGATGTGTATAATGCCGATGAGACTGGCTTATACTGGAAATCATTGCCTCAAAAATCACTTGCATCTCAGCGCGAAGCAGCTGCCCCTGGGTTTAGAAAGTGCAAAGAGAGAGTAACAATTTTGGTAGCCGCGAATGCCAGTGAAAGTCATCGTTTACCGGTGCTAATGATCATCATCATCATCTCAACCCATAACCCGTCATGGGTCGTAGGGGTGCCATGGTGGAAGCATCAGCAGACAGGGTCCTCCACTGCTCTCTATTCTCAGCAATGCGTACAAGTGTGGAGAAACCGTGTCCTGCCCATTCTTTGATGTTATCAGCCCAGGATTTTCTTTGCCTTCCTCTTCTCCGTTTACCTTCGACTGTTCCCTGGAGGATCGTTTTCGAAAGGGAGTCATGACGAGTTACATGCCCAAACCAGGCAAGCTTTCGACGTTTCACTATTGACAAAAGTGGTTCTTGATGGCCTGCATAGGTGTTTATCTTCTCTCTAACATAGACATTAGTTTTGTGCTCTTTATAGCAAATGCGCAAAATTCTTCTATAACATTTATGCCCGAAAGCCTGAATCCTTCGCTCCATATCTGCAGTGAGTGTCCAGCCCTCACACCCATACAAGAGAATAGATAATACAAGTGATTTGTATAATTTGATCTTCACAGGAAAACTGATGTTACTTTTCCAGATCACATTCAACCTTGTCATGGCAGCTGAGGCCATCTCAAGTCTTGTCTTGATTTCTTTATTTGATCTTCCATCACTACATATAGTGGACCCGAGATATTTAAAGGTGTTAACTTCTTCTAACGTTTGCCCATTTAACGTAATGTTGGTCGGAACATGTTTCTTATGGCTATTCACCAATATCTTGCTTTTTTCTATATTAATTTCCATCCCATATGTTCTTGTTACTTTCTCCAGTCTAGAGGTAAGGTCTTGAAGTTCTGATTCTGTTCCAGCTATCAGATCAATATCATCAGCAAAACGTAGATTACACAGAGGTCGGCCTCCAATCGATATGGTTGATTTATAATCGTAGAGAGCCTCCTGCATAATATGTTCTAGATAAATGTTAAAGAGCACTGGTGACAGGATAATCCCTGGCGAACTCCTACAGTTGTTTTGAAAAATTCTCCAATGTCATTGCTTGCAAAAACAGCACTGCTTGCGTCCTTGTATAGTGCTTCAATGATATCTATGATGTTGGTATCAAAATTGAATTTTCTCATTATTTGCCATAAACCTTCATGCCAGACTCGATCGAAGGCTTTTGTGAAATCGATGAAGTTATGGTATAAATCATGTTGATGCTGGAGATGTTTTTCGATCAGTAATCTAATATTGAAGATTTGTTCTGAGGTACTTCTTTTTGGTCTAAAGCCAGCCTGTTCCTCTGACAAGATTTCTTCTGATTTCTGTTTTATTCTGTTCAAAAGTATCCTTAACATCACCTTACTTGGATGACTAATAAGGCTAATGGTTCTGTAGTTCTTGCACATTTTTAGATTTCCTTTCTTTGGAAGCGGTATTACTAATGACTGCGTTCATTCTTTTGGCCATTTTTTTGTACTCCATATCTTCTGGCAAATTGTTGTCATGATTTTTACTATATCTGGTCCTCCATATTTCAAGAGCTCTGCTGGTATATTATCCACACCCGGTGACTTCCCTCCTTTCATCGAACATATAGCCTCTTCCACTTCTTCCCGTAGTATTGCTGCATTTCCGAGTTCTCTGTTTTCGCACTTAATGTTGTTTAATATGCCTAAGTCAGTGTCAAGTTTACAGTTATATAATTCTTTGCAATATTCTGTCCACCTTCTCATTACAGCTGTTTTTTCATTGAGCAGAGCCCCATTGCTATCTTCTATGACAGTTACCCTGGGCTGTTGGGGTTTTGATAGTCTTCTTAATGTGTCAAAAACTGCCTTGCTGTTACCTTTTATTAGCCCCGTATTAATGGACTCACATTGATCAGCTACCCATTTTTCTTTGGCCTGTTTCATTTTCTTTCTAATATTTTTATTCACCATACTGTATTGCCATGCTGCTTCAGGAACCTCTTTCTTAACCTTTTTCATTTCTCGCCGTGTATCACATAACTTCAGAATTTCATCTGTAACCCATGGTTTGTTTATTTTCTTTCTTTTACCAAGTATTTCTGTTGCTGATTCAATGAGCACCTCTTTCATGTTCTCTGTGATTGAGTTGATATCATCCTCCAAAAAGTTGAGAGCTGCGAATTTTCCTCCAACAGTTGCCTCAAAGATTCCCGCGATTTCTGGATCTTTCAATTTGTCTAAATTGAATCTTAACTGAGAACATCTGTTTTGATTATAGTTCTTTTTGAGTTTAAGCTTGAGCGTCATCAATACCATGTCGTGATCACTACCAATGTCGGCGCCAGGAAAGGTCCTAGTCTTGGCTTTATTAATGCTGGACTTGAATCTTTTGGATACAAGAATAAAATCAATTTGGTTATGTATCTCAGTTTTTGGGGCATGCCACGTTGTTCTTCTTGATAACTTATGCAAGGGTTAGTTTATAGTTGCTGGCAAATTCTAGTAGCCTTAGTCCTCGATCGTTGGTTTCTCCAGTCCCAAATTTCCCCACTGTGCCAGCCCAGTGACCGTATGCATCTGGCCCTATTTTAGCATTCCAATCACCTAGAACGATGAGAAGATCTTTCTTTGGAATTTTCTTAATTGCTTCATCCAGATTGTCATAAAATGTATCAATTGCCTCATCCTCATAGTCAGTAGTGGGGGCATATACCTGTATGATGGAGATGTTCTTTGGATGTGCTGCAATACGAATGGTGATAAGCCTGCTATTTATTGGGGTGCAGCTGATGACAGAGTTCAATCTATCTTTATGTACGATAAAACCTACTCCATGCTGATGTTTAGACTCATCTCCACTAAACCAAATTTTGTGACCATCATCCGTTATTGATTCACCTAATCCTGTCCATCTGACTTCTGCTAGGCCCAGGATGTCCCACGAGTATCTAACAAGTTCATGTGTTAGTTCTTTGACTTTTCCACACGCATATAGCGTGCGTACATTCCAAGTTCCAACAACAAAATTTTCTCTTTGAAGTTTCAAAACAGGTGTTTGTACCCCATTCGTTGACTTATCACTCTCAAGGGGCAATGAGAGCGCGGTCGTTGTTAATCCGGGCATCGGCCGATCAGGCAAATTATTACTGAGTTGACTTTCCATCATAACATTTCAGTGGGCAAGAGGTTTGCTTGGCGGTGCCCATCTCCTCTCCAAGTATCCTTGCAGGTACATACAAAAATGTACCTGGAGCAGTAACAATAGCCCTCAATAAATCTGTAATGTTTTGAAACACTGTCCGGTTGACACATCACAAAAACCGCCATCTTGTTCACTCGGTAAACACAAACAGCGAACTCACATGACAGGCAAACTTGATGTTTTCATCTTTAAAATACTTATCAACACAATCCAGAAAATGAGCCAAACACACTACAAACTCATACAGCATTAATGAGGGCTGCTACCACAGATGCAGACTCCAAAACGACGACATGAAATGCACAACACAAAAAGTGCGGCCTACCACGCCGCCATCTTGTAATATCCGTGCTAATGATCGGCAAAGCCAAAAAACCACGTTGTTTAAAGAATGTGACATGTCTCCCATTGTGCTACAAAGCACAGAAGAGTGCTTGGATGAATAGTGAAATATTTCTTGATTGATATACAAATCAGTTCATCCCAAATGTGAAGAGGTTGAGAGAACAAGAAAAGAAAACTGGAAAAGTAATTCTTCTACTGGACAATGCATCATCTCATCCAGAGACGGATACATTGAATGCAGTTGATGCAAATTTTAAAGTAATTTTTCTGCCTCCCAATGTAACAGCACTGATTCAATCAATGGATCAGGGTGTTATAGCAAAGCTTAAAGAAGAAAGTCCTGCGTCGTTTATTGTTGGCTGAAGATGAAGAAAGTGTGGTGGCGTTTTCCAAAAAGTTTAATCTCAAAGACTGCTGCTATATGTTAGCTGATGCTTGGACCACCCTGTCACAAGATAATCTCAACAAGGCTTGGAATAGATTGCTTGGGAAAGAAGGAGGAAATGAAACTACTGCAGTGGACACAAATGATGATTGCATAAATGAAGTTGTGGAACTGTTTCAAGCAATGCCCGGATTTTTGGACTGTAACAAAGATGATGCACACATGTGGCTAGAAGATGATAATGATTCTGGTTTTCAGTTTTTGAATGACGAAGAAATTTTGTCTTTTGTGCAAGAAGAAAAACAAATACATGTAGTGACCGATGATGAAGACTCCCCAGAAGTACATGATGTACTTGTAGATTATGAAGAAAACCCAAAACGTCGACCAAATCCTGAAGAGGCCTTTATAGCACTAGAAACAGCGATGGCTTGGTACGAGCAAGAAGATGACAGCTGTCCTACACAGCTTCTGCTGTTGAAGAGAATGCGGGACTTAGCAGCCAAAAGGAGACTATCCAGTTTGGTGCAATAGAGGATTCCTCATTATTTTAAATAGTGGGCTACATCTGTGCAAGTACGTGTATACGTAAGTTGCGCCTGGTTTTGAATCGTTTGTAATGTTATTTTGAAAACATTTCTCTTTCTTAACAAAAAATAATTAATACAAGTAGTACATGCACTGCAGTGTAATGAAAAATTTTGGTGATACAGTGATCTAATACAGTGTGGGTATTATTATTACAGTACAGGTAAATATGTTTTATAGTGTATTTTTCTTGTGATGGTTAATTATTGTTAGACATATGTGTACATGTACTCGATACATTATGTAATCCAATTATCCGAACATTTGATTATCCGAACGATGCTCGGTCCCATGGGGTTCGGATAAATGGAGTTCTACTGTAGTTTCTTTTGAACAGAGTGCTTCATTTATAGTTTGTATTATTTTGCTAGTGACGCATACAGTGGAAAGCAGAATAAATTATATCTTTAGCTCACTAAACTAGTAGCTATAAGGAATTTAATTTAACGGCAAATACTCAGTCGAAACTGTTTTAATAACAAACTTATAAATGCTAGACGCGACATCAGTGAGTAGTGACGGAATACGCACCATATTCCTAATTCCTGATGATCGATTTTATATAACTTATTTCACCGGAAGTTTAAATAATAAGTCAAGCTGTAGGCTTGCTGTTTTAAATGTAAGTTATATTGAGTACATAATGTGTAAATGATTTATATGTATTCTTTCCATTTTATATAGTGAAACGGTGGTACCCAACTTGCCAGCGTTTAGTAGCATGAGAGACATATTTGTGAGAAGCATAGACATTTCCTATCTTTAACCACGTGGGGTTTAATTTTCAAGCATTACTGATCTGACAGTGCCTATGCCATCAGAGAGAGACAGTAATAGCACTCCCACTAACGGTTTCTAAAGACTAGAAATATATATATTGGGCTTTTGAGCCAGTTCATATTGCTCCACAAATTTAAATGTACATGCTGCCGGGCGGCGAGAATATTACAAGAATAACATTAACATTCCGACAGAGTTTTTGACTAGTATTGTGGTGACCGAATATAGTACCTTCCTGGAAGTAGACACCGATCTGACATTCCTTAAATCCTAGAATCCAAAGCTAATGACATTGTGCTCTGCTAACTTTCGTGCCTGGACAAATTTTATGTGACTTAATCAGACATTCGAAAAATTAGAACACCCAAGGAATCCTTCCCTGAGACAGAGAGTTCAGTACGTCTTTTGGAACTGGGGATTTCTTGGTCGATGACTGCATTTTCGGGTCTGTGTGAAGGTCCTAGAATTATTATGTTCCCAGAGGCAGCGAGCAAAGTTGTGAGTATATATGTGTGAGCAAGGCCATGGCTGAATGAATGAGAGTACACAGGTCGGAGGGTTATTTTACCGGTGTATTATTGTCACCCATTTGCTGTCTAAACTGTTTTTTTTAATCTGCAGAATTTGTTACAAATGCTAGAGTTTCTTTTTTTCTTAGGCTAAATCAGATTATCCAACTCTGTTCATACATTTACGAGAAAATAAGAAACCTCTTAGACTCAACCCTATGTATCTATAACTCTTTGGGCCATCATCTGTTCTCTTAACGGGGCTGTGGGCTAAACCTAGAGTAAGATTCTAACGGGCTATCAGCCTTGTAGCATTTTTCTTGAATTCTATGACTATTTGTATATGTTTTTTTTTTCTTGATGTAATTTTTGGTGTTGTGAGAAGATTTTTTTTTAGATGATAATAATAAAAATCTCTCTTGAACTAAATCAGTGCGTTGGTCAGCTCGTTCAATAATATATATATATTCATGGTTATAGATTTCCCACGTCTGTGTGTGTAACTGTCGTCACGTGTATGTGCGTGCCCGTGAGTAGATAGAAATATATGTAATATGTATATGTGGTAGACTGTCTGATTGCTTAAAATCTGTCGTAGAAGATAGGTGAGAGAGAGAGAGAGAGAAGACTTTCTCGCATCTCAGAGACAGCCTCTATCACTATTCTATCATCTCACTCGTGGAATCTATTTCTTCGACTAACTCTCACACTGTGACTCTCACTCATTCCAATCTATTCAGAAGGGACCAACCCAAGTCTTAATACTCCTATCCGAAAATCTACGACAGAATTGCAACACTTAGCAAAACATACTCCCTTCTAATTGAACTATTTACCTAGTTTGAAATATGGAAACTGGTGAATGACTGTTGTAGACACTGACAGTTTTACTGGATCCAGATGATAACATCAGTTTTTGTTTTCATTAAAAATGCGACAATGTATAGATAGTTTTAACAAAATCTAATTACATTTTTTGGACCGGAGATTTTATTATAATTTTATTATATAATTATATTATATAATTTATTATTATATATATATATATATATATATATATATATATATATATATATATATATATATATATATATATATATATTATAATATTTAATTTTTATTTTATTATATAATAATAATATTATTTAATTTATTACATAATTTTATCATAATGTTATTATAATTAATAAAAATTTAAATTTTATATTATATAATTTTATATATTACAATTATTAAATTATAAAAATGCGACAATGTACAGATAGTTTTAACAAAATCTCATTACATATTTTGGACCGGAGAATTTATTATAATTGTATTATATAATTTTTTTATTTATATATATATATATTTATATATATATATATATATATATATATATATATATATATATATATATATATATATATATATATATATATATATATATATATTATATAGTATATAATTTGTATTATTATATAATAATAATATTTTATAATTTATTATATAATTTTATTATAATGTTATTATAATTAATAAAAATATAAAATTTTATTATATTATATAATTATAAAATTATATAATATATATTATATAATTTAAAATTATATAAAAAATAATATATATGTGATGGGCCGGGAAGACACCCCTGAGGCCCCACCCCCACTTCAGTTCAAGGCATGTTTGTCGCCCATATATTTTCGGTCGGCCCACGTGACTGTCAGATCACGTGACGGCGCGAGCCTGGGTTGTGAAAAATCTGAAGTAGAAGATTGATGAAAATGCATACATGAAACTGGACAGAAATGTTATCAGAAAGGCAGATATGAAGCTATTTCACGGGAATGTAGATAAGATGAACAGGAGCGAGATTGTAGCCACGTGGCGAGGACTGTATAAAAAGCGGCGAATAACACGCCCCGCGTGGTAAACCTATAATGTTACGCCATGTGACACGTTGTGTATTTAGTTCCAGTTTGGTTTAAGTCGAGAATAATTATATTTTATTTTTCTAATGTAAAAGTAATTGAGTGTATTTCACGATAGCCTACTTATCATAATTCTACTGTATATATTTAATGGGTTACTGTGAGGTGAGAATATGTATTTAGATTTCTGGAGAGCGCGAGGCCACTCCTTTGTTGAGACATGTGTTTCTCTGGTTGCTCCCGGCGGAGCATGGAAACACCAATGTGGCTGGTGTCTATCACAAGCCGACAAGAAGCATTTTTATGCTATTGCAGTAGTTGTTTCGGTAACGATGTGTTTCATGTGATGAGATTCCCAGTCGCACCAGTCGTCACATACGACATGCTTCCGAATGCAGTAACGAATATTGAGATAGACCAGTTGTGAGGTGGTGGTGGTTTATTCTCGTTATTGAGAGTATTTGTTGTACATATAATTGAATATTATTTTATGTCCATTTTATGATTATTTAATTATGGTTATGTGAGGAATGGTTGTGAGAGCACGTGGGCTCACTTCAAGGTATATATTTCTCTTCTCCGCTCCTGAGGGAGCATGGGGCCAACAGTGTGGTTTGCCTCCATATTAAGTATTCATATGCTAGGGCAGTAGTGTTTCGGTAGCAATCTGTGTTACATGGTGAGATTGCCAGCCCCACGCACAACACCTTACTAGTCTCATTGGACGACATGCATGAGTGTGTGTGTGTGTGATAGCTGAGTGTGTGCTCTTGCAGTAGTGGTTTCCGTAGCAACCTGTGTTACATGGTGAGATTGCCAGCCCCACGCACAACACCTTACTAGTCGCATTGGATGACACACATGAGTGTGTGTGTGTGTGTGTGTGTGATAGTTGAGTGTGTCAGGTGGCGGCGTAGGACAGTTTGACAGGTGAGAGCGTGGTGTTTCTCATTCAGTATTATATTATGATTTTAACTATTCTGTGCTTTGTTTGCTTCTTCAGATTAGCATCGGGCACTGTTGGGTGTTTGTTTGGTTTGGTGTTATGTTCGCTAGTTTATTTGTTTAATGTTTGCTTTGTCACTGAATGGGCTGTAAAAATAAATATAGCCCCTGCCTCTAGAATCAAGAGTTTTATTGTTGTTCGGGTCGGTGCGAGTGTAGCAAGAGAGTGATCACACATCACAATATAATCATCATCATCATCATTATCTCGCCCACCCTACCACATATATATATATATATATGTATCTTATAAATATAGAAGAGGTGTTAAGAATAGACAGACCCAGGGAACTGCAAAATATAGTCAAACAATATTTAACACGAGCAAATGTTAATATTAGTGGCTGGGAATGTGAAGGTCTGATGCTGTTCTTACAATGCATATGACTTTTAACAGATGAAAGTCAATTAAATATCTGTTAAAGTCAGTTATATAACTGGAAACACCAGGCCTTTACACCCCTCCATTTTAATATTATTCTTGTTCAGAGTTTCTTCTTGATTTTTTTTTTTTTTTTTTTTTTTTTTTTTTTTTTTTTTTTTTTGATTATTTATTTAGCATAATTTTGATTGTCCCTATTTACAATGATTTGACAAATGTGATGCTACTTTCTCATACCGGCAGTTGTTCATTTTATTTGGAATTGAAAACAATATATATCCTAATTATAACCCATCAGAGGTTGAACGGGATATTTTTCTTCATTAATTTAAAAAAAAAAAAAAATCTTACTCAATGCTTATTCTCGTTACAAGTCCTGGTATTGTCCAGCCGAAAATGGCGTCTACGATGTTCAGCCTCGTTTTCGATTCTGACATAGTTGGCGTAACTCTCTATAGATCTAGGGGCACTAGGTTTAGTTAATTAAACGCCGAGCAAACAAACAAAAGATGTACGCAACATTTTTTTTTCTTTCATTCTTTGATGACAAAAGTTCTTGTCATCTGAGGATATCTTTCAGCTGCTGATAAGAATTATTGATTTTAAGTATTAGCTCTTATATACTTACTTTAGTCGTTATACTGTGAGGTGTAGAGGTTTGGAAGAGAGAGCGCCAGACTATCCTATCGGCTGCCTTCCTCCTGGCCTGGTTCCATTCTAGTCCTCGGTCCTTCAAAGATTGTCTAATGTTGTCCTCCCAGCGAACTCTGGTTCGTCCTGGGGGTCTGGATCCCTGGCTCTTTGTTTCCCATGCTTGTCATGGTAGCTGATCTTCTCCCATTCTGCAGACATGGCCAAACCATCTAAGTTGGCACTGTTCTACTTGGGTCTGTAGGGGGTGGGATTTTAGGCCTTGACGTATCGTCTGGTTGCGGACCATGTCTCTTCTTGTTACTTCAGCCACCTTCCTCAGATACCTCATTTCTGAGGTTTGGATCTGGCTTTTGTGGGTTGTAGTCATTGCCCATGACTAGCATCCATATGTCAAGACTGGGACATAGGTGGAGCGGTATACAGCCATCTTCGCTTTCTTATCAATCTCTCTCTTGCTGAGGAATCCTCGATTTATGGCCCGAAAAAGTCTCCCAGCTGCTGCTTTTCGAGTGGCCAACTCTTCTTTGATGCCTCCCTTTCGATCTATAATAGCTCCGAGATATTTAAAGTGGTCGACCTGCTCCAGGACCTATTCTCCAAGCTTAATCTGATGTCTTCTTTCTTCTCGTGATATCACCATGGATTTTGTTTTAGAGCTGCTTATGACCATCCCTCTCTTCTCCAACTCTTCCTTCCAGACTTGCAACACAGTCACAAGATTAAATTAGATAGAATTCAGCACCAAGCATTATGTACAATTGCAGGTGCAATCAGATGAACATCGAGGGGTGTATATGATTCTGCAGCACACAGTCACAAGATTAAATTAGATAGAATTCAGCACCAAGCATTATGTACAATTGCAGGTGCAATCAGATCAACATCGAGGGGTGCTCTGGAGGTGGCCTTAGGAATCCTCCCTTTGGAACTTCGGAGAAAGGAACTAAGACTAACTTACATGACCAAAATTAGGTTAGACAAGACTCATCCCGCTTTTCCAGCATTTGCGAGATATCAGTTAACAACACCTCATAACAGGTTCATAAATGCCAGTAGATACCTGACAGATTGGAAATGCATGGAGGAACTAGTACACTTGAATGCCCTAAATGCATCAATTAATAACAGTAGTATATACAAGCCAGTGGTACCACACTGGGAGCTCAAGAAACCAGATACATACTACCACTTGGCAGACATAATTAATAAAACCTGATATGGCAACTATAAAAAACAAAGCCATGAAATATATTCAACAAATATCAAAGGACAGTATTACAGTGTACACAGATGGATCTAAGTGAAACGATAACAAATTTGTGATAGGAATTTATGTTCCCATGTGGCAAATGGTGAAAGGGTATAGTATAACCGAGAATACATCTGTTTTCACGGCAGAGATGGTTGCAATTCTGAAAGCTCTGGAAATCTTCTCTAACAACCCTCCTCATAAATTAACAATATTAACAGACTCACTTTCAACAATTCAAGCTATAAGAAACTTAAGAATACAGTAGACCTGATAAAGCAGAAGAGATATTACTGGTAAAAGAAAAGGTAAAGGAACCCGTTACACGCCTATTGAGGCATATTGGGAATATGGTGTTAGGCCCATATTATCTTGACCGTCGGCACACGAGGGGTGATGTGGTCGGCATCACGCCGGCCGCCTTAACCTTCCCAGAGTAGCTCTGGTACCCATTTGGGGCTGGGTCGACCCAGGAGCCGTTTGTGGCCTAAAAATTTTTCCGCCTCATCTGGGGATCGAACCATAGACCACTGCGCTAGGATGCCAGTGCACTAACCACTATGCTACCGCGGCTCCATAGATATTACTGACAAATACTTAACCTATACTCCACATGATGTTCTGTTCTAATAGCTTGGATACTTTCACATGTCGGCATAGAAGGAAATGAAAAGGCAGATAAAGAAGCTAAGAAAAGTAGAAATAATAGAAACCAAATAAATGTGGGGATCCACATAAGAGAATACACAAGGCAACATGGATATCACCAGACCATAGAACAGAAAATCAGATTGATCATATATGCATAAACAAGAAGTTTAGATCATCATTGCAGAATGTAAAGGTATATAGAGGAGCAGATGTGGCATCAGATCACCACCTTCTGACAGCCAAAGTAAAAATGAAACTCAAGAGATATGCAACAATGCAAAATTATAGACGTCGTCTTCCTTCTATCGTTATCTTCTGTTTCTTCTAATGATGATAATGATGACGATCTTTATCCTTACCTTTCTGTTCTCTTCCGAGAGTCGGAATGGCTAAGAGGTATGGTGTCCGCCTCTAGTTCTAAAAGTACCGAGTACGGTCTTAGTACAGGGAATATAATTGATGGACATTTGTTTCAGAACCACTGGTTCATAATGACGTCATAAACCCCTTGATCTCCATGGGTAGTAAGATCGGTTGCATAGCCTTCTCGAATAAGGGCGAAAAATAGGAGGTCCCGTATGCAATTTGCGCACGTTAATAATCCTACGACAGTTCGAAATCGTAAAGAGTAGGCCATACGGTCGCTGCCCTCGCAAAAATTACAAAATTTGGAAACCTACCAACCAAAAAAATATTTATATAATATGTGAATCCTGTATACACACATTGGGATCCTCGATGGAGTTCGTGCACTGTGCCGAGACTCTCCTTGTGTGATCTAAGAGAGGAGATTGGAGCACTGATGTAGTTGTAATGAAGATGGTCCTTAAACCAAACACCCAAAATGTCGTTTGAGCACAGCCTCCAACAAATGCGCGCAAAGAATATCTGTCATACACGAGACTTTCAAGATCTCTCCGTGACGTGTTAATTTCCCTTTATGTCAATTTTTAATCCCCGTCTCCCTGTTTTTTTTTTTTTGGTCATCCTCTATTTCTCTTTACCCTAAGCATTTCAGAATGAGAACTGCCTTGTGATCGGGGTGGAGATGCAGCAAAACGCTATTTTCATAAATAACTGCTGGATTTCAATATACTGTAACTGCACAGGACTGACTTACAAAAGTAATAACTACTAGATACCAACGCATTTGATGGTATGTTGCTATTGGTTGCTATGGGAACGGTGGCCATATTGGATTGTACACATATTTAAATTCCCTAATTCTTGTATTTTGTTGTTGTTGAGTTATGAACACCAACTTTGAAATAAAAGCTCATCATTGTATTTTAAAATTTTTATCAGATTAGATTTTATATAACTTAAAACATAATTATAGAGCAGTTTAAGTGAATACGAGCACGATAATTTGTATAGTGCTACGTTTGTTTTGTTCTGTATTAAAAGATTTAAAAAAAAATTAATACACAATGGACGAAAATAAAATGAAAAAATGGACGAACTTGAGTTTAAAATGGAATTTATTTCTTTTTTCGGGAATATCCATTGTGCGTATTTGTGGGGACTATTCTATGAATATTTCTCACAGTCAGATTAGAAAAAAAAAGTTTATGAATTAGTTTCAATGTACGACATTTTTTATTTAACGGACGTTTTATTTCAGTCAGCATGGGGGTAGAGGTGGGGTGCGGAGGGAGGGGGGGGGGGAGTTGTTCTAACCTGGCCTAGGGCAAAAAATGGTCTGGCACCAGCATTGCTTGCTATATAAATATAACAATAAATGTAAAGCTAGTTTGTATAGCTAAATTTATTTTAAGTATTTCTATTTGATATATATTGTCTTTTAGATGGTATTTTACCTAGACATTTTAAAGTTATTAGCAAGTTTCTATAGATGTTCTAAGTTAAAATGTATTAGTTCTTTGTTGTAAATGT
Source organism: Oreohelix idahoensis (assembly GCA_024509875.1). NCBI lineage: Eukaryota > Metazoa > Mollusca > Gastropoda > Stylommatophora > Oreohelicidae > Oreohelix > Oreohelix idahoensis. Next base: position 181,979 of record JAMPIV010007520.1, read on the forward strand.
TATTTTACATAAAAGTCATTTTAAAGACGTGTTAGCTAATTTTTCTAGTTCTCTTTTAAGTTATAAAAAGTCTATTTAGTAAGTCTTAAAGTATATTTCTATTTTAGGAACTAAAGTCGTTTTTGTAAGTCTAAAATAGTATGTTTTATTAGTCGCTTTAGTAACTCAAAAAATTATGTTTCTATTTTTGGAATAAAAGTCGTTTTAGTAAGTCTTAGTCTATTTCTATTTAGGATGTCTACAAGTTTATTTCTATTTTAGGAATTAAAGTCGTTTTAGTAAGTCTACAAGTTTATTTATATTTTAGGAATAGTCTAAAAGTTTATTCACAATTTATAAATTTTAGTCAGTCGAAAATTTTAGTAATTAAAAAAGACATCTTAGTTTGTGTATAAAACTCTTGTTCTATTTTAGGAATAAAAGTCGTTTCAGTCAGTCAAAACAAACAAAACAAAACACAAAATTTACTAAAACCAAAACCTATTAGAAAGTAGATGTTTTGAATGGCCCTAAAAAGGACCTTAAGAAAAAAAAAAGATGAAAAACTGAGAATTTGACTCAGATCAGAGGTAGAGCGTTATGGCTTGACGAACGCTCTTCAGCGCCTGCGTCGAGATCTTTTGCGCCTGCGTCCACCGCTTCTCTTCCTCCCTGTACTCCTCCTCCTCCTGCGGCTTCTCCTCCTGCGGCTTCCCCTCCTGCGGCTTCTCCTTCTACGGCTTCCCCTCCTGCGGCTTCTTCTGCGGGTTCTCCTCCCTCTGCTTCTCCTCCTGGAGCGTCGCCTCGTCCGGCGCCCGCTGCTTCGTCGTCGTCGGCGCCTTTTCCGAAGAAGCAGGACGTCTTCCTCATCCGATTTCGACTTCCGACGACGTCTCTTACTTCCAGCCTTGTCTTCATCGTCGGCGGTTGGAGTGTATCTCGCACCTCGTTTCTTGATCTTCCCCTCACGAACGGCGCGGTCCAGTGCCTTCTTGATTGGGCGGCTCAGCTCTCGGGTAGAAACAGTTGATGCCATTTTGGAGGCGAAGAACTTCTTCAGAGAAGTCAGAGACGAGCCTCTGGCCTCACGGAGCGAAACAATAGCTTCTAGAACTGAGTCTAAGGTAACACGAACATTGTTCTCGCTAGCGTGCTGATTCGAACTAGACTCGGACGCCATGATTTCTAAGATAAGTCGCTAGGACTCGATGAGAACGCCCCGGAACGTTGTATTAATAATTTGCCGCAGACGTCCGAGAAAGCTGAAAAAAGACATCGCTTCTCGGCCTTTTGACTAAGATCAAAGTGTAGTATTATTGGTTTCTGATTGATTTGTCTTGTCGCTGCGAATTTTTATAGGTATTGAAAAAGACTAGTGCCATTTACTAGCACAAATTAAAACATAATTATATCGCAGCTTAACGTGTGTTACCGGGGCCCGAAAGGGGAGCAAAGAATAGTAACACTGTACCCTGCCAAGCATGTCGTAGAAAGCGACTAAGGAGGGTTGGGCATGGGGCCGGTTACCCCATCCCGTAAAAAATATAAACCACAAAAAACTTCAACAAACATGGACAAGTCAATTAAAGACAATAAAAGGAGGACTTGGCATGTGTTTGTTGAAGGCCTATGCTCCTTCGGGAGCGGAGGGTTATGAATTAACGAAACTGGAGCATGCTCATTTATCAGATATATTTTTAAAAGAAAATGAATACACCATGGTCGAAAATAGAATGAAAAAGGACGAACGTTAGTACAAAATATAAGAATAAAATTATTATAATAGGGAATATCCGTTGCGCGTATTTGTGCGAAACTTTCTGTGAAGAAACACGAGTGAGAAGTGTGCAGTGGTTGTGTAAATTAAGAAGATCCTGAGATGTATAACTTTAAAGTTCGTATCTAAAAAACAATATTATTTACAATATATCACAATTTTGATAAAAAAACATAAATGTTTTATTAAAATGTTTTTTTTTTTTACAATACTCTAGGCGAAATTCTCAGGTTACAATATATCACAACGTTTTGATATGATATCAGAAATCGGATACCCATTGTCCAAAAGTTTTACTCCTTATTCGCCAATGAAAGATATCCGGTCGACGAAAAATCCTCAAATGCCGTCGCCCGGGTTTGATCCTGTATCACCCGGTCGCCAGAGCGGTGTTGTAACCACTACGCTAGCGCGGCTCCCTATTATTCAATGAAAGATATCTATGCCAAATACCATGTTGATAGACCAAGAAATACTCAAGTTATTAGGAAATTAGTAACATAACTAAGGTTCTGAGAAATTCATGATTTTCTTCATAGGAAAAGGACAATATCTTCACGAACATACAATTTACAAAATCAATATACACCTACTTAGTATATGCTCTGGCAAATTAAATAGATATATTTAGATTTAGGAGAAAAAAAATTATCAGAACAAGGACTAATCCACATTTTTATTTTTGTCCTATTTTGACTTTAAATGCGCTATAGCTCCTAGAGCCCCTTCATGTATAGATCTAGGGGCACTAACTAAATCCAGCCCCAAGTTCTTATTCATGCCGTTTTGTCTGTTACATTTTCCCGTAACAAATGCCAATAACCCTAAACAGCGTTTAACCTGGGTTAAAATATGATAGTAATCTATTATAAACTATTGAACAACATGACAACTTACGGTACGGTAGTGTTGTTGGCAATTTGCGCGATCCGTCGATTTTGCGAAGACAAAACTTCTTAATTCTGACAGAATCTCTGTACTCAGAAAAAGTAATTTAGCCAATCACATAAAAGCCGGATATTTCAACATTTTTTTAAAATCCGGCCGGACGCTCAGTTTTGTCGCAAAAGGCCGGACACATCCGGCTAACTCCGGACGTCTAGCCACCCTAATCTAGATATCGTTTTCTTTGTAATTTCCTCATTGACATTTGTTATATCTTTAGTTTCACAAAATATATTTGTCTTATCATTAGTTTCCACATTAGGTCGTTGCTTTATCTTTATTTCTTATTTCCTCCCAGTACCGCACGTGTGAAGAGGGATGCTGTGTGCACGAGTACTGCGCATACCACAGAATATGCTACCCCAGAATTCACTGCGGCTTGGGTTGTCCAGATGGACAGTGTGTTGGGCAGGATCAACAGCCTACAGTGGCAGTTCCACAACTGAAAGTATTACGTTCCCATCAGCATCTCGCCTTACCATCAGGTCTCAACAAACATAACCCCGAGAGGCCATCAGAGAACCTAGTATTAACAGAGCGCTATTCTTACCAAGACAAACCACGAGGAGACACACTTTCTTCTACCGCGGAAAACACTGGCAACACACGTGTTAGCAATGACGCCATCTTGTCTAATAGTCCGTATACACGAAGATCAGCTACATTTATCAAAGAAACTAGTGACGGTATTTGTATGCCCTTTAAGCCATGTCAAGCAGGCGAATACTGCGGACTGGGTCACAGCTGTACCTTTAACTACAACCTAGGCTACAACGTCTGCCAGTATAACCTTGACATTGGCTCGACACTGTGTTACGACAATAAGGGAAATCCTGCAATGCAGCCCTTGTCATAAATGTATACACATCTTGTTGTTCTCCTGTACAGCGATATCTAACAAAAATGTGTCAGATTTTTCTTATCATTGTCTGTCCATTCATAACAGCAATCTGGAAGTTCACCTTTCATTTGTCTTTTCGCTGCTTTTAAAGGATAGGGGCCACTACTGGTTCTGGTCTTCTTGCAAGACGTCTGCACCAAAGAATCCATGTCTTTCTGCAGCCGGTTGTTTCAGTAGCAATGTGTTTTATAAGAAGCGGTTTCCAGCTCCAGGCAGAACTTAATTAGTCGCCTCTTTCCAGGTGCCTGAGTGAGCAATACTCTTATTTAAATGTAGTATGGATTACGTTGATCAAGCATCTTTTTGTCATAATCTTTGTGTTTTAGTTTATTCTAAAAACGGAAAATTACAGCGTTTTAGACACTTAAAAAAATGATATAACGCATTGGTACTTCGTGGTGGCTGATGTGACAATTAACAAAACAATTACTGTTACCTCAGACAAGAAAGTTTAAAAAAAAAAAAAAAGGAAAATTGATACTACAGTTTGACGAATAAACACTTGACATTTTCGGGTTTTCCCTTCGTCATGCCCTCACAAACAGGAAATAAAGATAAGAAATATGAAAAATGTTTTGAGAAAATTATAACAGACCCGGATTTATCTTTTTTCGTGACTGTGGCTGACAAAAGGTCATCACGAAACTTCCCTTGTTTAGAGTGTTGTTGTTTTTTTTGTGTGTGTAAAGAAGGCTACAATACATGTTTTTAGTTTGGAAGCTCAAGATTGTAAATTAAGCTAAAAATAGTACACATTGAGTTAAAGATCGTACACGTTAAGCTAAAGATCTGAGCTTGATATTATTATCATCCAAAGATTATCGACTATTATCCTCAAAATATGGAATCACTGGTGATGAGAGAGAGATGATGCTTTATCGTAAATTAACTAAAGATTGTACAGTTACCGAAAGGTGTTACAAATTGAGCAAACGGAGGAACACAGAACGTATGTAAAAGAATTAGGGTACAAGTGAAAGAAGTATACAATAAAAAAAAAACAAAAAACAAAAAGAGAAGAAAGGATTAAAGAAATTGATCTTATATAAACAGAAATTGTTTTTCTTGAGTCATGAAAGGCAGAAATGAAGGGCGGATAAAGTTCGCAATTAAGGAATCTTAAGAGCTCTGGGCAAAGTCAAGGAAAAAGGTGGTCAGTGTGTGATCAAACCATATAAGCCCAGAATAAAGTATGAATGAAATGTTGGAGAGTGAGACAGGGATGCCTCTTGTCTACATTTCTTTTTTTACTAGCAATAGATTGGGTTATGAAAACATCGACATCACACAACAGAAATGGAATCCAGTGGAACCTGACTAAAATGCTTGATGAGCTGGATTTTGCAGATGACTTGACTCTTCTGTCCCATAAGCATAATCAGATGCAAGAGAAAATGAAAATTCTCGATGAGAGGTCACAACAAGTGGGCCTGAAAATACACAGGGAAAAGAAAAAGATTATGAGAATAAATGCAAGAAATGATAACAAGGTTGAACTTAAGAAACACCATTAAAGGATGTAGAATTGTACACATATCTTGGCAGTAATGTAGACAAAGTTGGAGGGACAGACAATGATATCAAAATAAGAATACAAAAAGCAAGAGGAGCTTTCATTGCATTGGGAAATATATGGAGAACAAGAGAAATCAAGTCCAACACGAAAATAAGAATCTTCAACTCAAGTGTCAAGTCAGTCCTATTGTATGGCTCTGAGACATGGAGAGTAAGAAAAATAACAACTAAAAAGCTACAAACTTTTACAAACGGGTGCTTGCGTAGAATAGAAGGACTGAAATGGTATGACAAAGTCACAAATGTGGAATTGATGACAAGAACCAGACAATTGCCAGTGGAACAAGAGTTGAGAAGAAGACGCTGGCGATGGATAGGATACACATTGAGGAAACCTGTTGATAGCATTACAAGGCAGTCCTTGTTCTGGAATCCACAGGGAAAGGGAGGCAGAGGTAGACCAAAAAACACATGGAGAAGAGAACTGGAAACAGAGGTGAAAATGACGAGGAAAACATGGAAAGAACTTGAGCGGATGGCACAGGACAGGAAGACTTGACATGTGTTTGTTGAAGGCCTATGCTCCTGGGGGAGCTAAAGGGTGTTGATTGATTTGATTGAAATGTTCGTGCCAGAAACAAATTGCCGGAAATATTTGAGACGAAATATTGAAGGAGAGTATCCGTTAAAAAAAAGGTAGAGGTAAGACTCTTAGCAAATACTGCTGTTGGGGAGTGAAGTAAGAGACTTCACTGTACGTATATAGAGACTTCACTGTACGTATATAGAGACTTCACTGTACTTATATAGAGACTTCACTGTACTTATATAGAGACTTCACTGTACTTATATAGAGACTTCACTGTACTTATATAGAGACTTCACTGTACTTATATAGAGACTTCACTGTACTTATACAGAGACTTCACTGTACTTATATAGAGACTTCACTGTACTTATATAGAGACTTCACTGTACTTATATAGAGACTTCACTGTACTTATACAGAGACTTCACTGTACTTATATAGAGACTTCACTGTACTTATATAGAGACTTCCAGCTTCGAGAAATGGTGTAACCAGTTCCCTTCCTTACTGTCTTTGCTTTCCCTAACTCAAGCTGGAGCGTGTTTTTGCCAAGAGAGGCCAGAGCTGTAACCGTTCTGCCAATGGGACGCTCAAGTATCAGTTATGTAAGTGAGATAAAGATAGTGGGAATTCATTGAAGGCCTATGCTCTACCCGGAGTTCACTAGAGATGAATAAGAGAAGGGAAAGTTCGAGAAAGACCAGTTTTTGGCAATAATTTAAATTCACAAGATCACGAAGGATTTAAAACAAAACTAGTATCAGAATAACGTTGGAATGTATTAGAGAGACAGAAAGAAAAAGAGGGAGGGAGATGGGGAGAGAGAGAGGCGGGGATGAGAGGGCGTTAGAGTTCGTTTACCATGACAAATTACCAGGAAGATAGTATTTCCCGCGTGCGGGGGGAAAAATCTACAATTAAAGGCTGAATGCCAGGAAACGAGCTAGAAAATTGAGACAGGAAAAAATGGAAATTAGAATACTCAGCTCTGTTAAATAATCGTGCCTCTTAGCGTTAACGGGAAGATCGGGGGGGAGGGGGGGGGGGGGGAGATAGGGTGGAGTTGTCTATTTTTACCCTTTACCTACAGGATCTCACTAAACGAAATTGGACAGTATGAAGTGCAAGACGGATGGAACTGGCATCTGGCCACTTTCCCTGCATGGGACGCCCACAAAGCACAACGTATTCTGACTTCCATAATGAAATATCTTTCTGTTTGCGGTCTAATGCAAGGCTGAGAACTACAATATTTAGAGTGGAAATGTTAACTTCCTGGCTTATAGACAGGGTCGGTTTTAGGTACCAGCATCTCGGGCTATGGCCTGGGGCACTAGGGGGTGCCCTATCATATGTCTGAGATCTTCCCAATATAACCTGAATTTAAGTTTGCTGTTTGATTAAAATATTGTTTTCCACTGAATGACTTATACTTTTAAGTTCTTGATTCACTTTTGTAGCCGTGAATACTGTATGTCAACTGACGAGAACTCATTAAATATCACAGGTTTTTAGATTATATTTCCAAGTAAATAATTATTCAGATTTTTTTTTCTGCCCACGTTGTGCACACATAAAAAAATGTGGTTAGTCATGTTTATTTAAATTATTATTAATCATCGCCGAACTAAGAATCCACGTGGTTATAGCTTTTAGCATTAACTATTTTAAGTTCGTGCTGTAAATCCATAATACGTTTCAAACATGTTATAAGGGCGCCAAAGCTTAGCTTTGTCCGGGGCGCCAGCAGCCCAACAGCCTACCCTGCTTTTAGATTAAACTTTAAAATATCACGTCTATTACGGTATTACATGTTCAATGGCGGTTGGAACGCACAAACATATCATCACATTCCTTGCCGCTCCTAGTCGAGCATGGTCACAAAGAGCTAACGTTAGACAGACAAGGAGCTAACGTTAGACAGACACGGAGCTAACGTTAGACAGACAAGGAGCTAACGTTAGACAGACAAGGAGCTGACGTTAGACAGACAAGGAGCTAACGTTAGACAGACAAGGAGCTAACGTTAGACAGACAAGGAGCTAACGTTAGACAGACAAGGAGCTAACGTTAGACAGACAAGGAGCTTTGAGCTACCACTGCAGCTTGTCCCCTAGCAGGAAGACCACAACAATCATTCACATGCTCCGGCAGTGATGGTTTCTATGAGTGGCGTATTCTCTATGTGTGCTGTGCGTGCTGCGCACACCTATGCCCGAAGGAAAATAAAAATTTAATGTATTATTCTTATAAAATATTTCTCTTATAATGATCTGCTTTCGGACCGCACGCATCAGGATAACGGATTTTCCCGCATAGAATCTACGAGTATATCTAGTTTCAGTTTCCCAGACGCGTTTTATAGTGCAGTTTTTTTTGGTTGGTAGCAATCGCCCGAAGTTTCTCGGGTAATTCCGTCACTATGCGTGCGGCACCTTTCGGTTTTACGTTTGAAGACTAGTTTGTGTGGATCGGGGTCATGGCCAGATACGTCAATACAATACGAACATGCGTGCGGTGGTCTTGCAGCTCTCGAGTTGTAAAAATCGGCTGTGTCCGTCCAGTGTTTTTTGTGATTAATTTTTGTTAGTTGCCGGGAATGCAGATTATTACAGTGACAGTGAGTTTCAAGTTGTAAGTTAATGAGTATTTCGGAGATAATTGACATATACCCCTAATAACTATCGTTGCGTTAATTGAATATAGTTGGTTTTTAAATTAAGGAAGGGAAGAAATTAAATAGTAGGCGTACATATTCATTTTAAGTAGCAGCACGCCTAGCTCGCATTACCAGGATACGCCAGTGGTTTCTATAGCAATTTGATTGAAATGCTGAGGTTGTCAAGGTGATATTAGTGTACGACATGCTTGAGGGAGCAGTAATTCTATTTTTTCTATGCCTCACTAGAGACTCCCTGGAACTAGACGGGACGCACCAAACATATCTTCTTCTCTTCTTCCATCCTTAACCACCAACCGACAAAGCAGTCGGTGGCCAGTACGCCTAGTGGCGTCTTAGGGCAACAACAAATTGATTTCTTTGCCGCTGTAGCCCATCATGCCTAATGGCATCTTTAGGGCAGCGACAAATCAATCGATTTGCCATTGTTTCTGTAATCAAATTGACTAGCAAACAGGTGATCAGCCCGTTGTGTACCAAACATATAGACCTACATTAAATATACGTTTGTGTGGAGGGTAGGAGAAGAGCCTCCCTTACTTGCTCCAGATTTCATCGACGTTAAATACTGGCAAGGACAAACAATAAAAGACACACACACACACACACACATGGTCGAGATAATGGTATTCCCTGGAGTGGACAGAGAACGAATAGCCCTCCAAGTTAGGTGAGTGTGCCAGGGGAGGTTATTGGCAGCATTAAATTATTTACCAACGGATTTTCACTGGTGGCGAGCCGTCTACGAATGCCAAAGGACTTAAGTGCTGGCTGGATCAATGCTGGAACAAGAGTAAGGCAGACAATCCTATGCTAAAACAGGACAAACACAAGGGACCCATCACAGCTAAAATAATTAGCCATCTCACGCAGCGCCATAATGAAATATGGCTAATATTTATATATCCTTCAGGCAGTGCTTATTACAGTGAAAGCTAATAGTTTTTTTATCCTTTGCTTTTTAGGAGAAAGGGGGGGGGGGAGGGAGGGGCAGTGGCGTACTAAGGGGGGGGGTGCGAGGGGGCGGTCTGCCCCCAGGAGGGGGATGCCATCAAACACTATTGTGATAGTTTTTACTGTTAAAAATATACTTGCAAGTGTGATTCTTTATGTGTGTGTGTGTGCAAAATGTGGGATCCGCCCCAGTTGCCAAATACTTTAATTAAGGACACAAGGGGTTAGTGGCAGATAATCTATAACAACGAACCATCAATATGTATAATGTTATCTCTGTGTAGAGCAGACGCTTCAGATAACAGTTTCATTGCTGTAGAATGGTATCACTGTTACATTAACTCTCCCCCAACCCCCCCCCCCCCACCCCCCCCCCCCCCCCCCCCCCCAAACAAAAAAAAAAGTACAGAAAAACAAACACAAAAAGACTCATTTTCATTTCCCATTTTCCAAGTCTTTTCCTGTGAAGAATTTCATACAACCAGTATAACTAGCTCATGCACAACAAACTGCTATAGAAGCACCACTACTAGAAAGCATGTATTCTGTTGGTGCATGTTTCCTGTGAGGAGGCCAGCAACAATAGTGACCTGCTCCTTAGGAATCAAAAATGAAAAGAAGTTTACCAATACCCACTAGAAGTAGATGTACACCAATACCCACCACTAGAAGTATGTACGCAGTTTTTTATAATGCTGCTTGTAGTAAGTATTCAGTCTAATGTAATGCTCTTAGCAGCATGAATTCAGTCTAATGTAATGCTCATTGGAGTATATATTCAGTTTTATGTAATGCTTCTAACAGTATGTATTCAGTCTAATGTAATACTCCTAGTAGTATGTTTGTAGTGTGTATTACTACCCCTAGCCTTTCCCTGTACAATAAGGGGCATGGGGTAACAGCTGCAGCTAGCTCTAATGTAGGTATAAACAAATGTACTTCAAGTGTACTTTAAGTGTACTTGTAGTCCAGGTTTCTGCAGCAAGCTGTAGTGTGATTGCCAGACCCATGCACAACCTCACCTTAGTTACTTTATTTATGAAATGCTGGATGGGAGCAGTGGTACTGTTTTTCTTTTGTCTCTTCAGAAACTCATGATAACCACACGTGGAAGTGTGTATTCATTCTAATGTAATTCTGCCAGTAGTTTGTAGTCACTCTAATGTAATTCTACCTCTCTCCATATCTGTGGTTTATTTTAATATTACTTTTCCCTCACTCTGTTTTCCAGTCCTTGTTTTTGTTATTTTTTATTTTTGCATTTAATGTACTATCCACTTCCGGTTTAGTGGCAGACATTTTTGCTCCAACATGTGACACACATCAGGGAGTATTTTTCTCTAATTTCAATAGTTTCATGTTCTCCACTTAATTCTCACTTTCTTTTCCTCCTGTCTCTTGTTTGTCTGTCCCTGATGAAGGCCTTGTGGCCGCAACGTAGGTTTCTTCTTGTCATTTCTCTTTGTAAGACTTATTACTATTTGTGTGTGTGTTTTTTTTTTCATTCTACCATAATATAATTTTGCCAGTAGTCTGTATTCACTCTAATGTAATTTTGCCAGTAGCCTGTATTCACTCTAATATAATTCTGCCAGTGGTATGTATTCACTCTAATGTAATTCTGCCAGTAATCTGTATTGACTCTAATGTAATTCTGCCAGTAGTCTGTATTCACTCTAATATAATTCTGCCACTAGTCTGTATTCACTCTAATATAATTCTGCCACTAGTCTGTATTCACTTTAATATAATTCTGCCAGTAGCCTGTATTCACTCTAATGTAATTCTGCCAGTAGTCTATATTCACTCTAATGCAATTCTGTCAGTAGTCTGTATTCACTCTAATGCAATTCTGCCAGTAGTTTGCATTCAGCCAAACATAATCCTGATTGCAGAACACAACTCAGTCTAATGTAACATTACAAGCAGCATGTGTTCATTCTAATTTAGTGCTACTGGTAGTATATATATTCAATTAATTTCTATTATGTTTTAGATAATTATTATATTTTAAATAAAACACTTCTTGCTTACACATTGCCACTCTGTTGATGTGACTGGATTTATGTTTAATAAAGTGTTATATCTATTTCATATATAATAAACTGTTATGTTTATTTTACTAATAATAAATTGTTATGTTCAGTGGTAAGGAAGCTTATTACTCAGGTTAGAAGGAAGCAATCCACTTTGTTATGAGAAGCTGGAGTATATCGTGACAACAGGAAAGACAGAATTAAAAAAGAGATAGAGGAAGAAAAAGAGTTAAGATTCTGGACAGTTTGACATCATGGCATGGAAAGAACTGATCAGTAATACTGTAAACAGAAAGTTGTGAAGAGACATGATTACCTACGCCATCAGGCATGGTACTTGAAGAAGAAGATGTTCAGTGGTGGTTCAATGCTCTGTATGGTGCACAAGGGAAAAAGCTAACAATGACATTGTTATATTTATTTCAGATATCAGACAGTCAGTCCTTGTCATTCCATTTGTCCTGACGTGACAACAGACAGTCAGTCCTTGTCATTCCATTTGTCCTGACGTGACAACAGACAGTCAGACCTTGTCATTCCATTTGTCCTGACATGACAACAGACAGTCAGTCCTTGTCATTCCATTTGTCCTGACGTGACAACAGACAGTCAGTCCTTGTCATTCCATTTGTCCTGACGTGACAACAGACAGTCAGTCCTTGTCATTCCATTTGTCCTGACGTGACAACAGACAGTCAGTCCTTGTCATTCCATTTGTCCTGACGTGACAACAGACAGTCAGTCCTTGTCATTCCATTTGTCCTGACGTGACAACAGACAGTCAGACCTTGTCATTCCATTTGTCCTGACGTGACAACAGACAGTCAGTCCTTGTCATTCCATTTGTCCTGAGGTGACAACAGACAGTCAGTCCTTGTCATTCCATTTGTCCTGACGTGACAACAGACAGTCAGACCTTGTCATTCCATTTGTCCTGACATGACAACAGACAGTCAGTCCTTGTCATTCCATTTGTCCTGAGGTGACAACAGACAGTCAGACCTTGTCATTCCATTTGTCCTGAGGTGACAACAGACAGTCAGTCCTTGCCATTCCATTTGTCCTGAGGTGACAACAGACAGTCAGACCTTGTCATTCCATTTGTCCTGAGGTGACAACAGACAGTCAGTCCTTGTCATTCCATTTGTCCTGAGGTGACAACAGACAGTCAGACCTTGTCATTCCATTTGTCCTGAGGTGACAACAGACAGTCAGTCCTTGTCATTCCATTTGTCCTGACGTGACAACAGACAGTCAGACCTTGTCATTCCATTTGTCCTGAGGTGACAACAGGCAGTCAGTCCTTGTCATTCCATTTGTCCTGACGTGACAACAGACAGTCAGTCCTTGTCATTCCATTTGTCCTGAGGTGACAACAGACAGTCAGTCCTTGTCATTCCATTTGTCCTGAGGTGACAACAGACAGTCAGTCCTTGTCATTCCATTTGTCCTGAGGTGACAACAGACAGTCAGTCCTTGTCATTCTATTTGTCCTGAGGTGACAACAGACAGTCAGACCTTGTCATTCCATTTGTCCTGAGGTGACAACAGACAGTCAGTCCTTGTCATTCCATTTGTCCTGAGGTGACAACAGACAGTCAGACCTTGTCATTCCATTTGTCCTGAGGTGACAACAAACAGTCAGTCCTTGTCATTCCATTTGTCCTGAGGTGACAACAGACAGTCAGTCCTTGTCATTCCATTTGTCCTGAAGTGACAACAGACAGTCAGTCCTTGTCATTCCATTTGTCCTGAGGTGACAACAGACAGTCAGTCCTTGTCATTTTGTATGAGGCTGGCAGACAACATGTCAAAACAAGTTGTACAGACCCACCACTACAAGAGTACATTTGTTCTAGTGACAACAGACAGTGATTTTCAAGGATGGGAAACCTAATATTTTCATTCTAATTTTTGTCCTGATCAGCAATCCGGTGACCGTCTCCCTTTACCAAGGGTTTGTTTGCACTTTTAAAAAGAACTTTTTTTTTTTTTAATTCAGACCTTTTCCAGTTTTTTAGTGAATTTGTTCCTCAGCGATATAAATGTTAGTGACAAACATAGAATAACAGTGATTGACGTATTGATTTAACGATTGTATTCAACATAAAAGGCTGAAATAAAATTGAATAAAATGTTTTAAAAAAACTGTCTACACCAACTCTGCGCATTTTTCGTGTTTGTCTTTTTTGAATGTATTCTGTGTCTGTGGCATCTGACAATGAGCGTTTGTAAATGTTTGAGTAGTTAAGTACCAGCTAGTTGAGTCTGAGACAACAGACAGTCAGCTGTCCTTGTCTTTTCCATCCACGTTGATTAATCCTTGACTGTGTCCAGGCATAGAGGTGACAACTCAGGAATTTAATCCACAGACAGTCTGGTTTGTACCTTGTCATTCCACTTGTTGTTTTTGTCACTGAGTGAGGTTCAATTTTTTTTTTTTTGTAGACACTCAGTGAAATCCTTGTCATTCTAATTTGTCCGTGAGGTATGAGCCCACCTTAAACATTCGGCGTAACCCAGATCCGCCAACAGTACAGAGACAGGTGTCCCTCCTTCAGGCATTCGCCATTTGTCCTAGGAGCCGCCAATCCCTGGAGGTGACAACAAATGTTCCTTCGCCAGGTCTCAGTTAATCCAGTCCAAATTCGACGTCAAATGCCATCCATCCTGGATATCACCTGGTCGCCAGAGTGTGGTAACCACTACGCTACAGGTTCAATAAGACATCCATCTTCGCTTTGTCTTTTTTTGTAGAGTTGGCAGTTGTTTAGTTGTGCCCTGACCACCGGCAGTAAGAAACAGGACTGTGTGGGTAGGGACACCTAGTTCTGAAGTTTTCCACACCTCCCTTGTGCAATTCTTCATTGTCCTAAAGAATGAGTCTTTCTAAACTGTCTTGTTTATATTATCTTTGGACTTGTGAACAGTGTTCTATAAGGTTATGGGATCTTTCGTATCATGCAGGTGACTGTCGGCATGCCTTGTCTTCTTCGCCATTTGTCTAGCCCTTTTCCAATTTGAGTTGTTTTGACAACTAAGTGACAGGAAAAATGCTTCTATTTTCCCTACTGTCAAATTCCATTCTGTTTCCTGAAAAATAAAGCTGAAGGTGACTAAAACATCACAGTATGTCCCTTGTTGCATTAAAACTCCAATTTTCCTGAAAAAAAAAAAAAAAGAGTCCAAATAATCTCAGCTCTCAAGTTTTTTTCCAGTCACAAAATGATGTCACATCTGTAGGTCTCCAGTAGTGTTAGTAAAAAAAAAAAAAAAAAGGAACACAAAATAATTTACGAGTAGGCCTAAGCTATGTATATTTTACCAATTCAAAATTCTAAGGTTATTTCCTGCATAATAGCATACATAATACAGTCAAACAATATTTAACTAGTACTTATGATAAGTGAAAATCTATTAAATATCTCCTGGAGGTACACACCCCCCCCCCCCCCATCTTTACTATTTTTGTTGGGGTTTTGTTTCGTTTGTTTGTTTAGATTTTTATATTGAATTAAATTTATTAAATCTTTTTTTCATTCCAAAATTTGATTTTCATTTATCCTGACCGCGATTTGACAGATGTGATGCCACTTTCGTGTAGTCCTCATGTTATCTGAAATTGAAAAACATTAGGCCTAGGCCTATCCTAATTAGGTATATAACCCAACAGAAGAACGGAGATAAGTCTTTTCATCATGTGGGTAAAATATAATAAATGGACTTATTTAAATAGGTTTTATAAATGAGATAAACGAATTTATTACTTACCGACGAGTGTTAAAAATAAATCTGCGTTTACGTCGAAATTAACGCAAAGCGCCGAAAAAACTTCTGGAAATGGATTTAATGCGCAAAGGGAAGTAAACATTTTACGGTAACTTTGCGCCAAGGGAAGTAAAAATTGTACGGTAACTTTACAATTTTTACTTCCCTTTGCGCATTTCCAGAAGTTTCGGCGGTTTCGTTTTCGGCGCTTTGAGTTTTAATGCGTAAACGCTGATTTATTTATGAGGTCGTTGTCTGTTGTTATGACATGGAAAAATACCATCAATAACCAAAAAATGGACACAAAGTAACGAAACTTTCGATTTCGTATTATTTTTGATGCGGAAAATTCAAGGTTTTAGCCATTTTCCCAGGCTTGGATTTCAAGGCCTGGAACCACTTTTTCAAGGTTTTTCCAGGTCGCTACGAACCCTGATGAATGCTGTTTTGATGCAGGTTTCCTGACTGTGGTGATGGCTCCTTGGTCCATAAGGAGTGTCACGAAATGGATTTAGGACTAGAGACTGTCTACCTATAGTGACAAGACACTAGTGAGAAGGAAGACTGGAAAATTAGATTTAGAAGAAAATGATAGTGAAATGTGAACAGTTGACACTATTGGCTCCGAGGTTAAGAACCGAGGTTGATTCTTTCCTCGCCACTTCGGACGTCTTATGTGCTATAGTTGTCAACGACCTCTAGCTACCCTAAGGGGATAAGATTATATCAAGATTCACAAACACCAAGATACAGACAACATATAGCTACTGTACTTAAATGAAATGACTGATGCCAGCTACAATTTATACAAGTTTATTATACACCTATAAACAAACGAACATATGCATGTCCCATACATAAAGTGCGAGGATGCACACCTGAAACAAAATCAAGCACAGTTAAAAATGCATCAACCCCAACCCTTCTCCCACAATTGCAACCTGTACAGAAGTTTGGATTAGACAAAATTAAACCGCCCTGCACTTGTCGAGCCTCCACTTCCGCAACTAGTCTAAATTAAATGTTAAGTGCACAGTCAGCTGGAACAACTACAAAGTGTCTACACCAACTCTGCGCAGACTCTGGTTCTACACAGCCTATCCTGAAATCTCTTGCACACTGCTACACAATTAACTCGTCAAAAAACCCTTCAGCAGCTGTCATCTGCTATACTTGGGACAACACTGCGACGACTTCTGTGGAGAGTATGGTCACCCTCTCTCTCTCCACCAACTCTGGAATTGATGACTAAGGTTTAACAGAACCCCACTGGATTCTAGACTGGAACTGTAGCTGGCTTCTCCTACCACTCTGAATTCACCTGCCCGATTACCTATGGCTGGGCGATGGGCTTTCGGCTTTATTATGGCCGTGATGAAGCGAACATAAAATTACAACAACGCTGGCCGCATGCCAATCTGCGTGTGTCACAGTACGAGCGTCAGAGCTCAGGATTTATCCACAAAAATCCTCTTCACTGGAAAAATGGTTTCCCTGCCTTGGGACACCGTATTTTCTTTCTCTCCTTCCACCACTGGCAATTAACGCACGACTTGCGTGTCTGCGAATGCCACAACTGTGCCGTGGGAGAAATTTTGAGGTATCAAAAATTCTGCTCTTCCCCACAAAGCCGGTACCTGCTGTTTTAGACAAAACAAAACAACAGCTAAACAAACCGTAATAATACATTTCTAATAACACTACCTCCCTGACTCTTCAACACGTTATGCACCTCCATACAAAAATCATGCCAACACCGTCCGCTCCTCTCCTGTTCCCTTCTCTACCTGAGCCCACAAGGTAAACATTGGCTAACCCAGATCGCCTGTTCTGCCTGACTAACTCCGAGCAACAACAATATTTTCACTGGCCCAGTCTGGGCAGTCGTACTGTGGCCTACTTCTTACTCTGACACTAATGCCGTAATGATTAATACAAAATAAAACTAGCCTTCTCTAGGAATTCCTAAAATTCCCGTCAGTATGATTAATCACCTCAAAATTGAAATAAAGTATTATTCCCTTAACAGAATTAAATTTCATCTCCATCTTCTGAATACACAGAATAACAATGCACAATCAATAACATATAACCCTGTTTACGCTAGCATCTACATGCCGTCAAAAGTTATACATAACCCCAGATTATCAAATTGAAAACCCCGGAGTTCAACCACGTGGTTATAATTTTATGACCACGTGCTCCAATTAATACCTCTATCACTCCCGTCCACAGATATATGCGTAACTATATAAATAGCGAGCATCAATACTCTCAATAAAATCACAAATGAAAATACACATTACACACGCTCCCGACTATTCTGTAAATAAATAAAATTCGCAGATGCGGGTTTCTCTGCAGACCTGTTTTTGAAATAGATCCAAGCATGGCCGAAACCTCGCAACATCTAAACCATCTAGACAACGCTATTCCTTCAATAAGGAAACACTGGACCTATTAGGTCTTTCAAGTCTTATCACCAGGATAGTATTGATGGCTCTGGAGTTAAGAATTAAATTAAACTAAAACTTCCCAAGAAACTTTACTGATCGGCCTAGGCTTAGACAAAAATTAAATAAAGTTACCATGAAAATTCTGCTTACCAAATTTCGAATTATCCCACTGAAGGCAATCGATAATTTGAATCAGGAACGCGGCTTGGCAATTAATTTTTAGAGACCGAACTTATGAAATTCGGGCGTATTTATTATCAAGACCCCCACGCGCCGACTTCATGACGTCATATGCGCGGCGTGGTTCTAAAGCCAATGGGAGCTCTGCATTTCAACTGCAGTTAGCTCTCAGCCAATCAGAACCTTAGATCATTCTGATGCAACGTGCATGGGTGTTAGACAAAGAA
Organism: Oreohelix idahoensis; assembly: GCA_024509875.1. Lineage (NCBI taxonomy): Eukaryota > Metazoa > Mollusca > Gastropoda > Stylommatophora > Oreohelicidae > Oreohelix > Oreohelix idahoensis. Next base: position 199,986 of record JAMPIV010007520.1, read on the forward strand.
ACGGGAATTAGTCCTAGCCCTATACTGCAAAATTGAAGCAAAAATGGCCGCAAATAATTTAACTCCCGAAAAATGCGTCTATGGCCACCTGCCATATCTTTAAAAAGATTAAAACTGGTGCCAATCTGATCTAGGCTCTAAAGTCCTTCGTCTAGAATAATAATGCAACAGTTCCCTACACACCAACACTAAACAAGACTACTAGTCATAGAGAAGGAACATAGATGTAGATGAGATGAAACTCCACCGTAATCTCTCTGAAAAACGTAAATAAATAGAAGGAGAAGAAACATGGGGAAGGAAATAAATAGAAGGAGAAGAAACATGGGGAAGGATTTTTCTGTAATCCCTCCAAAATAGTGAACAAAATGCAAGGAGAAAAAGACATGGGCCATTTGAAAGACAGAATCTCAGTACTTTCGTCACAAGGAGCAAAAATGGAATAGAAAAGGATTCAGGGCTGTATTTCAAAAACTGTACAGTTTACCGTTATTTCCTGCATAATACTGTTTTGCATTTATATATTTATTATAGTATTTGTTCTGCTTCTAATGACTTCCTTAAGTTTGTAGTATTTTCTGGATCCTCAAGGAGTTGATTTCTTTGTAACATCTAGGAAGACATTCTTTGTTTATCTGTTCTACCATATTCCCAACTTGTTATATGATATGTGCAGATCTCCTTGGTAGTACTTATCAGTTGGTTCCATCAACTTTATGAAGATTGCTTTTTTTTTTTTTCAGCTCAATTGTGGAAAGGGCTTTTGTTGTGGTGGAGTGTGAATTAAATTCATTGCTAATTTTACTGTTATCACAGTTAGCAAAGTCAATGGTTCAGCAACAAGAATGAAAGATGTGAAAAAATATATAAAATCAAAGGAACAAACATAAAATATAGCAGAAGAGGAAGTACTAACAACATGTACACTACATCTCAAGATGATGCACCATGGAAACTAAAAACATAAAAATCTCCAGCAAATGATGGAATCACACACAAAATGTTAAAACACCCTGGAATGCAAAGTAAGAAGAAATAATATATATAAGCTGGAATTGAAGGTGTATTGCCACATATATGGAGCAAAGCAATCATGATTGTGGTACTGCATTAAAACCTAGGAATGACAAACAAATAACTGATAGCCACAAACCCATCAGCTGACTTAGTTGCACAGATAATTTGATGAAAAGATTAGCCAATACCAGACTCACATTGAACCTTGATGGGTTATAGCTCAACAGGCTGGTTGCACTTTGGAAATTAATGAGGCATTGTAGAGTCCCCCTGAAAGATCATTAACTTAATAAAGAAAACTTACAAAGACGACATGCAGAGTTCTTTATGAAAGACAACTTACAGAACTATTTTGGATAAGAACTGGAGTGTGACAGGGATGCCTCTTGTCACCATTTCTTATTGGTTATAGATTAGGTTATGAAAACACCGACCTGAGCCAACAGAAGTGGAATCCAGTGAACTGACTAGACAGATTGACGATCTTGATTTTTCCGATGACTTGGCACTTCTGTCCCATAATCATAATCAGATGCAAGACAAAAAGGAAAATACTTGATGAGATTTCACAGCAGGTGGGTCTGAAAATATACATGGAGAAAACAAAGATATTGAGAATAAATGCAGGAAACTATAACAAAATTGCACTGGAAGAAACACCGCTGCAAGATGTTGAAACATACATATATCTTGGCAGCAATATAGACACAGATGAAGGGGCAGACAATGATATCAAAATAAGTATACTAAAGGCTAGAGGCATTTTCACTGCATTGGGAACTGTATGGTGATCAAAGTCCAATATAAAAATCATAATCTTCTTTTCAAAGGGACAGGAAGACTTAGCAAAAGTTTGTTGAAGGCCTATGCTCCTTGCGGAGCTGAAGGGTGATTCAGGCTGGTTTCAGAAAACCTATGTCAATAGAGGACCAAATAATATTTATTGCCAGGATATTACAAGTATTTTCCAAGAAAAGAAACACATGCTGGCAGTCTGGGTACACAAGGAGAAAGCACCCAATCAAGTGTGGAGAGATGGGATAAAGCAACAACTATTTTAATATTGTGTCTGAGGACCAGTGTGCAAGTGGATAAACCACTTCCCTCAGAACAGACATCATCCTGGAGTGCAAGTATAAACCAAAGAATGAAAGTGGAACAAGAAGTACTACAATATAGTGTGATATCCCTGACACAGTTCTTGGTCTATATCAATGACATAGTGGACAAAATACCAAAGAAAATTCATAGCTTGCTATATGATGACGTCCTAGCAGTATGGGCAGCAGAAGAAGAGATTTAAACAGTAAACATTAAGATGCCACTAGGCGTGATGGCCACTGACTGCTTTGTCAGTCACGGGTTAAGGATCCAAGAAGAAGAACTAAGATGTAGGAAGCCTTACAAAATAAAAACATAAATGAACACAAGAAAGGCTAAGAAAACTTAATGAGAAGAAAACAACTTTTACAATTTTCACATTCTCAAAAAAGAAGAAACAAAGATCATAATGAAACTTAATGGGCATGAATAGCCGAAATAAAAGAAGCCCAGGCATCTTGGATTTATACTGGACAGCAGACTAATATGGAAAAATCAAACTGATTAGTACCAACAAAAAGTTATGCAAATGACCCTGAAGGAAAAATTTGCAGGAACTTCTTTGGGTTGCCGATAATCAAATATTACTGCTTCGAAATCCAACTTTGACAGAACAACCAGAATATAAAACTAGGCTGACAGAATCATTACTGGAGCAATGAAATAAATCCAAATAAACGAAGTGAACATGATAATAAAACTACAACCCATGAATGACAGAAGAGACTACAATATACTACAACAGGTAGAGCATTTTAAAAGACTCACAAACCACCCAATGAATAACAGACTAAAATGACATGTCTGGGTAGGTTACAGAGCAGCAGGTCTTCACAAAAAGTAAAAGAACTTACCCCTATTTTCTTGCACAAGCTAAGGCGCAGCCCCAGATGATTACCAGCATATTTCCACCAGAACAGAACAAGTATAGGTACAGGGTAAAGGATCCCGTCACACGCCTATTGAGGCATATTGGGAATACGGTGTTAGGGCCGTATTTTCTTGACCATTGGCACACTAGGGATGATGTGGTAAGCATCACTCCGGCCGCCTTAACCTTCCAAGAGTTGTTCTGGTACCCAATTCATGAGGCTGGGTCAACCCCAGAGCCATTTGCAGTCTAAAAAATCCCACATCAACTGGGGATCGAACCATGGACCACCGAGCTAGGAAGCCAGTGCACTAATCACTGCGCTACCACGGCTCCTATATATATATATATATATATATATATGTAATTGCATTTTTTTTTAAAGTATACCACAAGTGCACAAAGATTATGGCACTAATGTGCTGTTTTTATACATAGATATCAAGAAGATTATCAGCTACAAATTGGTTCACAATGATGTATAAATACAGGTCAAATTAAATCAATAGTTACTCTTTATTGAGTTTAATTAAATATAAATGACAAATGTAATAAACTGAAAAATTAATTAATTGTTTTTTAATCTGAGAATTATTATGTTCTGCTGGAGTCATCTTTGACATTGTAGTTCCTAATTTTTGACTTTGGTCTGGCAGGTTTCTTTAATTTTTCTACATTCATCATACCAGCATTCCGCAAACTATGTTCTCTTCTTTTCACTTCTGTGGGAACAGGTTGACCTTTGAGATAAAAGCCATCCCCTCCATCAGAACTCCTGATGTGTTTAGGACCAGGTTGTTGGACTGAAAGAACAGATACAAAACTGTAATTAAAAGATGCTATTTTTGAAGTTATGGCTTGAACATGTATTTTTGTTCCAACAATTTCAATGCTAAATTCTGACTTCATGTCGTCCACAATGCTGCTGGAGATCTAAGAACTGAACATGGATCTTGAGGTCACCTGACAACAGGAAGCTAAATTTAGATTTAGCTGTAATTATTCTGTATGACTGAAAGAATTGGGCTACTGCCAGCTCAGGATTGTTGTAAAGAGGTGACTAAAATGAGGTTGTACGTTATAGGGTTATACGTCAGGCTGGCAACATTATCACACAAAATAAATTACTAATAAAACTACTTCTGCAAAAGCACATTATTGCAAAAAGGGGAAATGATGATGATGATTCTGTGTGACACTCATTATTCATTTGGTTTCAAAGGATCTCTGAGGACAAGCAAACGATGAAGAAGAACAAGATCTCCGAGGATGAGCGAGCAATGAAGAAGAACAAGATCTCTGAGGATGAGCAAGTGATGAAGAAGAACAAGATCTCTGAGGATCAGCGAGCGATGAAGAAGAACAAGATCTCCGAGGATGAGCGAGCGGCGAAGAAGAACAAGATCTCCGAGGATGAGCGAGCAATGAAGAAGAACAAGATCTCTGAGGATGAGCAAGTGATGAAGAAGAACAAGATCTCTGAGGATGAGCAAGTGATGAAGAAGAACAAGATCTCCGAGGATGAGCGAGCGGCGAAGAAGAACAAGATCTCCGAGGATGAGCGAATGACAAAGAAGAACAAGATCTTTGAGGATGAGCGAATGACAAAGAAGAACAAGATCTCCGAGGATGAGCGCGCGATGAAGAAGAGTAAGATCTCCGAGGATGAGCGAGCGATGAAGAAGAACAAGATTTCTGAGGACAATAAACAAAGTACAAAACCACTCAGTGGTCACTCCATGCTTCTTAAGAAGCAAAAAAGGAACATTCATTCTATTTGCTGCCGTTTTTCTGGCTTAAGTCTGTAAAGATATTACAAATATTTTCCAAGAAAAGAAACACATGCTGGCAGTCTGGGTACACAATGAGAAAGCACCCAATTAAGTGTGGTGAGCTGGATAAATCAATAACTACTTAAATAGGGTGTCTGAGGACAAGTGTGCAAGTAGATAAACCACTTCCCTCAGAACAGACATGCTAGAGTAGGGTGGCCAGACGTCCGGATTTGCCCAGCTTTTTGCGACAAAACTGAGCGTCCGGCCGGATTTTTTAAAAATGCTGAAATATCCGGCTTTTATGTGATTGGCTAAATTACTAACGTGAAAGAGATCATTTTGAAAAATTTTTCCTGTAATCCGATTTCTGAGTACAGAAATTCTGTCAGAATTAAGAATTTTTATTCCGCAAAATCGACGGATCGCGCAAATTGCCAACAACACTAAGTTGTCATGTTGTTTGATAGTTTATAATAGATTACTATCATATTTTAACCCAGGTTAAACTTTGTTTAGGTTTATTAGCATTTGTTAAGGGAAAATTTAACAGACAAAACGGCATGAACAAGAACTTGGGGCTGAATTTAGTCACTTATAACTTCATTGTCTATTGCAAATTACAAATAATATTAACCTTAGTTCGTACTGCTTTTATATTTATTGCAATTTGTTTATTATAAAAAAATACACGAGTAGTTACTAGTACAGTAATGAGTTTGTTAAAATTAAAACCTCGTCTGTTGCATGTTACAAATAATTTTAACTTTAACATCGAATATACCATTGATTAATGGCATTATATTATATTCATGTTACAGATGCCCGCTCAAAATGCCAAAACGGAAGTGTGTTCACGGATGAATTGAAACAAAAATTTCAGTGCTTTCCAGTGGTCGACAAGAGTATGAAGCAGAATGTCTTCTATGCAGAGGCGGCACATTTGTATCAGTAGCAAATAAAGGTGCAGCTGATTTTTAAAAAAACAAAAACATATAGAAACAGAAAAGCACAAGAAAGCACTTGCGTCTGAATGTTTGCAATCAAAACTGACATTTTTTACTACAGAAATAAGCGAGGAAAGGTTAGAAGTTGCCGCGGTCGAGGATGCTTTTACTTGTCATACTGTAAAACATCACAACTCTTTCAGATCATTGGATTGAACTTCAGTGTTACTCAAGAATGCTTTCCACGATTCAGAAATTGCCAGCAAATTCTCATGTGCCAAAACCAAAACAGCTGCTATGATCATTTTTGTGATTGCACAGCATTCTACTGAAGCAGCTTCGGGAGTACTGAATGAAAGATTCCATTAAAGGCAATCTACTTGTGCAGTACAATTTCAAGGAGCTTTCATGCTCTGATTTCTATGCATATTTAAAACGTAGCCCAACTTTGTTGAAGAAGATTTTATCATCAGAAAAATATATGTAGGCACAAAATCAATGTGATTTTATTAGCTTATTATTTGAATGTAAAAAAAAAAATATGTTTCAGCGTCTTGTATTTATTGAATAAAGATGTCCTACTTTTCGTCCTACTTTTTAAAAATATTGTCCGGCCTTGTCCTACTTTTTATGACCAATAAATGGCATTTGTCCTCCTTTTTGTGTTGAACAATATGGCCAACCTATGCTGGAGTGCAAGTAAGACATACAAGCTGAAGAAAGTGGAACAAGCCCATCTTTCCTTAGATGTCTTTTATGATTGCTTGATAGATTGCAATGTTACTATTTTTTTGCTTCCCTCTTGGGTCCGGTTATCACACTTCTATTAAGTAGATGCTCATAATGGTTATGCTGTTGATAGCATTATATAATGCAATCCTTGTTGTGGAATCTCCAGTGTGGGATAGGAAGAGATAGGGATAGGAAGAGATAGGGATAGGAAGAGATAGAGATAGGAAGAGATAGGGATAGGAAGAGATAGGGATAGGAAGAGATAGGGATAGGAAGAGATAGGGATAGGAAGAGATAGGGATAGGAAGAGATAGGGATAGGAAGAGATAGGGATAGGAAGAGATAGGGATAGGAAGAGATAGGGATAGGAAGAGATAGGGATAGGAAGAGATAGAGATAGGAAGAGATAGAGATAGGAAGAGATGGGGATAGGAAGAGATAGGGATAGGAAGATACAGGGATATGAAGAGATAGGGATAGGAAGAAATAGGGAGAGGAAGAGATAGAGATAGGAAGAGATAGGGATAGGAAGAGATAGGGATAGGAAGAGATAGGGACAGGAAGAGATAGGGACAGGAAGAGATAGGGACAGGAAGCGATAGGGACAGGAAGAGATAGGGACAGGAAGCGATAGGGACAGGAAGCGATAGGGACAGGAAGAGATAGGGATAGGAAGAGATAGAGATAGGAAGAGATAGGGATAGGAAGAGATAGGGATAGGAAGAGATAGGGATAGATAGAGATAGGAAGAGATAGGGATAGATAGGGATAGGAAGAAATAGGGATAGGAAGAGATAGGGATAGGAAGAGATAGGGATAGGAAGAGATAGAGATAGGAAGAGATAGGGATAGATAGAGACAGAAAAACACAAAGAGAAGAGAACTGGAAAGGGATCAAGAAGACATGGAATTACCTTTTACCACCAGTTGTGTCCCTTGTTACATACTCACATAAAATCAAACGCTAACGCACGTTCCAGCAAAGGGCACAAATGTTTTTACAAGATATCAAAATGTTAATACATCTTCACCATTTCAGTAACCTATCACCATTTTGAGATATTGGGAACAGAGGTGATGTCTGTCCAAAGCCCTTGCAATGGCAGAAGAATTGTTAACATTAACTTAGAATTACGTGATTAGTTGTGTGCATCTTCTTCTTCTTCTTTGATCCATAACCACCAACCGTCAATGCAGTCAGCGGCCATCACACCTGGTGGCGTCTTGTAGGGCAGCAACAAATTGATTCCACTTTGCTCGGTCGGCGGCCATCCTTCATACAGTGCCCCAACTGTGGTTCATTCTTTGCATCTCAGCTTCCACAGTTCTCCGCCAAGTTGTTTTTGGTCGGCCTCTCTTTCGCTTTCCCTCGGGGGGTCCATAGCATAGCTGTTCTTGTGATGGTATCAGGGTCCCTTCTGAGGACTTGGCCAACCCAACTCCAGCATCTGCCAGCTATGATGGTGTGCATGTCCTCCTGGTTACTCCGAATAAGTAGTTCTTGGTTGCTGATGGTGTTTGGCCAAAAGATTCGGAGAATTTTCCTTAGGCAGTTTGTGTGGAAGGAGGACAGTTTCGACATTTCCTTCTCTGTTACTCTCCAACATTCTGCACCATAGAGAAGCACACAAAGTACACAGCTCTCATACAGTCTTAATTTGGTGTATGTGCTGTACTGGGAAGACTTCCAAATGTTGTTGAGAACAGCAAAGGCTGTTCTCGCTTTATTTATTCTGTTGTTAATGTCCTTGCTTGTTCCGCCATCAGGTGTTACTATGCATCCTAGGTAAGTAAATATGTCTGTCTGTTCTAACTTCTGGTTCCTTACTGTTATTGGCTCAGGATTGCCCACATTTAGTGTCATGACCTCTGTCTTCTTCAAATTGATGTTCAGGCCAACCTGCTGGCCATACTTATTCAGTTTATCAGTTTTTTTCTTGAATGTGTTGATGTGAATGCGCGGGTAGGGCAATGTCATCTGCATATTCCAGGTCTTCCAGTGTAGAAAACGTTGTCCATCTAATTCCTCTTGGACTGCCCTCTGTTGTCTGGTGCATCACCCAATCTATGACTGTCAAAAATAATGTTGTTGATAAGGGTGTGCATCTGAAGACATCATAATTCAAATGTCCAATTCTGAGACAACCAGGTTCAACATTCAACATCATTTTGATGCTTTAGAATTTGTCATCGCTTTGAAAATGTAATAGCATATAAGATGACTTGTCAAAATATCATTGATTATGTCCCTGTTTTGTTCCCTATGGAGTATGAACCCATCTCTGCAGCTGGTCCCTCTGCAGGAAGCTAGCACACAAAGCATTTATGTGCTACTCTAGAAGTTGTCTCTGAAGCAATTTGTTTTACATCATGAGGCTGCACAATCTCATAATAGTCGCCTCTGAGGAATCAATCATCAATCAATTGACCTGTTAAAAGTCTTGGCAGGGTGTATGATGCCTCATTAAAAGACTCGAAGGCAGTGCAACAGACAATAGAAATGGCAGGCAGAGGGCTACAGATCATAGACCAAAGCAGACTCCTAGGAAAATTCAAACTGTAGTGCCTCCAGTTCATGTTGATACCTAAGTTGCTGTGGCCACTGCTTATATATGAAATAAGCACAAGTACAGTGGAAGCTATAGAGCAGAAGGTCAACAAGTTCATGAGGAAATGGCTAGGGGTACCACCAGGTCTGTCAGATGTAGCACTGGACTGCAAAAAGTCAAAACTTCTACTTCCCTTCAAGTCAGTTGTTGAAGAGTACAAAGTTGGAAAGGAAAGGCTTGCAATGATGCTACGCGAGTCAGCAGATGACGTGGTTAAGTCCATTCAGCCCACACTGAAAACGGGAAGGAAGTGGAGAGTGGAAAAAGCTGTTGATGCTGCCCAAGAGTTGCTCAAACTGAGGGAGGTAATCGGATACACCCAAACGAATAGACAGGGATTTGGTCATGGAGACATCCGCTGGTGGTCCAAGGCATCAAGCAGGGAGCGTAGAGACATGGTAGTTCAGGAGATACGAGGAGCTGAGAATGATAAGAGGTTGCAAAAAGTAGTGCAGCAGGCCCAACAAGGCCAATGGACTACATGGGAAGGAGCCCTCCAACGGTCCTTGACATGGAATGATATGTGGCACCTCTAGGCTCAGCTTCGTTGTTAGATCAATGTATGACCTCCTGCCATCAGCTACAAACCTTGTGAGATGGGGAAAGTCGGATGATGATCAGTGCCCCCTGTGCCATGGGAGGCAGACACTTGAACACGTGCTCTCAGCTTGCAAGGTGTCATTAGGGCAAGGGCGATACACATGGCGCCACAACAAAGTGCTAAATGAGCTGGCTGCAACAATAGATCTGGCAAGGATGAAGGCGAATAACAATGTCAGGCCAAACACCGCAAACACATACTTTCTGAGAGCAGGAAAGTCAGCACACCCAAAACCGAGTAAATCAGGTAGCAGTGTACCATCTCTCCTTGACTGTGCAAATGACTGGGAGATGGCGGTAGACCTACCTGGACGAGGGGCATATCCAGAGAGTATCGGGAAATCTTGAAGCCGGCCGGATATACTTGTCGTGGAATATTCTAATCCACATATATAAATTATTAGGTAAATATGAAGCCTAACAAATAAAATTAATAAAGAAAAGAGCAATGGTAAAATAACAGTGCTGTCACAAAGAAGGTACTCGAAATCCCCCTTGTTTTCTGCTTCGTCTGCAAATTGTAACGCTTTCACGTTGATATTAAAGGCCTTCTGCAACATACACGCGTTTCCCAAACACACAATAAAATGTGCTGCCTTTCTAAGAAAAACCTTGAAATATGCAAGTTGACCTAAATTTTAAATTCCATTCATGTCTTTTTCTACACTATGTTACCAAAAACAAAAGACAGATGGACTAAAGGATAGCGAGAAGGGAGAGGCAGTAAGCCGAACACTAAACACGCGTCGCGCGATACACAAATGCTGCCATCACGCGTGTAAGACTACATGCACTAACTTTTTTGGACGAACAGTGATAAAATACACTACCCTTCCCAGAGTTAGGTTTTAAAATCATAAAAAACGCTTATTAGGAAAGATAACAATAGATGGGTTTACGTTTGAAAACATTACAGTACCCAGACAGCACATCTTCGAAACAGGAGGTAGAAAGAATTGCATATTTTGAACGCAGAATTGCATATTTTGAACGCAGCCACGTAGCTCTTTTAAATTTGGATATTTGGGTTCCTTAGGGCTTGCTGACAAAGAATATGTAAAACGTTACGCAAATAGTCCAGGAATTAATAAATTATAACCAAAATAAAATAGTGGGGATGCCTGACAACATAAAATCATTTCTGCTCATAAAATTTTTTTATAACGTGTTTGAACAAAACCTTACGTTACAGAAATAGCCTACCATGTAAACTCCAAATTGATTGGAGCGCAACAAATGAAAGACTAACCACGATTGGTCGGGCTATAAATACTATCTTGGTTGTTAGGGAGACGTAGGAAGGTAACATTTTTTCAAACACTTGTCGAAACGTGGCTCGATTGGCCAGACTCGCTGATATAATCACTTAGGAGCGTTAGTTCGAGACCACTTGTTTAAATAAGCTTGATAAAGCAACAGTGCGTTGAAGCCAGCTCAAATTTTGCTAAATAAAAGCCTGGAACATAAGCAGATGGGAATTTGTGCCAGTAAATGTGCCAGAATTCATTGCTAATCAACGTATCTGTGTTTATTCTATGAATTGTGGGACCGTGGTCTTGATGGTACTGAGCAGCACCTGGTCAGAGCTTTGCTGAATCCAGAGTCGGACAGCGTACTCCTTGGTCCATCTAGCTATCAGTGAGGTGTCTCCAGAGCCCAGGGGAGAATTCGAGCAGAAGAGTCTTTTCCTGCCGCCATCACGCAAGATAAGCTGATTTGGCCAGCTGAGCTCAACATTATGTCCCCTCATCTTGAAATGACTTTGTAAAAATAACATTCAGAGGGGAATTTAATTTTCTTAATATCAGGAACTGAGAACATCTCTAATACTAGTCCCAAAAGACAAACTATTGAAGTCATGATGACAAATACCAACAGAGCTTGAACAAAACAAAACCAGTATTACCTCATATTACTACTACACAACTGACACACATAGGATATTTTTAATAATATATGTCACTACAATATTCATATTGATAAAGTCTGTACATATACTTGTAATTAAAATTGATTGTGATTCCTGGTTCCTTTGTATTTGAATCAGGACACATATACCTTTATGACAACAATGAATACATATTGTTATTTGAAAAGTTATCAGTGACTCCTTAAGATATTTTCATAGAGTGTTATATGTATGTGAGTGTCACAGTGTTGTCAAGAGTAGTGGATTAAATTAAATTGTTTATCTGTCTGTTGTTGTGACTTACACTTCATCATACACATACCCTAGACACATAACGTAGTCATCACACTATTCCAGAATAATTCTGACTGAGATATATAGATATGTGGTAGCAAGTAAGGTTATCTATAATACACTACTCTTAATAGATATAGATACCTTCACAGCTGATCTCAGTCAGTACACTAAGTCCCCTATAAATATTTATAACATCCCACTTCACCACATATATTGGGGTCTCGCTCTTGGGATTTTGAATCTTTCCCTATTAAAAATATTGGGGGTAATTCACTTCAGGGAATATAAGAATTAAAAGGTATCCTTGGGTGGAATTAAATAAGGTTGAGCTCACGGTGCCTGTGTTGTCCATTAGATATATTTAGAGATTAAATTGTTGGTTAGACATTGTAGAAATTTACCTGATAGACAATGGCGGACCTGGCCAAGTTTCGATCTGCTGCTGTTCAGACTGCAAAAGAGTTAGGATTAGATGGGCAAGTTATGGTTGCCTATGTCACCACGGAATGTGACAAATTTATTGAACGCGAAGAAAGAAGATTAGAAAAAGAGGCCGAAAGAAAGTTAGAGGCTGAGACTAAGAGGTTGCAATTTGAGGCTGAGGCTGAGACTAAGAGGTTGCAGATTGAGGCTGAGGCTAAGAAATTGGAAGCAGAAAGAGAAGACAAAAGATTAGCTGCAGAAAGGGAAGCAGAGGAAAGAAGACAGGCTGCAGAAAGAGAAGACAAGAAATTAGCTGCAGAAAGGGAAGCAGAAGATAAAAGATTACAAAGGGAACATGAGTTACGACTAAGGGAGTCTGAGTTTCAAGGCCATGCTCCTGAAAATGGTGCCAGTCCCTTTGCCTCTGATGCTACGGTTACTCAAGGAGCCTCAACCTCAGCTATGAATTTTCATTTAGATCATTTTGTTGAGAAAGACGATGATATAGAGAGCTACCTAAATAGGTATGAACTATTAGCTACCACGTATGGGTTAGAGAGAGAAAGGTGGAGCTTAAAGTTATCTCAGGGACTTCGTGGGGCAGCTTATGAAGTTTTTGCAAAAATGAGCAGAGGTGATCAGGAAAATTATGAGATGCTAAAGCAGGCTCTTTTGTTAAGGTATGAAAAGAATGCAGAATTTTATAGGAAAAAATTTAGGAATGCTAAACTACTGTCAGGTGAAACCTATCACCAGTTCTCTGCACGAATAGAGACATACTTGGAGAAATGGACTTCTCTGGGGAAAACCCAAGATCTTAAGGAAATGGTCCTTATAGAGCAATTAAGAGAGTCCATGGCTCCAGACCTGAGAAAGTTTCTCATGGAACAAGGTGCAGAGAGGCTGGGTGAGTTGCTAAATGTTGCTGAAAGGTATCAAGCAGCTCAAGCAGAGGTAACAGGTAATAAAAAGAAACAAGTGGATAACTTTAGGGCACCACAGAACTTTAATAAATTTGATCCTAAGGATCAAAATAAAGGTAAGCACCAATTTGATAGGCCACGGTATGAAAATAAAAATAAATTCCCACAATTCGATGAAAGGAAATATGATGAAAGAAAATCTTTCAACCAAGGAAAAAGGTGGTGTAAGAATTGTCAGATGGACAATCATGACACTGACCGTTGCAGAAGGAAACCTGTGTATATGGCAACCCTTCAGGTCAGGTCGACCTCAAGACAGGAGGAGGATATTATGTTAGATACCACTCCAGAAGAGATGAGGAAGGCACAGGCTGGGGATAAAACACTCAAGCCTTGTTTCAGAAAATTGTCAACTTGTCATACAACTCCAGGCAAGGGAGATTTTTACATGAAAAACAAGTTGATGTATAGGAAGACTGGAACTAGATCCAATGGTCACGGACAGCTGGTTCTTCCAAAGAGATATAGGACAGAATTAATAAGGAGCCTACATGTGAAACCAGATGGGGACCATGAGAAGATAGGTACCATCATTCAAAAGGTGGCTCACAATTATTATTGGCCCAAAGCAAGATGGGACATTGAGAATTTTGTAGAAAGGTGTAGCATAGCACATGAGGGAACACCCACAAGTGGGAACAGGGATCAGGACCTGGACACGCCACGGGGCAAAATTAGGCCTGATAATAAAAAGAAATATAAATTTGAAAAAGTGGACCAAATGGAATGGGAAGCCCCTTTTCACGGACAAGCTTCACTTAACTGTTTTACAATGGCCACTATGCGGAGAGTGCAAAAAGATGTCTTACCCCAGGATAAGCCGAAAATCCCTCAATCGGACTTAAACAAACTGGAGGAAGAAGATGTAGAGAGGAAATCTCTCATCAAGAATTTTAAGTGGGGAGACAGCCCCAAAAGAAAAATTGGTAGCGGTCGTTTTGTGAATGATAATTCTGGGAGGAAAAATCATCACTATAAAGCTTCGAGTGGAAGAGACCATACCGGTGCATGGACAAATAGGTCCACACAATTAAAGGTCCATATGTAGCTATGTTAAGAACGTGGACTGATGAAAAGGCAGAGGAAAACATTACATCTTCATACCAATATGTGAATGAGCTGACCACTCGGTTAAAAACTGGCTGGAAACTTGCCAATGAAAATTTGAAACAAGCCAGGAAGAAACATGCTGCCTATTATAACAGGAAGGCGAAAGACAGAAATTTGACTGTGGGAGAGAAAGTACTGCTTCTTTTGCCCGGGAGTCAGAATAAGTTACAAATTGGATGGCAGGGTCCATATACAGTTCTAGAGAAGGTGTCTAGAACAAATTATAAGATAGATAAGAAGGGGAAAGAAAAAATCTATCATGTGAATCTCCTGAAGAAATATTTGGAAAGAGAACATCAGGAGGAGACACACTTGTTGACCTTGTCCATCGCCATGGAGATGAAAAAGGAACCACTTTCATCATTTGAATATCCATTACACCCCTGTGAGACAGCAGCACAGGTGAAAATCAGTACACATTTAACGAAAACTCAGAAAGAGAGAGTGCAACAGGTTCTAAATAATCATGCAGAGGTGTTAACAGACCGACCAGGACATACAAACCTATTGGAATATGATATGAAACTAATAGACTCCACACCTGTCTGTATGAAACCATATTCGATTCCGTTTGCTAAGGAGAAAGCTTTGAAGGAAGAGATAGACTATCTATTGAAGGAAGGAATTATTTCACACAGTGAATCTTCGTATAGTTCCGGTGTTGTACTCTTAAGGAAGCCCTCTGGAGAACATAGACTCTGTATAGATTACAGGAGACTGAATGCTATTACAGAAGGACAGGTGGATCCATTGCCGGATACAAATCAGCTGTTTGCCAGACTAAATAAAGCTAAATATTTCTCCAAAGTGGATCTGAGTAAAGGATATTATCAGATTCCAGTAAAGCCTGAGGTTAGACCATACCTAGCTTTTAGTACCTCAGAAGGACACTATGAGTTTAATAGATTGCCATTTGGATTGAAGAATGCGCCTAGTGTCTTCTCTAGAATGATGAGAAAATTATTGGATCCTCTGAATAATCCCTGTATAACAAATTTTATGGATGATATCCTTATAGCAACAGAAACATTTGAGGAACACATTGACTCTCTGAACATGCTGTTTGATCGACTTAGGGAGGCAAATTTAACAGCCCGATCAACCAAATGTTGCGTTGGATGTAAAGAATTGGAATTTTTGGGACACACAGTTTATCAGGGAAACATGACCCCTGACCCAAAGAATTTAGAGAAACTACAGAAAGCCCCGAGACCACAAACCAAGAAGGACGTGAGATCCTTTGTCTCATTATGTGGTTTCTACCAGAAGTATATCAAAAACTTTAATTCCATATGTGCACCGTTAACTGAATTGACACGTAAAGGACATCCAGATCGCATTACATGGACACCACAATGTGAAATGACTTACCAAGAATTGAAGGAAAAGCTCACAAGTAAACCCATTTTGAAATTACCTGACTTAAGTCAAGAATTCATAGTAAGGACGGATGCAAGTAATATTGGGTTAGGTGCAACTCTACTACAGAAATCAGATGCATTGGATGGGGAATTAAGCCCAGTGGCATATGCTAGCAGAAAGTTGAATAAAGCTGAAATCAACTACTCAACTAGCGAAAAAGAATGTCTTGCAGTAATATGGGCGATAAAGAAATTCAATATTTATCTATATGGGAAGGCATTTAAGTTGCAAACAGACCACAAACCTTTATCGTTTCTAGCACAGGCTAGGCATGAGAACTCCAGGTTACTCCGATGGTCTTTACTTTTGGCTCCATATAATTTTAGCATTGAGTATATATCTGGAAAAACCAATTTGGGAGCGGATTTTTTAAGCCGTCATCCGTGTGATGAGAATCACCGTAAACCCCAGAAATAATAATAAATTTCTCTATGTGTATATAGAATAAAGGACTGACATATAATGTCTGTTTTAAGAGGGGAGGTGTCGTGGAATATTCTAATCCACATATATAAATTATTAGGTAAATATGAAGCCTAACAAATAAAATTAATAAAGAAAAGAGCAATGGTAAAATAACAGTGCTGTCACAAAGAAGGTACTCGAAATCCCCCTTGTTTTCTGCTTCGTCTGCAAATTGTAACGCTTTCACGTTGATATTAAAGGCCTTCTGCAACATACACGCGTTTCCCAAACACACAATAAAATGTGCTGCCTTTCTAAGAAAAACCTTGAAATATGCAAGTTGACCTAAATTTTAAATTCCATTCATGTCTTTTTCTACACTATGTTACCAAAAACAAAAGACAGATGGACTAAAGGATAGCGAGAAGGGAGAGGCAGTAAGCCGAACACTAAACACGCGTCGCGCGATACACAAATGCTGCCATCACGCGTGTAAGACTACATGCACTAACTTTTTTGGACGAACAGTGATAAAATACACTACCCTTCCCAGAGTTAGGTTTTAAAATCATAAAAAAAACGCTTATTAGGAAAGATAACAATAGATGGGTTTACGTTTGAAAACATTACAGTACCCAGACAGCACATCTTCGAAACAGGAGGTAGAAAGAATTGCATATTTTGAACGCAGCCACGTAGCTCTTTTAAATTTGGATATTTGGGTTCCTTAGGGCTTGCTGACAAAGAATATGTAAAACGTTACGCAAATAGTCCAGGAATTAATAAATTATAACCAAAATAAAATAGTGGGGATGCCTGACAACATAAAATCATTTCTGCTCATAAAATTTTTTTTATAACGTGTTTGAACAAAACCTTACGTTACAGAAATAGCCTACCATGTAAACTCCAAATTGATTGGAGCGCAACAAATGAAAGACTAACCACGATTGGTCGGGCTATAAATACTATCTTGGTTGTTAGGGAGACGTAGGAAGGTAACATTTTTTCAAACACTTGTCGAAACGTGGCTCGATTGGCCAGACTCGCTGATATAATCACTTAGGAGCGTTAGTTCGAGACCACTTGTTTAAATAAGCTTGATAAAGCAACAGTGCGTTGAAGCCAGCTCAAATTTTGCTAAATAAAAGCCTGGAACATAAGCAGATGGGAATTTGTGCCAGTAAATGTGCCAGAATTCATTGCTAATCAACGTATCTGTGTTTATTCTATGAATTGTGGGACCGTGGTCTTGATGGTACTGAGCAGCACCTGGTCAGAGCTTTGCTGAATCCAGAGTCGGACAGCGTACTCCTTGGTCCATCTAGCTATCAGTGAGGTGTCTCCAGAGCCCAGGGGAGAATTCGAGCAGAAGAGTCTTTTCCTGCCGCCATCACGCAAGATAAGCTGATTTGGCCAGCTGAGCTCAACATTATGTCCCCTCATCTTGAAATGACTTTGTAAAAATAACATTCAGAGGGGAATTTAATTGTCTTAATATCAGGAACTGAGAACATCTCTAATACTAGTCCCAAAAGACAAACTATTGAAGTCATGATGACAAATACCAACAGAGCTTGAACAAAACAAAACCAGTATTACCTCATATTACTACTACACAACTGACACACATAGGATATTTTTAATAATATATGTCACTACAATATTCATATTGATAAAGTCTGTACATATACTTGTAATTAAAATTGATTGTGATTCCTGGTTCCTTTGTATTTGAATCAGGACACATATACCTTTATGACAACAATGAATACATATTGTTATTTGAAAAGTTATCAGTGACTCCTTAAGATATTTTTTATAGAGTGTTATATGTATGTGAGTGTCACAGTGTTGTCAAGAGTAGTGGATTAAATTAAATTGTTTATCTGTCTGTTGTTGTGACTTACACTTCATCATACACATACCCTAGACACATAACGTAGTCATCACACTATTCCAGAATAATTCTGACTGAGATATATAGATATGTGGTAGCAAGTAAGGTTATCTATAATACACTACTCTTAATAGATATAGATACCTTCACAGCTGATCTCAGTCAGTACACTAAGTCCCCTATAAATATTTATAACATCCCACTTCACCACAATACTGCTGCATTCTTCATCATCGCACCAGGTTATATTGATTGAACTGACCGTGCCATTTGAATCCAGATTGGAAGAGCAACATTTGCTCAAAGCGGCCAAGTATAGTGATCTGGCCGCGGAGCTGAGACACGATGAGTTCACTGCAAGGGTCATGGCTGTTGAGGTGGGTGCAAGAGGGCTCGTGGCTGCATCAGTGTATGATTTATTGAAACTGTTGGGGCTGAGAGGACAGTTGAGAACAAGGGCACTGAAGAGGCTTAGTGAGACTGCGGAAAAGGCATCATGCTGGCTGTGGAACAATCGCAATGGGCTATGGAACTCGGGACAGTAAACTCTGCGGTACAGAAAACATCAGGAATTTTTTAAGTCCACAATACGTTGAGTTTTTTGGTGTACTGGTGAAAGGGCTGTCACTGATGAGCAACTTCTTCTTCTTCTTCGATCCTTAACCACCGACCGTCAAAGCAGTCAGTGGCCATCACGCTTAGTGGCGTCTTGTAGGGCAACAACAAAGTGATTCCACTTTGCACGGTCGGTGGCCATCCTTCGTACAGTGCCCCAACTCTGGTTCATTCTTTGCATCTCAGCCTCCACAGTCCTCCGCCAAGTTGTTTTTGGTCGGCCTCTCTTTCGCTTTCCTTCAGGGGTCCAAAGCATAGCTTGTTCTTGTGATGGCATCGGGGTCTCTTCTGAGGACATGACCAACCCAGCTCCAGCGTCTGCCAGCTATGATGGTGTGCATGTCCTCTTGCTTGCTACGAGTAAGCAGATCTTGGTTGGTGATGGTATTCGGCCAAAAGATGCGGTGAATTTTTCTTAGGCATGTTGTGTGAAAAGAGGACAATTTTGACATTTCCTTCTCTGTGACTCTCCAGCATTCCGCACCATAGAGAAGCACAGAAAGCACGCAACTCTGGTATAATCTTAATTTTGTGCTTGTGCTGTATTGGGAGGACTTCCAGATGTTATTTAGGCTAAAGAAGGCTGTTCTTGCCTTATTCATTCTGATGTTGATGTCTTTGCCTGCCCCATCGTCTGGTGTTACTATGCTTCCTAGGTATGTGAAGGTATCTGTCTGTACCAGTTGCTGATTCCTTACTGATATGGGCTCAGGGTTGCTCACATTGAGCGTCATGACCTCAGACTTCTTTAAATTGATGTCCAAGCCCACCTGCTGGCTAAATTTATTAAGTCTATCCGTTTTTTCCTGGATGTGTTGATGTGAATGTGCCAGCAGTGCAATGTCATCTGCATATTCCAGATCTTCCAATGCAGAAAATGTAGTCCATCTTATTCCTCTTGGACTGATGAGCAACACGCAGCGTATATTATAAGAGGTGTTGGGCACAGAATTTCAGTTGCTAGCGCGCAGTGGTTAGCCTCGTCGGCTTCGTGCAGGTGTGTCAGTGTCTGTCCCTAGTCGTGGTGTGCAGCGGAACGAACGGAATAATTTGTCTTCTCTTTGTTACTTTCACAATTGCCTCCATGGCTGGCAGAGTTGTGGATTTTAAAGTTGCTACCAAAGTGAAATGGATTCATTTTTGATACAAGACAACAGGAGGCTGAGACACTTGGGAGTCATGACCCAAGTGGGCCCGCCCCCCTTAGAGTGTAAAGGAGTATACAGGGCCGAAACACTTGTTCGACAAAGGGACTACTTCTGATGATCAGATTGCCTCCTGTTGTATCGCTCTGTATAGACTTTCCTATCATACCCTTTAGCTTCCCAAGGAGCATAGGCCTTCAACAAACACATGCCAAGTCTTCCTGTCCTGTGCCATCCGCTCAAGTTCTTTCCATGTTTTCCTCGTCATTTTCACCTCTGTATGCAGTTCTCTTCTCCATGTGTTTTTTGGTCTACAGGGAAAGAGAGGCAGAGGTAGACCAAAAAACATTCCTGAGGAAGATGTAGCCTTATTCTTTCTTTGTCTCCTCAGAGACATACTTTCTTTGTCTCCTCAGAGACCTACTTTAACTTTTCTGATCCCCTAGGTTATGAGTTTTCACTCTTTTTCCCTTGTGCCAGATAGTGAAAGGTACATGTCTTTTTCAATTGCATTGTATCTCCATACAGGATGTTGGTGATGGAGGGGTTTGGTGGAACTTTCATGCAGCATCATAAAATAGATACATCTCAAAATCAATGTTTGTAGCAAAATTACAGGTTTTTTTTTTTTTTTTGCTTTTTCTTTTCAGATATATAAATGTTAATGCTTTTGTAAGGATGCATCATAAATATATAATGTCACAAGAACAACAAAATATTAGTCTGTTTTACCTGATGGCTTACTCTGGGCTGGCAATGCACTGTATGGTGACCTTGGAGTGGAAGCGCCAGCACTGGGACTTGAATCCTCCAACATCTGCCAAACCTTCTGGATGGAGTCGCCGCCCCCTGAAGAGAAGCTGACTAACATATCTCCATCAGGGTCATGAGATGTCGACTGAAAAGCTGCCATGTCTGGATTAACTTTCACATTAGTAAACCGGGCAGTACTGATCTGTCTTCCATCCAAGATAGAAAATGCTGAAACATGATCAGTTAATACTCTCAGCATCTTTCAAATAACGGCCTATTGTTAATTAAATGTCTTCCACTACAAAGCTACTGATATTAATTTGTCTTGCAATTATGACAATCTGCCCTGTCCGTGTAGTTCCTGGTAGGTCTCTGATGAGACACAGACAGAATATGACTTCTGCTCCCTCAGGCACAACGTACAAGCTGACTAATATGAGGCTGTGTAAGGTGTTCACAATCTCATCACGTAAAACAAATTGCTACAGAAACCATGGATGCAAGATCGTGTGAATGTTTGGTGCAGGCTTCCCACCAGCTGTAGTGATGGTCCTAAGGTCTATAAGGAACTACTGTAGTGATGGTCCTAAGGTCTATAAGGAACTACTGTAGTGATGGTCCTAAGGTCTATAAGGAACTACTGTAGTGATGGTCCTAAGGTCTATAAGGAACTACTGTAGTGATGGTCCTAAGGTCTATAAGGAACTACTGTAGTGATGGTCCTAAGGTCTATAAGGAACTACTGTAGTGGTGGTCCTAAGGTCTATAAGGAACTACTGTAGTGATGGTCCTAAGGTCTATAAACTAAAAGAAAAATGATGATAGCTTAATATGACTATGGCCTTCTGAAGTTGAGAAGGCCTGACACTTAGGCCCAGACACTAGTTTATTCATTAATTACCTTTCATATCCCAGTGGAACACAGGCCTTTAACAAATACATGACAAGCCTTCTTGTCTGTGATATCTGTTCAATATCTTTCCATGTCGTCTGTATCCCTTTCATATCCAAGTCCCTTTGTGTGTTTTATAGTCTCCCTCTATTTATTTTACCCCGAGTATTCCAGATCAAGGACTGACTTGTAATACTATAAACTGGTCCAGACACTACTGTCATTATATTAATTCATCCATGTTACATGTTGCTAGTGACTTTATATTTCCATTTCCTACAGTCTCTGGTGCCTTGAATCAGCTGTGCCTTCAATCTCTTCCAATGCCATGGTAAGTTTGTGGGGTACTTCTCTCTCTTTCTTCCTCTCCTTCTCTTTGATTTGAATTTATCAGTTCTTACAAGATTCTCTAAGTTCATGATGTATCTACAAAAATTGGACTATTTACACTTTATTGTTTCGGTTAAATGCAATCTCATTTTGTTTCTCTGAGGACTTCCTTTGTTTATTTTTTTTTTTTTTGGGGGGGGGGGGGGGGGGGGGGGGGTTGTTCAAGATATCTCTTGCATCTTTCTTATTAACCATATCTGTGCTGCCTCTTATTTCCTTTCCTATTTGCTTATAGCCCATGTCTCACATGCATAAAGTAATATAGGATGTATGTATTCATAATTATTTCCCTTCAGCTCCCTGTGACTAGCCTTCCTGTAACTTGTAACTAAATTAGAAAATTCATCTATGTGGAGCATGGATATTCAATGTCTTCATATCAAGCCTCTCTTTCCATGTATTCTTTACCTTTTTTGTCTGTCTTCACTTTTCTGCATCATATGTTTTGGGACACAAGAATGAAAACTGCTTCTTCACACCGCACTTCATGATTTATGTGAAACCAAACAGTCAAAGAATTTCTAATCTCTGTTCTCTCATATTTCTAGAATTTTCTGCAGTATTACCTGAGCCATCTTTCTCTGGAACATGAACATCTTCATTGTTACTGTACGTAGACTTCAGAGAGTCACCTCCAGTCCCAGCATTAAATCTGTGAGCAAACTGCAGCTCCTGCTCACAGACAAAATAGTAACACATAAAATAGAAATCTAAGTAACAGTCCACATGTCTGATAAACTACAAAAATAGTAACACATAGAAATCTAAGTAACAGTCCACATGTCTGATAAACTACAAAAATATGAACACATAGAAATCTAAGTAACAGTCCACATGTCTGATAAACTACACAAATAGTAACACATAGAAATCTAAGTAACAGTCCACATGTCTGAATAACTACACAAATAGTAACAATCTAAGTAACAGTCCACTGTTTGACAGAATACAGATGACTCAGTTATGAAAGAAACAGTAAGAGATCTAGACAACGTACTCATGTTAAAAGAGACATAAGAGATAAGAAAAAGATGCTGGCAATGGATAGGACACACATTAAGGAAACCTGCTGATAGCATTACCAAGCAGTCCTTGCTCTGAAATCCTCACACACAGTAAGAGAAGTAGAATGAAAGAAGACACGGAGAAGTGAACTGGAGAAAGAAATGAAAATAATAATGAAGACATAGAAAAACTGTGATTTCCTGGCATGCAACAGAACAACCTGGCATGTGTGTATTGAAGGCCTTGGCAATTGACTGATTGATTAAATAATAGCCATAACGCTAGTGTCAATGAAAATGTGAAGCTAGTGTCAATGAAAATGTGAAGCTAGTGTCAATGAAAATGTGAAGCTAGTGTCAATGAAAATGTGAAGCTAGTGTCAATGAAAATGCGAAGACATCATTCATCATTTTCTATTCTGCTCCCTGTGGAGCATACAGCCAAGACTACAGTGGGTCCCCTTACATGAAGCTTGTAAAAAGCATTCATGTGCTTATTCAGTGGTAGTTTCTGTAGCAACCTATTTTACACGACGAGGTTACACATTCCATGTACCATCTCATATAAGTTGCATCTTACAACATACCACAGGGAGCAGTCACCCAATTCTTTGACTACTCAGTGACTCCTGGGAATTATGTCGGGCAGGAAGACATACAGCAGGACTAAAAACAAGCACAGAAGGTGACAGTTGAAGATTAACAACTAATAGACAAAGTGCTTACTTACTTATGGGAGTAAGTAGAAAATAATTGCTCCCAGACAACCACATATGCCATACCTGTCTGGTCAGTCTGTACTGCAGTTTCTCCAGCTGCTGTAATCTGTCTTGTGTAACAGTGGACCTTGAATCTTCTATTTTCTCCTTAATTTTATCTGCATCTTCAATGTCTCTAAAATACATCTCAGACTTGGATCGGACTGATGAATCTGGCATATTTTTTCCTGCAACTTCACAGAGGAAGACAAGAAAAGCAGATCTGATGTAGCTTTAAAAAATATATATACAAATGCACCAGCTGAAGTTTAACAGTGGAGAAAATGCCTATTTTAGGAACTATTTCAACACTTCATATTCACTCATTGAGTGCTAGGCCAAAAGGTATTAGCCAGTGTGGACTTTTGTATGCCAAATGAACAGTAATGACAAAGCGCTTTGGCATTCTGCACTGGAATAAACTAAAATTGTCACAAAGTGTGTCATGTAGCACTCAAGAGGTTAATGTCATTATTATAATCATGATGAAAGCTTGTGAGCTACAAATCTCAGTTTAGACAGATTAAATCAAATGCTGTCTCAACACCATAGGCTGCCTTCAATAGATTTCAAAAATTTAATGTTGTTTGCCTCTTGACAGTGGACTGTGGCTGACTAATTTCTTGGTTTTATTTTTCCTTCCCACTTACCATCTTGCCATTCTGCCTTCACCTTTTCCTCATGTAACAATATTCACAAAACTATTATGTCACTTCATTCACTATCCTTCAGATTCTAGAAGCTCATAGGCTTTCAACAATTTCATGCCAAACGTTCCTGTCCTGTGCCATCTGTACAAGATCTTTCTAAGCCTTTTTATCCCTTTCATCTCTGTCTCCAGTTCCCTTCTCTATCTCTCTTATCATAAGGATTCCAGAAGAAGAATTAACTCGTACTAGTAACAGGTTTTCTCAAAGTGTGTCTACCAAACAGCAGCATCTTCTTTCATCTCTTGCTCCACTGGCACTTGTCTGGTTCTTGTCATCAGTTCCACATTAGTGATCTTGTCATCAGTTTCACATTAGTAATCATGTCACCAGTTCCACACTAGTGATCTTGTCATCAGTTCTACATCAGTAATCTTGTCATACCATTTCAATCATTCTGTTGTAAACAAACACCCATGTATATTGAAAGACTGTAACTTTGTGGTTGTTGATTTTGTTTTCTGCAAGTTTCACAGCCAAAAAATAAGATTACTTTGAGTTGAAGATTCAAACAGTTACAGAATCCACCACTATAAGAGCACATTAATGCTTACAAGCAGGCTTCCTGCTAAGGGACCAGCTACAATGGAGACTTCATGGTCCATACGGAGCAAAATGGGAAATTATGACAAAACACATGGAGACGTTCATTGGAAAGACATACTAGTGATAAGAAACATATGGACAGGATATGAACCTGGTGCAGGTTATAAAGGCTTTGTACTAATTAAATAAAGACCTGTTCTCTACAGGGAGCTGAAAGCTAAAGAAGTAGTTCTACACCAATATTAACTGATCTCACAAGCCTGTGGAATAAATATTGGTGTGACAACAAACGTTACAGCTACAGAAGTAGTTCTACACCAATATTAACTGATCTCACAAGCCTGTGGAATAAATATTGGTGTGACAACAAATGTTACAGCTACAGAAGTAGTTCTACACCAATATTAACTGATCTCACAAGCCTGTGGAATAAATATTGGTGTGACAACAAATGTTACAGCTACAGAAGTAGTTCTACACCAATATTAACTGATCTCACAAGCCTGTGGAATAAATATTGGTGTGACAACAAATGTTACAGCTACAGAAGTAGTTCTACACCAATATTAACTGATCTCACAAGCCTGTGGAATAAATATTGGTGTGACAACAAATGTTACAGCTACAGAAGTAGTTCTACACCAATATTAACTGATCTCACAAGCCTGTGGAATAAATATTGGTGTGACAACAAATGTTACAGCTACAGAAGTAGTTCTACACCAATATTAACTGATCTCACAAGCCTGTGGAATAAATATTGGTGTGACAACAAATGTTACAGCTACAGAAACAAAATTAAGAAGGACAGGATAGACTTTCAAGAAATAACTAACTAGTATAGCCAAACATGCCCTTGACTGAAACCCACAAAGAAAGAGAAGAGTGGGAAGGCCAAAGAAAACCTGAAGAAGAACTGTTGAAAAGGAAGCTTAGGCAGAAATGTGAAAAAAGGAAGCTTAGGCAACTGGGCCAACATAGGCATAGCTCAAAAGGAAAACCCTTCTTCTTCTTCTTCTTGCGATCGCATCTTTGATGATTACACCGTCAGACGAGTTCTCATGATGAATTCGACTGTTGTTTGAAGTTCCTCTTTAACTCCATATATAAAAGGAAAACCCAAAATAGAAACTTCTGGTCAGCAATAATTGCAAACTATACTGTTCAAAAAAAGAAATGCATAGCTATCCGAGGGCGCGTTTTTATGAGTTTGTAAATAAAATTTGGTGCTAGGGTATATAAAAACCAGCCTCAAATGTTCTTTACAGTGTCAAATGCATGTGTTGACCTGAATTGCGTTCGTTTTTGTAATCGTTACAACGCAGTGGTCAATAGTGTTTATGACGCAATTTTTGACCACAGCTCATGTTGCGCGCACGTGAAAGCAACAAAATTTGGGGTGAACACTATTCACTGACTACGCAACTGAAACCCTATAAAAGGATAACGCTACACACAAAAAATTCAGTTCATTTTCAAGCAGATATTTATGGCGTCTCTATCGATAAATTTAAGGAACATTGCTTTTGGCCGACTGCATGCAGGCAAAAGTCAAAGTCAGGTTGCCAGGCATCTAAACGTGCATCAGAGTACCATCAGTCGACTTTGGCACCGGTTCCAAGCCACTGGCTTAGTTGAAGACCGGCATCGCAGTGGACAACCCAGAGTGACAACAGCAGCGGAGGATCGCTTTATTCGGCTTCGTCACCTCAGAGACAGGTTTACAACAGCTTCCTCAACTGCCCAGTCATTGCCTGCAGGACGTCATGTGTCTGATCAAACTGTGCGGAATGGACTGCATGATGCTGGACTTTGGGCACAACGACCTCACCGAGGACCTGTCCTTACGCGCCGCCATCACCAAAATCGACTTCTTTGGGTCAACCAGCATCGTCCCTGGGCAGTTGACAATCAATGGAGACGTGTCTGGTTTAGTGACGAATCTTTCTTTTTGTTGCAGCGTCATGATAGACGATGTAGGGTCTACCGTAGGCAAAATGAACGTTTTGCCCAAAATTGCGTTGATGAAGCTCCGCCGCACGGTGGTGGAGGTGCAATGGTGTGGGGAATGATCAGTTACAACGGAAGGAGTCAATTGGTGCACATTGAAGGAGGCTTGAATGCGCAACGATACGTCAATGAAATTCTTTGACCCCATGTCCTTCCACTTTTGGCTGCCCAAAGGTCTGTGTTTCAACAGGACAATGCCAGACCCCATTGTGCACGGTTGACCACGCAGTTCCTGACTGCCAACAACATTCTCACCCTTCCCTGGCCATCCCTGTCTCCAGACATGAGTCCGATTGAGCACCTGTGGGATGAGCTGCATAGACGTGTTTGTCGCCGAGACGTTGCTCCAGCCAATCGTTGTGATCTGTTCCAAGCACTCCAGGAAGAGTGGGCAGCCATCCCACAGGCCCACATCAGACGTCTGATTGCATCCATGCCCAGGAGATGCCAGTCGCTGATCGATGCAAGAGGAGGCCACACACCATACTAACAGGAAAGCCCGTATGCCAAAAAACTCTCGTGACCCAGATGCAAAACAACTGTCAATTGATTGGTTGAACCCTAAGGTATTCTTGTGTGCAATTTGAACAATTAACTCATTAAATTAAAAAAGTTATTGAATGTCAAAATTATGGCTATGTGTGTGCCTTCAGTAGCTATGCGTTTCTTTTTTTGAACAGTATATGTTCCAAATAGAATAAACATGTTTAAATGTAAAGGTACTTCCTTAGAAGATACTACTATAGGGCAGTGAAATGATCCACATTAGTGATCTTGTCACCAGTTCTTCTTCTTCTTCATTCGTCCTGAAAAGGACCTTGGTTGCGTTGTGTCCGTTTACAGCGAAGCTGCGATATTTGCGCCTTTCGGCCAACACATCCGACTTCAGCACGGAACTATTGGGACTGGGTTAGCCTTCCCTCTTCGATCCTTACTCACTCAGCCAGACTGCAGTGATGCAGCCTGTTTCCAGGACCACCACTTGGAGGTCGAGTAGGGTCTTGGTCAGCTCTGGTTTGCTGAACCTGACGCAAGCAGTCAAGCTATGGGTTGCTTACTGCATTCCTCACTGTTGACGCATCTTAGGTCCCGTCACCAGTTCAACATTGGTGATCTTGTCATCAGTTCCACATTAGTGATCTTGTCATCAGTTCCATATTAGTAATTTTGTCATCAGGTCCACATTAGTGATCTTGTCATCAGTTCCACATTAGTAATCATGTCACCAGTTCCACATTAGTGATCTTGTCATCAGTTTCTGGGCCAACATGGGCATAGCTCAAAAGGAAAACCCAAAATAGAAACTTCTGGTCAGCAATAATCGCAAACTATGTTCCAAATAGAATAAACATGTTTAAACGTAAAGGTACTTCCTAAGAAGATACTACTATAGAGCAGTGAAATGACCCACATTGGTGATCTTGTCAACAGTTCCACATTAGTGATCTTGTCACCAGTTCTTCTTTATTCATCCTGAAAAGGACGTTGGTTGCGTTGTGTCCGTTTACAGCAAAGCTGCGATATTTGCGCCTTTCGGCTGACACATCCGACTTCAGCATGGCACTTTTGGGACTGGGTTAGCCTTCCCTCTTCGATCCTTACTCACTCATCTAGACTGCAGTGATGCAGCCTGTTTCCAGGACCACCACTTGGAGGTCGAGTAGGGTCTTGGTCAGCTCTGGTTTGCTGACCCTGACGCAAGCAGTCAAGCTATGGGTCGCTAACTGCATTCCTCACTGTTGACGCGTCTTAGGTCTCGTCACCAGTTCAACATTAGTGATCTTGTCATCAGTTCCATATTAGTGATCTTGTCATCAGTTCCACATTAGTGATCTTGTCATCAGTTCCACATTAGTAATCATGTCACCAGTTCCACATTAGTGATCTTGTCATCAGTTCCACATTAGTGATCTTGTCATCAGTTCCACATTAGTGATCTTGTCATCAGTTCCACATTAGTAATCATGTCACCAGTTCCACATTAATGATCTTGTCATCAGTTCCTGGGCCAACCAAAATCGGCATAGCTCAAAAGGAAAACCCAAAATAGAAACTTCTGGTCAGCAATAATTGCAAACTATGTTCCAAATAGAATAAACATGTTTAAACGTAAAGGTACTTCCTTAGAAGATACTGCTATAGGGCTTCACTTATACTAGGTCTCAGCTTTACAAGCAGGAGTGATCAGTTCCCTTCCCTGCTGCATTTGCCTTCCTTAACTCAGAGTCGAGTCAGGTACTCATTTTTACAGCTGTATAGACTGGAGCAATGAAGTGAGGACCTGGAGGTCCATTCGCGTCAAGAAGCAAGTGCTCTAACCTCTAAGACACGCTATTAATAAAATGGAATCAGTTAATTAATTTATCTAGAATGAACACAAGTTTACAGAAGATGAAAATGTGGTTTATGAATCACATACTTGCTGCTTTCAATTCAGCCCGCAGCCTGTTGTTGGACTCTGTCAGCTGCTGATTTTCTTTAGCCAGCTGAACTATTCTTGCTGCTGCTGACCTCAGCTTATGTTTTACATCGGCAGAATTGAAGCTATCACCAAAACTGGCAAACCTGCTGCTCACTTTGTCCATGTCAGAGTTGTCTAAAGCTGTGGCTCGCTTACGGAGCTGGTTGAGTTCATCTTGTAACTGCTGGATGTAAAGTTCCTGCAAAATACACACCATAACAACAGTTTACTTCAAGACATCAAAACAAACAAACCTATACAAATATGCAAACCACAGTGAAGGGAAATAAATGTTGGCTAAGTTTAATTAACAAGAATAATGATTTCCCCTGTTTTAGTGATCTCCCTGTAGATCTTGGAGGTCTATGAGAAGACAAATAAGACAGGGCTTCGGCTTCCTTAAGCCCATCGTGAGTATCAACTAACCTGAAGATGTCCATGTGACTGGCAACCTCATTATATAAAACAAAGTGCTACAGACAGAAACCACTGCAAAAGTAAATAACAGTTTGGGTGCAGGCTTCCTGGAAGGGGACCAGCTATAGTGGTGGTGGATCCAGGCTCCACAGGGAACAAACAAACTTTGTTACCAAATGGTTGAGAATTGGACACGCAGGCCCATCTAACATTCTGCCCTTCCTTTCTCTCATATTTTATACTGAATTCATTTATTCTCACATACATTTTACATATCAATTTAAAGGAATTCAAGGTAAAAGTAAAATAATAGCATACTCACATTCACAGTATATAATATAATCATGAAATAAAATATGTTAAAAAGAACAAATTAATTATTACCATGAAATAAAATATGTTGAAAAGTACAATCATCATCATTAAACCTACATTCAATATTATATATTTATAAGAGAGGAAGAGAAAAATATGTGGCCGGGCAGGGTAGTGGGGGTTGCTGTTTAACTCGAGAGTATTAGATTTTGATTACTAGCTAGCCTGCTTGAGGTGATGATTTCTCTCTACAGACTTACAGGAATTTACCAGGTTCGGGGAAAATCCTCTAAGATGTTTTAATTTTAGAGCAGATGGTTATTGTTTGTGTTGCACTTGCAGCGATTAGCTTTGGTATGATACTTTAGTAATTTGTATGATGGCCACTTGCAAAACATATGATTCGTCAACAGCCTTTGTGTTCAATGAAACAACTGTTTTATTTAACTTTCAACAAGAACTGAGTTAAGTCAAATGGTAACTACATCAAATTCTCACAATAGCATGTCGACATTTATAAACCAGCATGAAGGATCAAAATCTAATACTCTCGAGTTAAACAGCAACCCCCACTACCCTGCCCGGCCACAAATAGACTTTAAACTAGGCAAATTTCAGACTAGACCTCTCCCATCTGCATTTAAATTGCAGTGTTCCTGGGATCAAAGGTATCTTTTCCATATTCCCAATGAAAACTCTCGAGCTGGCTAGTAAAAAATACTGCATGATAGGACGCGATCTTTTCTTTGTAAGGTTCATCATACCCACCCCCGCTTAAAATCACCCTCTCTCATGCATGCACACACACATATAGTAGACCTTTAAGGGGCTCAGTGTTACTAAAGTAGATCTCAAAAACTCCTGGGTTGCCAACCCATGTTTTAGACTGTATGTAACAAGCTGTTGGGTATAAGGGTCAAGATTAGATGGCTGAGGTCTATCTCAATATCAACACTTGTGATATATATGTCTGATGATTACATGCATCAACTTCTACCTAACAGTATTTCTGTTGAATGTACTTTGTTACTTAGAAGACAGGAGTCAATCATTTGTGGTCTGTTTTTCTGATGAGTTTACATGTTTCAACCTCTATCTAACCGTATTTCTGCTGATAACAGTGTTTGTGGATATTCTGTAGCTTACCCCCTTCACCCAAATCACTAGAACTGTGATGACAGCCCCCTCTTTCATCTACTTCATGCCACCACAAGTAACATGATGATGCATGATTTTTGCTGTCACACAGTGTTAAACATTAACTATATTTATGAAATTGTGTGAAATATTCTCATACTTTGTAATCAAAGAGTAGACACTGAGAAGAGTATTACCACTGAATCTCATATACTGTACTTTGATTGTGTGAATGTTGTAATATATTACTTTCCTTCCTATTCTGTTCTGACTGTGGATTAATGCTAAAGCAGTCTTTAATGTTCTGGTGAACCATCCATGCAAAGTTGCTTCTGGGAAGTCTTACAGAGAGTGGATGGGAACTGGAGAAAATCTCAAACTACTCATCATCATAACCCATTCTTTTCATTCACCATGGAATGTATAGCTTCAGCCATTGTTGGCTACCGATTTTTATTGTTGGCTATCTTCTGCAGTTCTGCCAATGATGTCCCAAATGCTCTGGCTTTCTCTTGTGCCATTTTTCTGTAGATTCTTTTTTGGCCACCCCACTTCTCTTCTCATGTGGAACTCTAATGGTGGGACGTTACCTTTAAATGAACATCTGCTTAAACTAAGCAAGAAGAGCATTCAGTAGTCTACAAAGATGTTTGTTCCTGTCTTACTGAGATGAATGCAATGCAATCCTCAAAAAGCAGTCAATCTTCAGTATAAATCCAAACAATTGTTGCCTAAATTCCCCACACACTTGCATAAACACACACATGTATGCACACATGTATACACAAAGATGCACACATGCATGCAAATGTACACACAAACCTTATTTGTTGATGTAATGGCAGCGTTTCTTCTTTGTTCATTCTCACTTAACCATATCCATCTCTCATAAAATGGTTAGTTTCTTTCAGGCTCCTTTTTTCTTCTTCTTTGATCCTTAGCCACCGACCGTCAAAGCAGTCAGTGGCCATCACGCCTGGTGGCATCTTGTAGGGCAACAACAAATTGATTCCACTTTGCTCGGCCGATGTCCATCCTTTGTACAGTGCCCCAACTCTGGTTCATTCTTTGCATCTGAGCCTCCACAGTTGTTTTTGGTCGGCCTCTCTGGGGGGGGGGGGGGGGGGGGGGGGGGGGGGGGGGGGGGGGGGGGGGGGGGGGGGGGGGGGGGGGGGGGGGGGGGGGGGGGGGGGGGGGGGGTTTGTTTTCCTTCAGGGGTCCATAGTATAGCTGTTCTTGTGATGGCATCGGGGTCTCTTCTGAGGACATGGCCAACCCAGCTCCAGCGTCTGCCAGCTATGATGGTGTGCATGTCCTCTTGCTTGCTCAGAGTAAGCAGATCTTGGTTGGTGATGGTATTCGGCCAAAAGAATTAGGAGAATTTTTCTTAGGCATGTTGTGTGAAAAGAGGACAATTTCGACATTTCCTTCCCTGTAACTCTCCAGCATTTCGCACCATAGAGAAGCACAGAAAGCACACAGCTCTGATATAATCTTAATTTTGTGCTTGTGCTGTACTGAGAGGACTTCCAGATGTTGTTTAAACTAAAAAAGGATGTTCTTGCTTTGTTCATTCTGTTGTTGATGTCTTTGCTTGCTCCACTGTCTGGTGTTACTATGCATCCTAGGTATGTGAAGGTGTCTGTCTGTTCCAGTTGCTGATTCCTTACTGATATGGGCTCAGGGTTGCTCACATTGAGCGTCATGACCTCTGTCTTCTTTAGATTGATGTTCAAGCCCACCTGCTGGCTATACTTATTAAGTCTATCCGTTTTTTCCTGGATGTGTTGATGTGAATGTGCTAGTAGTGCAATGTCATCTGCATATTCCAGATCTTCCAATGTAGAAAATGTAGTCCATCTTATTCCTCTTGGACTGCCCTCTGTTGTCTGATGCATCACCCAATCTATGACTGTTAAAAATAGAGTGGTTGATAAGGGGCATCCCTGTCGTACTCCTGTCTTCACCTCAAAGGTTAGGTTGCTCTGCCCAACGCTACACATAAAGTTGGCATAGAGGCTTTCTATGAGTGACACTATGCAACTTCGAATTCCATAAGCCCTCAGTATTTTCCATAAACTGTCCCTATGTATACTGTCAAAAGCCTTTTCAAAATCAACGAAATTAATGTACAGCTGTCTTTGCCATTCTGAGCACTGCTCTATAATGTTCCTGAGGGTAAATATATGATCTACACATCTTCTGTTCTTTCTAAATCCTGCTTGTTCTTTCCTCAGTTTGTGGTCTACTGCTTTTGAGATTCTCTGTATAATTATCCTGCCTAGTATTTTGCTGGGAACTGAGAGAAGAGTTATTCCTCTCCAATTATTGCAGTCTGCAAGATCTCCCTTCTTGGGCAATTTGACAATTATTCCTTTGTTCCACTCCGTTGGTGTTGTCCCTGTTTTCCAGACTTGTGCAAATAGTGGTTCTAATAGTTCTACTGCTAGCTCAGGGTCTGTCTTAAATAGCTCTGCATTTAAGTTATCATGGCCAGGAGCTTTTCCATTCTTTAATCCTTTGATTGCTGTGATGATTTCTTCTTTTTGTGGAATGTCTGTATTAACATCTAGATCATTTTCAGCCTCAGGAACATTCAATTGTGTCTCTGGTGGTTCCTTGTTCAGAGTTTCTCTGAAATGCTCTGCCCATCTTGTTTCCTGTCCCGCTGCTGTCGAGATGAAGGCTCCTTTTAAGGCCTTACATTTTCTCTACCCTTCTGCCTGACAGGACTCTTCACTCAGAAAGCCACGTCTTTTATGTGAAACTGGGCTCTGTCTTTGTGGTGTGATTAGCAGTGTGTTACACTGTGCCATTTTACAACTGGACTGCAAAATCAGTGCATTTGAGTGTGGCACATCCTAATTCAGCAAGCCTTTCTTCAGGTCTGATTTTAGTTGCCTCCAGGCTGCCTATAAGGCAACAGGTGGTTTGAGATCAGTCTTCTTTTTCCTACATGCATTTCCACCGAAGGCTAATGAGCCTCACAATTTAAAGCTGTCTGATTATATGGCTCCAGAGTCCTACCCTAACCCCTTCTGTTGGTGGAAACAGCCCCCTCCTTAAGAATGCCAGGTACTGAGTCTTTACTGTCACAGGCTTTTTTTTTGTTTTGCAAGTTATAGCAGCACTTAATTGGAGTTTACTTTTTCCTCAGATCCACTCCTGGCTTTGACAGTATTTAAGACTGCAAAAGTTTGATTATCAGGTCACAAAAATAAAACGATAACAACAGGTGTAATGGATGCATTTTCTATCTTCTCATCACTTTTTATTTTATATCTACCAGTTTGCCACCACAGCATGCCTTTTTTGTGTGACATCATCTATCACATGATTCTGCAGCTAGTCAGGTGACTTTTTGTGGGTAGCAGGATTTTGCCATATTTTGAGTATGCATATGAAACATAGTAAAGCAGAATGGTAGTATAACCTCTTTTGTTTGTTGACATTTGTTCTGTAAATTCTTCTGTGAATTAACATACAGATATAACAATAAAATTGTCAAGTTATACTTGTACAAATAACATTTTAAAAAGTGTTATCTTGTATCAACAAAATGAAAGCTGATCTAGCAGTAATTTCTGGTGGATTGACCAAGCTTCTGCTGCCATATGATGCTGTTGATTTCATACAATGCTGCATATTCCCACAGTCTTACAAAGTACATACAAAAATAATAATATACATTATACTTCCATCCAATACTCAAATTTACTTACCTGAGCTCCAAAATTAATGGATGGATTGGATTCTGACATCTCCATTTTGAGAGCAGATAACTAAGAATGTGTATAAAAATGAAACAAATCCATTAGTGAAATAACAATGACAAAATGGTAAAATGATGTTAATAAATAAGTAAATAAATAAATAAATAAAGGTAATTAACAGGTACTCGTTGGACATTCACGATGTACTGTCACAGCATGGCGATTGCGCCGTCTCGTTGGTCCTAGGTTCGATTCCCAGTAAGCCTATCACTTATATTTTCTTGTCTGTTGTCTAGTGCCACCATTTATGTCCAACGAGTACCTGTTAATTACCTTTGTTTATTTACTATCCACAGGACTCAGGTTTCCTTCATTATCTAAAATGATGTTAGAATGTCCTGACATACAAGGCATGTTTTACATTTTCTTCAGTCTCTCAAGATATTCCATTCCAGTACCAACTTTGAGGAACACAAAAAATATCTAGAGGATTGTTACACTTAAATATGTCCTAGAGGACTGTTAGGTCAGACTATGCGTTAGAGAACTGCCATGTCAGAATACATGTTACAGGACTGCTAGGTCAGAATGTGTGTTACAGGACTGCTAGGTCAGAATGTGTGTTACAGGACTGCTATGTCAGAATACATGTTACAGGACTGGTAAGTCAGAATATGTGTTTGAGAACTGCTATTTCAGAATGTGTGCTGGAGGACTGTTAGGTCAACAATATGTGTCAGAGGACTGCTAGGTCAGAACATGTCTCAGAGGACTGCTGGGTCAAAATATGAGTTAGAATACTGCTGGATCAGAATATGCGTTTGAGAACTGCTAGGTCAGAATATGTGTTAGAGGACTGCTAGGTCTGAATATGTGTTTAGAGGACTGCTAGGTCAGAATATGTGTTAGAGGACTGCTAGGTCAGAATATGTGTTAGAGCAGTGCTATATCAGAGTACAAGTATGTGTTAGAACAGTGCTCTGCAACCGGTGTGCCCCCAATGCCTGCCTGTTGTGCCATGCTACCAGGCAGAATACACCATATAATGGTATACACAATTATATGTTATGTTAAATATTACGAAAGAATCTCACACATACAATTTTACAAATAATAAGTTGAGTTGTCATCTTCCACCAATCCATTACAACAAATTTGGGAGCTTTGTCTTATTACTGCATCGAATTTTAAAATACCTGCCATACCCACGTATTTAAATATTGTAGTGTGCCGTGGAATTTTGAAAGGCACTTTAAGTATGCTGCGAAGTGAAAAAGGTTGCAGAGCACTGTGTTAGAGGACTGACTGCTAGACCAGAATATGTGTTAGAGAACCATAATATAAAAGTGTACTACTTCAGAATGAAAAAAAGAAGCTAGTCTTATGGCAACCTCTTATATGCAGTGTCCACTGAGCTCATGCATCTCACAGTTGTTCTTGATCTTGGATATGAAAATAAAACTATTTTACAAATAGATTTTTCAGCAGTGAAATATGAATACATGTCATGTAGTTCCTGTGTGTCTCTGAGGAGACAATGAAAAAATAGCCCCATTGCATCCTCAGGTGCGTCGTAAGAAGGTTGTGCCTGGGCCTGGCAACCTGATCATGACAATAAAATTGCTAGAGAAACTGGCACTGTAACACATGACCTACTTTGCTGCAGGCTTACTACTCTAGGGCTGACTGCAGACTTACTACTCTAGGGCTGACTGCAGACTTACTACTCTAGGGCTGACTGCAGACTTACTACTCTAGGGCTGACTGTAGGCTTACTACTCTAGGGCTGACTGTACTGGTTGTTCTGTACTTCTTAAGGCGTGAACAGAAGAAAAAAGTCTAGAAGCAAAAACATCATTAGTTGAGTACCTGATTTCCAAGAGCGACAAGCTCTTCATTTCTCTCCAAGCTGGCATGATGATATTCATCTGCCTCTCTCCTGGCTTCACTTAGCTGGAACTCCAGTTCACTAACTCTGTTCTTCAGACCGCTGATCTCAGCTTCATAACGACGTCTGCCACTGTTCAACTCAAAAGTCAACTGATCTATTTGGATTTGCTTTTGCCGAGGCTGAAAAAAAGGCAAGTCAAAACCAGTAAATGAATTTATTTTCATTTAAATGCTTTAAATTAAATTATAATCAGTGAGAGAACTACTTCAGTATTTCACGAACACAAAAATGTGACCAAATGGCTAAAACCACCAACCTGTTTGGATAATTCTTCCAACGAGTTCTCCAAGTATGCAATTCTTGCTTGCTGCTTTTTAACTGTGGCTGCTAATTCAACCTTCTCAGAGCGTAGAGTTCCTGAATTAAAGAGACCGAGTATGTGATTAAAATTGACAACTTTATCAAAGACTTGTGATGTAATGATGACATACTCCATTTTTTTACCATGGTTTCACTGGGGGGAAAAAAATGTAATTTAAATATCTAACACACTTCCTTTTGATCATGGCGCACAAGGAGTGACATAAAAATGGCTATCCAATGTGGTCCTGATACAAAACTGTTTCTGTAGCCATATTTTTGGTATTAATTGGTTTAAAGCAGTTTGTCTTATACCCCAATAATATTTTATTGCCAGCAGTTCTATTCTTTGCACCCTTGTTCTATTTTTAAAATCTTTGACACAAAAATGAAACTCCCTAATCAAGTTAACAATCTAACAGGAATTACCTATAGAGCTGTTTAAAGCAATGATATGATTCTTGACAGCTGTGTTGCCTTCAACCTGAGTCAAGACCTCCTTACTGTCCTTGACTGTTGGAAGGTGGAATGTATCACGGGTAACTCTTCTGGACGATTTCAGTTTTTCCTTTAACTCTCGGTTCTCTCTCTTCAATTCTTGTATCTCCTCCTCACACTCTGAAAAACTCTCTATCATTTAATAAGAAAATGAGAATGACTGCAGGAAGACCAAGAGAAATGGTATTTTACATTTTTAACAAATAATAACAGTAGAGAAAAAAATAGAAAAAGCAAGTGTGATTTAGCCTATTGTTTTTTTTTTCAAATTGTAATATTTTTTTATTTTTAACTTGTTATGCATTTTGATTAGTTCTCACTTAGGATGGTTCTTTATCCTTTATGCCAGTAAGATAAACGTTTAATAAAATAAATTAACAATCAATGACACTTCTACTCTAATATTAACCAACAAAAAATTTTCTAAATATTTCACCAACTATTAGAATTATAAATTTTAAAAAACACGCAGAAAAAAATTCCAAATTATATAGATTGTTGTTGTTGTTCAGAATTTACATAACTGCACTCTGGGCAAACCCATAGATGCTCAGTCTCCCTCAACAAATGTCAAAAGGTATGAATGCTAACAGTTCCTGTTGCGCGCTGATTGCACATATGCCATATGCATCCTCTCACACGTTCATTCCTGCCAGTCTCACGCCTAATGCCAAACTCCAGCAATCGCAGTTGTAATGATTCATTGATTGCAGTCATTCTCTAACAGGCAATCATCAATTGTCTTCAGTATCTCTCCCTTATCCATATCCAACACACCCACTATAGGTGCTCTTGCAGCTAGTCTATCAGCTCTTTCATTCCGCGTACACCTGCATGACCAGGACAGTAGATCCACACCAGTTCCTGAAGATTTGAGGCTGCAATGGAGGTTTTCCATTCATGCCGTAGCTATCCATTTTGGATCTTCCGAAGCATGGACTGAGAGTCTGACACAATAACTGCTCTTGTCACTGAAGTTTCAGACAACCACCTTAAAGCAGCAGTAGCTGCCTCTACCTCCATTCTCATGCTGGAGGTTGTTGTCACGTAGGCCCCAGTATGTTCAGTGACGATCATGCCCTTAATTATAGCCGAGAAGCCCCATCCTGATTTCCCACCATGGGCTACAGACCCATCAGTGTACACAACGGCATCATTATTCCCAACATTTTCATTTATCAGTTGATCAATTTCCAGTTCGCTTTTCCATTGCCCCAAGCTCTGCATTCTCTGCCAAGGCTGATGATGACCTGTTGGTAGGTCACCAAGTTCTCACCAGACCTACTCCACTCCTCTCCCTTGAATGTGTTTTCAACTGTGGTCACCTGTCGAATAGTTGACTCAGCCATGACATCCCCCTCTTTATTCGTACTCCCTTGATGTCAGCTATGTTCAAGAGTAGGGGATGACTTTAATCTGTGGTTACTCGCATATAGGCTTTTACCTGAGCCATCGCATATCTGGATTTAACACATTAACTACCGCAAGCCGCTGTCAGCGGCTCACAAAATAATCACATTTGGACCGCAAGCCGCTCAGAGCGCCAATCTAATTTTAGTAATAAAATGAATGAAAAATGTACTGAAACACTCTTTGATCTGGTTCGAGATTTTAAGTTGCCACCGGAAAACAAATTCCCAAAGCATGGTTGTTGTAGAACACTGGAAAATTGATATTATGTTCATATTTGTCAGCGTTTTGGGTTAGTTACCAAATCGTGTAAAACTGTTTACCGTGGCAACTAGTGATAGGACTACAAAAAATGCGTGTACATCTCGTCTAACGGCTGAATAGGATAGAAACGTGTTTCAACAATTGACTGATAGATCTAGCGACGAGGACAAGAGTGAAAACGGTGTGCACATTGATTGAAATTGTGATTTTGATAGAGATGGGGCGCAAGCAGTTATAATTGTGAAAATATTGCAAGTCCTCGGCCATCGAAGGGCCGTTAAATAGCAACAACCTCTATTAGAGTTACAACCGGTGTTTATTTAATAGTACATTCATTTATCTTTAAAATGACGTGTAATTCATAAAAATCTGTAAACAATTACGAAAACTACAGCTTACTTTGTGCAAACACCTACAGGATGAAAATGGGAAAAAAATTTAATTCGGCCACAGTGTGTTTTTCAATTCGGTAGTTAATGTGTTAATAGACAGCAAGCCAAGCATATACCGCATCGTCACAATGGGGGTATCTCACGTACATCCCTTCATTTTGAATGTGTTCCATTCGTTCACATTGCGATACTGACAGCGTGAGTATTCCCAGGCCATACTCAGCTACTGACAAGACCAGATGATGATATAGAAAAAACAGTAGTCTCTGCTCGAGGTGCGCAGCAGCCATTGTTTTCAGGGCTGCTAGGCCTCTTTTGCATTTCTGTATGATGTGATCGACATGGTACTTGTATGATAGCCTGTGATCGGAAGTAACTCCAAAATATTTGAGCTTGTTGTGTCTTTCAATTGACTGCCATTGAGAGTAATGTCTGGGAGATCTGCTTTCAATATGGAGTTGTTCAGGGAGCACCATAGCACACATGCTTTGTTAGGATTGATTTTGGAGTAGGTTTCCTCACACCATTCAGAAACTGCCTGTAGACTCTCATGTATGCTTCTGATCATTTCTTGTCTGTCTGAGCCAGTCCGGTAAATGAGTATGTCATCTGCAAAAGTTAATGTTCATCCCAGACCTGTTGGTTGAATTGCAGCTACTTTTGC
Organism: Oreohelix idahoensis; assembly: GCA_024509875.1. Taxonomy (NCBI): domain Eukaryota; kingdom Metazoa; phylum Mollusca; class Gastropoda; order Stylommatophora; family Oreohelicidae; genus Oreohelix; species Oreohelix idahoensis. The sequence goes on from JAMPIV010007520.1 coordinate 240,426, forward strand.
TGTATTCATGTTAACTCTTTGACTCCAGACCAACGCTCTGAGCGTTGCAAAATTCAACGCGCCGTGCCAGCGCAACGCTCAGAGCGTTGTTTTTAGTTTATCACGAATAAACCCCAAAAATCGTCCGTTTAAAGCAGTTCATATTTTAAAACTCGTAGAATGACTTCCACTACTATTTAAACAACTAGTTTGACTGTAGTTAAGCAGCATTTGTGCGTGTTTTGATGTTATTAGCACAATTTGTGTGCCGATTTGCGTGTTTGCATTTTTCGTTGTTATTTCTAGAGAAATATGTCTGGCTTTATATTTACATTTTCTAAGTCTCCTAAGCAAATAATTGTGTCAAACTACTTTGGAACATTGCTGACATTGATGATGATTGTTTGGTAGTCACAGTTTGTTGTCAAATACGGAAACGGTGCAGAAAAGCTAGACACATTAGATTTAGTTGATGAGTGGGCGTAGTCATATTCTGGCTGATCAAAAAGCAACAAAACTAGAAGTACCGTAGCATCTAATCACTAGTCCTAGGTAGAACATGAATCTAGGGACACTATTAAAACATTAAACAAGTGTAAACAAGTTTTTATATAACGTTATTCTTCTTTATTTGTTTGAAAATTACGTAATGCACGATTGCATAATTTATTTTTTTCTACAAGGGACCACAGTAAAAACTGGTGTGAATAACACTAAATGTACTAATTGTGGCCATAAGCAATGTTTTTTTTTTACTTTGTATATGGATTAACTTGATGTTTGAAGACTAAAAAGAAAGTTTTATTGTCTACAACAGTAATTTGTCTTTGGTAAGATCGTATTCTACAGTTAACTTTTTAGTGTTTTTCAATTTTACATGCAAAATGTTTTAAGTATACCGAACATACTTGTGTTAATACTACCAAAGACGTTATATATTACAATTCTCTATCTATTTCCCTACAGTTTGGTATATAATAAGTACATGTTCACACAAAAAATTAACATAAAATTTACATTAAAAGACAGTACACTTCACCGTTTAGAATTCTTTAAAAAATAATTATAGCACAGAGTGGAAAATAATTATGGAGTCAAAGAGTTATAAAGCACAGGTGACAATGGAGAACCCTGGGGTAGTCCCGGACAAATGTGCATTGGTTCTGATGTCCATGTTCCCAAACGAAATGCAATTGATCTCTCAGGGCAGCTGCTATCCACCTTGTTAGCCAAGGATTTACACCACATACCATTACACAGTCAATTAAGGTTGCAAAGTACGCATCCTCTAGGTCAATTGCCACAGCTACCGTTTCTTGTTTATGCTGGAAATCCTCATATACATCGTACACAAATGTACCAGCGTTGCCCCATGTTACTTTCATTGGTCTATAACTGCCCAGGGTATCAGGGAGGATGTATGCATTTGTGATGTGGTACTGTAAATTTACCTTTCAATAGGCCCCATTCTTTTTCTCCCTATAATTATGTTCTAGCTGTCATGCCCTTTTCAGGGCAAGGAGCATGGCGAGGCAGGTAGAAAGCCATGGTCATCCACTGCACCTGACTTCATCTCCAGTCGTCTTGACTTGTCTTGCCACTGGATTAAGATGGACCCAGGCGAGAGAGTGAGGTCGACGAATTGCGCAACTCTTCCTCACTTTAAACCAAATCACTGCGCAAGTCACTCTTTCATCCACTCATCCATCCACTCACAACAAGTCCTGTGGCGATGGGCGAGCGGCGAAGCGGCAGGCGTGGGTGCGCTGGCAGTCGTAGTCGCAGACCTACACACAGGCGGCTCAGGCCATATGGTCGTCTTCCACTGATCGGAGCAGCAGTGGGATTCGGCAGCCCCCTGAGTGTCTGAGCAGCCCTCTTTAGGAAAGCACTGCTCACCTCCATGGCATGAGGAAGGGGCTAGAAAAGGTGCCCTAAACATTGCCTGCTCCACCATTACCTAACCAGCTTACCGCGGTTGGTGGGTACCCTACTTCAGCGGGCAACACATAAGAAAAAGAAAGGACAGATTTTTCCCCCTCATTCTAGGCGCATGGAATGTGCGCACTCTACTCGACAAAGACTTTAACTCCATTCCCTGCCCACACTGTCCGAGATCCTTCCAGGCCCGCATCGGGCTCATCAGTCACCTTCGTACTCATAGACTATCCTAACATCCTAATAATTGGATGAACAGAGTGGTCTTCATCACTTGTGACGGACGAACAACAGTTTAACATAATTATGTTCTGTAAGTACTTGAGTTTGGTTTCTTCTCTTGGTAATTAATTGCGTTTTCTTGAGGGATTACTGTAGGTTTCATTTTATACCCACACCAGTTTTCTTTTCTCTATAAAATAATTGCGTACAAGTAGTCGTATTTCCTTTGTTAAATTAATCGCGGTCATTTTATTGTATTTACTAGGCGTGGTAGTTATTTTAGGCTGGGTAGATTTTTCAGCTCGGATAAAACTTAAAAACCTGCACCTACCCAGATAAATTGGGGGTGGGTGTGAAAAAAGCACTACCCAGGTACTTAAAACTGGCGCTGGGATCGAATTAAAGTTAATTTTTCTCACGCGGTCGACATAACATTATCTTAAATGACGCAATTTTTGGACACGCGGTAGCGGTAATAATATGATTCATGAGTAGCTTGCGTTATCATTGGGGGATTTCAATAGTTTATGAAATGCTGGAATATTATTGGTTTAAGAGCGACGCCAAGCGATGACGTAGGGCATGGGTTCTGGCGTGGGATCCCTTGAATAAATAACAGGGTAAATCATTAGCGGGTCTCTTTTGCCTTCAGAAAATTCAGCCGTGAAAACAACGTCTTTATCGCTTGCTCTTAGCGAGATATTCGATAAAATTTGGGTATGTCCATAATTTAATTAACCAGTAGATAGTCTGTAGATTTTAGCTGTTAAAATAAAAGTTTCTTCTGGGAGTTTGAAATAATTTCTTAAACAGAAGTGCCATCAATTACTATCTTATAGAAATAATAAAAATGTAAGTGTGCATATAATTTTTTCTATGATAAGCTAGTGCTGTCTAGGATTTGTGTAAAGGATTTTTGAGATATTCATTGTGTAAGGTTAAGTGCTAAGATAAACCGGAGCTCGGTAATACATAGTAGTTAGTTGTGACAAACGCAGTTACTTCTGATAATTTACAAGTGTAAATATATGAGAGAGTAATTATGTATTGTATTTCATTGAGGATTTAATTCTGATACATTTCCAAGTGTATATAAGCAAGCTTAGTTGTGTATTTTATTTAGTGGGTTTGATTTAGTTGTGCTATTTTGGTAATGCAGTCGGATGGTAAGAGATGTAAAATATAAGTGAATCTTATATTACATAGAGGAGTAATTCATTTTACGAAGATGGGATTAAATTATTCCTGAGAGGTTTAATTTAATTTGGTGTTAAGCGAGGAAACAATCACGGGTCAGTATAGAAAGTAGACCTTAGTATTTTAGTACAGGAATTCCCCTCAGTTTGAATTGTTGTTACTCCGTGGCTAGACGGGTGTAACAAAAGATTTAGGTCAGCTGCGTTTGGGGTTTCCTAAACAGACAGGTTGAAGTGGGGTAGTTTTGACCTTCAGATAGGAATGTTGACTATCGCTGTGCATAGTTGAGGAGGGAGAAAACAGGAGTTGTATTATTTAGGGAGTTAGATGTTAGAGATGAGTATAATTTTACGTGTTGTATATCTGTTGTATTATTTGTTCCACAGCAGTCATTTTCACGGCACAGTGGGAGAGGGTAATCTGTCCCTACCATTTACCAACGGCAATTGTTGACATCTCAGGAGCCGAGAGCTCGAGATATCGCCAGAGGCAAAAGAAAATAACTACGTTCTCATGCAGTGAAGGCATTCTTCAGCGGGAACAGGATTTTTCCCAAAAAAATCCAGAGCTCTGAGCTCTTTGTTATAACACACTCTATTTGGCGCGTAGCCAGGGTTGTTGTAATTGTTTTCTTCATGACCATAATAATGTCGTTGTTCTAAACCCGAAGAGGAGTAACGGGGCAAATTTAAGAAGTTGTCCAGCATCAGTGAAGCTTCTACATTCGGAGTCAAGTACCTCGTGCTTGATACCCAAGTCATCAGTGCAGTAGTCAGGAACAGGAGAAACGGTCAACATTCCTTGTTCTGAAAGCTAACGAGAGAAGGGGCGTAACGGAGATGCCACCTCAGCAGATGTCGAGAGTGTCAGAGAGACACTGAAGCAAGGCAGAGAGAGAGAGAGAGAGAGAGAGAGAGAGAGAAATAGCCGGGACCAGTAGGGTCTTATATTATCCTTAGAGGACAAGCCTCTGAGCCATAGATGTAACAAAAGTCTACTAGCGTAGCAGTCCAGTGTTGTTATTTAGTGGCGTGTAAATCGCCTAAAGAGCTTGGAAGCTGTGTAGATAGTCGTTTAGGCAGTGTCAGCAGGGCAGTGACAGTAGTAATATTAGTGTAGTAGGGAGTGGTAGCTAAAGTTGATGCCCCATCAATTAGATTGTAGTTAAATCATTAATCATTCTATTTTTCCCCAGCAGGGTGAACGAAAGAGTGAAAGTGGTTGTTTTCTAGTGTCTATCAAATTAATTGTTTCTTTGTTTTCAGGTCTGTGCAACCTTGCACGATATTTATTTAACTGTTATTTGATTATGTTGATTTGTTTAATAAAACAATGAAATGTTCACTGGATCAGTTTCTATCTAAACTATACTGTACGTATATATATATATATATATATATTATTGTCTGTATAGTGTGTCTGTGTTCTTTATTTAAACCTTATCTCCTTTATGGTAGTCAGAGGTGGTGAGTCTATAGCTATCAAAGACGTCAGGAGTGGCGAGGGAGAGTTAATCTCGGTTATCACCCTCGAAGCCAATAGTCTCATCTTTCCACAGTCACTGTCATTTTCATCAAAAATCTATCTTCTCAGTCTTTCTCAAAATAGTGTCTTGTCTACACACTCAGACAACACTCTATATATAAATCCACTTCGTGGCAGCATTTTCAAGGTGGTTCATTAATTGTCTCGCCACTGTCTTCTCAAGCAATTTGCCGTAGATATTCTGTAATGTGATGATGCGATAGCTGCTAAGCAGTGTGGGGTCTTTACCAGGTTTAGGAAGTGGCCGTAAGTAGCTATGTAGCCAGTCTTCCAGAACCTCAGCATTCTGTATGCTAATGTTAAAATCCCTAACTACATTCATAATGCCTGCGTCGTCCAGTTGTTTTATGTGTTGGTCACAGCACCATCAGGACCCGGGGCTGTGTTACTGCTATATAGATTAAAAAATACAAGAAAATAAAACAGAATGAATGATACTTATATATATACTTCAAAAATTTAAAGAATTCAAAAATTCTTTAAATGCAAAAGTATGATTTGAAAATAATGAATTATGATAACAGTTTCAAAATACAGACAAATAAATGTCAAGATACAATTCTATGAACATTCATTCATTTCCCTTTTTTATATAAAACACATTGCTACAGAAACCACCACTATAACAACAGCAATAAAATGAATGCTTTTATGCTGGCTTCCTGTAAATGGGACCAGCTATGGAAAGGAAGAAGAAGTCAACGTAACTTTCGACAGCCAACCAGCACAGTCATGATCTTCATGCATGGAGTATCTACTGATGTACTAGAAAGATACAATGTTTTTTTCAGTTGTTTTTAAATCTGGCCCTGAAATTACTTCAGACCTACCAGTAGTGAATTTGGTTTCCATCTTCTGAGTATCCTGGCCTAAAGACTCCATTTGTAACCTCATATGAGCTATCAGCTCTTTGAGAACTGCATTTTGTTTCTGCAGATTTTCAATATAGTTCATCTCCTCCTCCTCTTCTGATTCATCCAGGGAAAACTATAAAATAAAAAAATAAAAATAAGATACTTTCACATGTGCTGCTGCACAACTGACATGATTAAGTGTGAAACACCCCTACAGCAACTAACACTTCTAAATTAACAACTCAATATTATTCATGTGTTGTGCCTAAAACTCAAAAGAGAGCAAAGAATAAGGCACCTGTGATCAGGACTAGTGCCAGACTATTTTGTGCCCTAGGCAAGGCTAAGTAATTATTCTGGTTTCTCACTCTCTTAACACACTGACACTCTACACTCTGAGGTCTGCACCCTAGGTGGCCACCTAGTTGGCCTAATGGTAGCACTGGCCCTACCTGTGATATACCAGGAATTTGATAAAATATGACTAAGGATGGGTGTATATTTCCTGGAGGTCTCTGAAGACAGAACAGGACTGTTGCTCCCTCAGGGATGTTGTAAGAGGTGACTTATATAAGGATGTGCATGGGAGTGGCAATCTCATATTTTTAAAATGAATAACTACAAAAACTCCCACTACAACACCATGTGCTTTGACACAGGCTTCCTCAAGGAGGCCATCTGTAGTAGTGGATTCATGCTCTATAAAGAGCAACAACAAGAGATGATGATGAAGAAGTGTTGGGGTTGCAGCTGGCTGGCTACTCAATCCTGTAGAACCATAAGTAGCTATAAAACAAAAACATTCAGGAACATTGGAAATAGCTTGAACAGATGAGCTAGAAAAGAGGGCTTGATGTTAACTAGCTCGATAGGGAGCTGACAGGCAAAGAAGTAGAGACTATGCCAAGATAACTTTTCTGATACATTTATTTAATTCACAAGAGCAGGGGTTAGCATTAGGTACAGCCTGCTCTACATGTTGGTCACATAGGGTGATCTGGTATATCCCTGATGGAGGGGAGAATGGCACACAATTTTAACTGTTAGTAATAATCAAATAAGAGTGAGATGCATCTTTGTTTCATAGATCTGGAAAAGGCGTTTGACAGGGTCCCCTGGAGCAAACTTTGGGACTGTTTGGCAAGGAAGAATATTCCAGCACCTCTGATTCATGCTATACAGAGCTTCTACAAGTCTTGCAGAAATTATGTGAGGACAGCAAACCATAAGTCAGAAGAGTTCAGGACCACCACTGGTGTAAGACAAGGTGATATCCTATCACCTTACCTCTTCATACTCCTTATGGACGATGTCATCAAGACATGTAAGGAGAGAACAAGAAAGTATTCAGTGGGGTACTGGAAGATGAGACAGGTCTATATTTCGGAGCTGGCATTTGCTGATGATGTTGCCCTGATTGCTAAATCAGAGGCACATCTCCAATCCAACCTGCAAGTCTGGAAGGAAGAGCTGGAGAAAAAAGGGATGGTCATAAGCAGCTCTAAAACAAAATCCATGGTGATATCACGAGAAGAAAGAAGACATCAGATTAAGCTGGGCGAACAGGTCCTGGAGCAGGTCGACCACTTTAAATACCTCAGAGCTATTATAGACCGAAAGGGAGGCATCAAAGAAGAGTTGGCCACTCGAAAAGCAGCAGCTGGGAGACTTTTTCAGGCCATAAATCGAGGATTCCTCAGCAAGAGAGAGGTTGGTAAGAAAATGAAGATGGCTGTATACCGCTCCACCTATGTCTCAGTCTTGACATATGGATGCGAGTCATGGGCAATGACTACAACCCATAAAAGCCAGATCCAAACCTCAGAAATGAGGTATCTGAGGAAGGTGGTTGAAGTAACAAGAAGAGACATGGTACGCAACCAGACGATACGTCAAGGCCTTAAATCCTACCCCCTGCAGACCCAAGTAGAACAGTCCCAATTAAGATGGTTTGACCATGTCTGCAGAATGGGAGAAGATCGGATACCACGACAAGCATGGGAAACAAAGAGCCAAGGATCCAGACCCCGAGGATGACCCAGAGTCCGCTGGGAGGACAACATAAGACAATTTTTGAAGGACCGAGGACTAGAATGGAACCAGGCCAGGAGGAAGACAGCCGATAGGATAGTCTGGCGCTCTCTCTTCCAAACCTCTACACCTCATGGTAGAAGGGGAACGACTAAGTAAGTAAGTAAGTAATAATCAAATGTCATCATTCCCCTTTTGGAGCATAGACTTACCACTGCAGCTGGCTCCTTTGTATGAAGTCTGCACCAAAGTATTGATGTGCTCTTGTAGCAGCAGTGGTTTCTATAGCAACGTGTTTTAGATGAATGAGGCTGCCAGCCTTATGCACAATCTCATCTAAGTCTCCTCTTGCTGCATGCATGAGGCAGCAGTAGTTCTATTTTTCTTTGTCTCCTCAGAGATCCCTGGGAACAGGCTTGATAAATATATAACAAATACATGACATCTCAGAATGCCTCAGCCAAAATGTCTACATTTCACTTCTATACTCACTATACAACACATTGAAGGTACAGTACAAATAAGCTGAATAAGGGTAAGACTGTTAAACAACAAGGAAATTAATTTGGGAAAGCCAGGACTGGGAAAAAAAAAGAGATGCTATCATGAACAGAGAGGAATATAGACACAGCTGTGAGAAGATTAAGGGCTTGAAGTGATACAAACGAAGAAGACAAAAGAAAATATTCACTGACATGTTTCAGTTATCACCCATGTGTCACCAATGCATCAGGTAGGGAGCAAAGAAAAGTAACTCTGTAACATGCCAGGCATATTTTGAAAAGGTGACGAAGGGGAGAATAGGGCTGGCTACTCCTTCCTGTAGAACCTTAAGCTTAAGCTATAAAGACAATATGTACAGGTCAACTAAAAAAAATAACTTAAGTCAGCCATCCAAGCCAGAAGACAGTCGTCAGGAGATAATGCTCCTCAGGGACCCAGAGAAAACTGAAAGGAATCTGTGTTGCTGACTCACCTTCTTTCTCAGTATGAAAGGTGAGAGAAAGGAAGGGCAGAATGTTAGACGGGCCTGCGTGCCCAATTCTCAACCCTTTGAAAATAAAGTTTGTTCATTTGTTCTTTCTTCCAGGAAAATCTTCAGATCTTGTACCTGGAATGTTCATACGTTAAACAAACATAGAACAGAGTACTGGAGACAGACATGAAATAGATAAGGAAGATATGGAAAAACCTGGAACTGATGACACATGACAGGAGGACATGACAGGAGGACATGACAGGAGGACTTGGCATGAGTTTAATGAGGGTCTATGCTCCTTGGGGAGCTGAGTAATAGCGATGTTGAACAATCTGAATGATGATTCTTAATCAGATTACTAGGTGGCTTACTTTAACAAAATTATCCAATGGAATATCATGTTTCTTCAGCAATGCCCTCAGCTGGTCTCGCTCTCTATGAAAAGATTTCACCAGCAATATTTTATGTTGAAGTTCCCTTTCTCTCTCTTTGACTAATGCTTGTGCCTGAAAGATAAATAGCACAGTCTCAAAATATACAAGTTGTGACAGGGGCTAGCTGTGGTTGAGGTGAACTTATGTCGATGTGGCTACCTCACACCCAAGACCCATGCACTAAGAAAATTTATAAAGGATCGTTTGACAGGGGTTGCAATTATTGGTTGCTTGCAACCCTCTCAGCAGCAGACTTAGCAATTCAAGCAACAGAAAGCCTTATACAGATCAACATTTAATACTACCGAACACCCAGACAGTGTTCGTAGACTTTCTGAAAAACAATATATAAAAACAATGTCTAAGTGAAAATCAAAAGCATAAATAATAACACTTACCATTCAGAAAACATGCGCCCGCCTGACACACTCAACTATCTCACACACTCATGCATGTCGTCCAATGAGACTAGTATGGTGTTGTGCATGAGGCTGGCAATCTCACCATGTAACACAGATTGCTACCAAAACCACTACTGTAAGAGCACACACTCAGCTATTGAAACTGAACATTCAACTATCATGCACACACACGCACACACACACACGCTTGTCGTCTAGCGATACTAGTATGGTGTTGTGCATGAGGCTGGCAATCTCACCGTGTAACATCGGTTGCTACCGAAACCACTACTGCAAGAGCATCTGAATGCTTCATGCGGAGGCAAACCACACTGGTGGCCCCATGCTCCCTCAGGAGCGGAGAAGAAAAATATATATCTCCAAGTGAGCCCACCACAGTCAGCCATTCATACCATGCGCTCTATGGCATCTTGTGAGAACGGCATACAGCCATGCTAACACCCAGCTAAGCTGCATGGTTGTACATTCTATAGTAACCTTACATTATAATACTAACTATTATAGAAATAATGGCTTAGCAAATCTATATAAAGTGGTACAAATAACCAATGGAGATTTTACACAGTATAAAAGACTAGGAAACTAAGAAAGCTAACACCAACTAGCTAGCCGATCTTACTATTACTTAAACCACATAATCAGTCTAACATTACTGAAAAAGCACAGGACTTTATCCTAGTAAGCTGTAATATAATATATTGCAGCACTCGCCACGCTAAAATAAACTATTTCGGCATCCGCCACGCTAAAATAAACTATTTCGGCATCCGCACCATAGTTAATAAATATAACAGTCTAAATCGCGCCACAATTAAATATATTATTCAAACCAACTACGTGTCGGATTTACATAAGCTCCTGGAAGGTTTCCTGAACCCCAAACAATATGGAAATACTTAACCATTAAATTTCCTGTACACAAATGTAATAACTGAATATGCCAGTTCTAGTACCGGTCACGTGTTATATTTCCTGAACATGGACCCACGCCATTTTCGAATAGATATGGATAATATCAAACGGACGCGAAATAAACACCACAAAATTAAATATATACTTACTTAAAATACTATAGCACAAAGATGGTAAACCTAATATCCTTTCTAACACTATCCAGACTTTAGAATGTTAGAGAATAATATATTTACTTACAAGTCCTAGGCATGTTCTTGCAATAAACTAGACTTCAGTATTTCTCAATAGCTTGTCCTCTCTCGGCGACCGGCGACCAGAATGAATAAAGAATTTTCAACTGACGCGCTAGCCTGGACACTTCTCTGATTGGCTGCTATCCGTATCGCCATTACTAAGCTAGCTATTTTTAGATGTAACCAAAAGATGGCTGCCACATATTCGAAAATGGCGGTGGAAAAACAGGCGAAATGACTATGGCACTGTCACACAAGTATAGCATGGTGACCAAAAAATTTGAGAAAAAAATGTGACTATAAGAATATCTCATATTTGAAAGTTAAGAATGGTCTCCAGTTTTAAAGCACTGTTTGAAAGTACAAAATGTTCTTAAATCTAAAAGTGCTGTTCAATAAAAGTACAAAAAGAACTTAAAACTAAAAGTACTGTTTGAAAGTACAAAATGATCCTAAAACTAAAAGTACTGTTTGAAAGTACAGAATCACCTCACATTTTAAATACTGCTTGAAAGTACTAATGATCTCAAATGTGAAAGTACAAATGATCTCAAATGTTAAAGTATTGAGGGATAATATGATCTTCATTTTGAAAAGTACCATTGAAGGTACACAAAAGTAATTTTAAGGGCATAGTTTGAAAGTACAGAATTTTCTTAATTTTAAAAACCTTAGCAGATCTCAAATTAAAAACAGTAATTACTTAATTATAAAAATATTAAATTACTGGCCACAGTTATATAAGGGGCGAACACTGTCTGGTGCGTGAAAGAAATCAATAACAATTCTATAAATAAACATGAAGACCAAAACATATGACAACTAAGAAGCTACAGACTTTCATAAATGGGCACTTGTGTGGAATAGAAGGGTTGAATATGGTATAACAAGATCACTAACATGGAATGACTGAAAGAACTAGTCAAGCACGAGTTGAACAGGAGGTGAGAACAAGATGCTGGTGTTGCATGGACACATATTTAAAAAAAAAAAAACCAGCTGATAGGACTACAAGGCAGTTCCTGTTCTGAAATCTCCAGGGTAAGAAAAATAATAATAATAGCCCCTTCAGTCATAACTGACTATGGAATGCGACCCTGAGGTGGCAGCCCTCAGCAGCTTATTTTCCTGGTGTTCCTTTGATGTTTTCTCCTTTCTTCTGCTTGTTGTGTGAGCTTCTTTTCGCCCAATCTGAGGTGGCGCTGTGGATAGCATTGCCGCTTGGTGTAATCGGCAGCTTCATCCTCCCAGGTTGCTGGATTTTTGTCCAATGCCCTCATGTCTCTCTTGCACACATCTTTGAATCTCAGCTGTGGTCAACCAACTGTTCTTTTGCCATCTGCTCTTTTGCCATCTGCCAGTTGTCCGTAGAAGATATCTTTCGGGATGCGACCATTTTCCATGCGGCGGACATGGCCAAGGCAGTGTAATCTGCGCTGTCTAAGCAGTGTATTCATATTTTGAAGGCCAGCATGTGACAACACCTTGACGTTTGTTACTTTATCTTTCCATGAAATGCTGAGGATGTGGCGTAGACACTGTAGATGGAAGGTGCTGAGCCTTCTTTCTTGCTTAGCATAAGTTGTCTATGTCTCGCTGCCATATAGAAGTGTGCTGGTGATGCAGGTGTTATATATCGCAGCTTTGGTCTTCATTGTGAGTTTGAAGTTTCCCCAAACACGCGATGTGAGGCGGGCAAAGCTAGCTGCAGCTTTGCCATTGCAGCTGTCAATTTCTGTGTCCAGAGAGAGTTTGTCACTGATGGTAGACCCCAGGTATGTGAAGTGGTGCACCACTGCCAATTCATAGTTATTGATAGTGATAACTGGTGCAGCACCCACATTCCGAATCAGCACATATGTTTTCTTTAGACTTATTGTGAGGCCAAAGTCCTTGCATGCTTGGGTGAAATGATTTATCAAGCTCTGAAGCTCCTGTTGGCATTGAGTGACGACTGTAGCATCATCAGCGAATAACAAGTCTCTAATAGTGACCCTTCTGATTTTTGTTTTTGCCTTCAGCCTTGCGAGATTAAACAGATGGCCATCTGACCTAGTGTGAAGGCATATTCCTTCAGTTGCATCTCTGAATGCATGTTTCAAGAGTGAGGCAAAGAAGATCCTGAAGAGGGTTGGGCCAGAACGCAGCCTTGTTTAACGCCACTGCGTATGTCAAAGGGCTGTGATGTGCTTTCAGCATATTGGACTGTTCCCTTCATGTCTTCATGGAATGACTTTATCATTTCCAGCAATTTAGCAGGGCAGCCTATTTTCAGGAGGATTTTAAAGAGTCCATCCTTACTAACCAAGTCAAATGCCTTTGTGAGGTCTATAAAGGCGATTATATAAAGGCTTTTTCTGCTTTTTTGATTTTTCCTGAAGCTGGCAGAGAGAAAAGATCATGTCTGTTGTTGATCTACCAGCTCGGAATCCACACTGTGACTCTGAATATATGCGCTCAGCTAACTTGTGTAGTCCCATTAAGATGATTCTGGCAAAAACCTTACCAACAATACTAAGAAGAGAGATGCCTCGGTAGTTATTGCATTCACTTCTGTCTCCTTTATTTTTATACAGTGTTAAAGGTAAAGGATCCCGTTACACGCCCATTGAGGCATATTGGGAATATGGTGTTAGGCCCATATTTTCTTGACCATCAGCACACGAGGGGTGATGTGGTCAGCATCGCGCCGGCCGCCTTAACCTTCCCAGAGTTACTCTGGTACCAAATTCATGAGGCTGGGTCGACCCCAGAGCCGATTGTGGTCTAAAAAATCCCACCTCAACTAGGGATCGAACCATGGACCACCAAGCTAGGAAGCCAGTGCACTAACCACTGTGCTACTGTAGCTCCTGTAATAGAGGGAAACCAAACACACACACACAAACAAATGGAGAAGAAAACTGGAGACAGACATGAAAAGGTTAAAGATATGGAAAGACCACAAGACTGATGACACAGGACAGGAGGGGCGTGGCACGTTTCTGCTGAGGACCTGTGCTCTATGAAGAAATGAAAGGTACTGATGACAATAAACAGAAACACAATTTATTACACAAAAAGCACATGTGATTTTGTGGTTAAAAACAAAAAAATGATTAACAGCCTTTACCTCATTCCTTGCTGTTGTTAATTTCTTAATGAGCTCCTCAGATTTGTCATACTGCTGTCTTTCAAGGTCCTCACATCTTCTCTGCCAGTCCAGCTCTATTTGTGTCTTGGCCTTGTCCAGCTTTTCTTCCCTTTCTGCAGCTGCTTTCAACTCATTCCGGTACCTGACAGAAAAACAACACACAAGGTCATGGTCGCCTAATCATCATTATCATCTTAACCTATAGGTGTAACAAATTAGAGCCTTAGTCACAAGAAATATTTTTCCCCCATACTTGATGTTTTTTAAACTAAGCCTAATTTTTTTTTATTAGTGACTAGTCATTCATAACGCTCCACTCCCAAAGGAGCATAGGCCTTCAACAAACACATGCCAAGTCCTCCTGTCACGTGCCATCATCTCAAGTTCTTTCCACGTTCTCCTCATCATTTTCACCTCTGTTTCCAGCTCTCTTCTCCATGTGCTTCTTGGTCTACCTCTGCCTCTCTTGCCCTGGGGGTTCCAGAACAAGGACTGCCTTGTAATGCTATCAACAGGTTTCTTCAGTGTGTGTCCTATCCATCGCCATCGTCTTCTTCTCATCTCTTGTTCCACTGGCACTTGTCTAGTTCTTGTCCTCAGTTCCATGTTGGTAACCTTGTCATACCATTTTAATCCCTCTATTCTACGCAAGCACCCATTTATGAAAGTCTGTAGCTTTTTGGTTGTTGTCTTTGTTGTTCTCCATGTCTCAGAGCCATACAATAGGACTGACTTCACATTTGAGTTGAAGATTCTTATTTTCGTGTTGGATCCGATTTCTCTTGATCTCCATATATTTCCCAATGCAATAAAAGCTCCTCTTGCTTTTTGTATTCTTATTTTGATATCACTGTCTGTCCCTCCAACTTTGTCTATATTGCTGCCAAGATATGTGTATGATTCTACATCTTGTATTGGTGTTTCTTCAAGTTCAACCCTGTTATCATTACCTGCATTTATTCTCATTATTTTTGTCTTTTCCCTGTGTATTTTCAGACCCAATTGTTGTGACCTCTCATCGAGTGTTTTCAATTTGTCCTGCATCTGATTACGGTTATGGGACAGAAGAGCCAAGTCATCAGCAAAATCCAGATCATCCAACTGCTTAGTCAGTCCACTGGATTCCATTTCTGTTGTGTGTTGTCGATGTTCTCATAACCCAGTCTATTGTTAGTAAGAAAAGAAATGGCAACAAGAGGCATCCCTGTTGCACTCCTGTTTTTATCCCAAATGGTTCTGTAAGCTGTCCTTCATGATGAACTCTGCATGCCATGTCTTCATATGTTTTCTTTATTAAATTAATGATCTTCAGGGGAACTCCATATTGATTAGTGACTAGGTTCAAAGGAAATTTACATTCTCAACCGAGTTGGCATGTGAGGAATAGGAAGCTGCAGCAACGGGAACTGTTAAATAGTGCAAGGAAGCTTAGAGGGAAATATCAGCGGCCACATGGTCTCTTAAGGACAAGAATAGAAAATTGATTACTTCTTCTTCTTTCATTCGCTTGAAACATATTGTCTATATCTACAATGTTGTTTCTTGTATAAACTTCACTGTATTTTGTAGTTCATACAAAGGTCCGTACAGTTTTGCTTCCAGTGTTGTTTCTCTGGGCCAGTGGGTTTGCCTCAATATATCATATTCGGGACAATCTTGAAGTACGTGCTCTGCAGTCTGGGGGTGCCTGTCCACATGTACACATGGCTGAATTGCCAATCTTGAATTTTGTATACATGTGGCTGCAGAGTCGGTTGTGTCCTGTTCTGAGGCGCAGAATGACAATTTGTTCTGATCTGTTCATAGCTTGGTAGTCATCCTGCTTTGGTGTTGGTGGCTTTCTGATTGATTTGATCATCTTTTTCTTCTGAAAATTGATTACTGATATAAAAGAACAAATGAAGAGCTGGACAATACATTTTACGGAACTTCTAAATAGATGAGTTCCACGAGATTACCTAGGCATTCACCGACAGACAAGGAGTAAAACGTTCACTGTGAACTACCAAGCAAGGAAGAACTAAAGAAAGCTATACAATTTCTAAGAGATGGAAAAGCTGCTAGCCTAGATGACATTCCAGCAAAGACCATCAACGCAGTCATAGACACCTCTACAGAGATATTATACAAGTTATTTGGTAACCCTGGGTGAGAGAAGAGATACCACCATTGAGGAAGGAAGGATATCTGCTCAAGTCGCCTGAGAAGGGAGATTAACAAGAGTGCACAAATTACAGAAAAGCAATGATACTATCAGTGACAGGGAAAATATTAAACAGGATCATCCTTGAGAGATTAAAAATGGCCACATACAGGCAACTGAGTGACATCACAAGTAATTCTTCAGTAAGACAGATCCTGTACAGACCAGATAGCCATGTCATGCATAATAGAAGAACATAACTAAATTTACCACTTTACACTGAATTTGTAGCTTATGAAAAGACCATTGCCAGTTTTGACAGAGAATCATTATGTAAATTGATGTGGCATTATGAAATGCAGAATTCTTCATAGAGGACAAATTATAGAACCATTTAAGTTAAAAACTGAAGTGTGGCAGTAGGGCCTCTTGTCACCATACTTCTTCTTTACTGATTCTAGACTGGACTAAGAAAACAATTGTGTCAGCCAACATTAATCGAATTCAGTGGACTCTGTCAAAATGGCTTGATGACCTAAATTTCGCCAGTTACATGTCTCTTCTATCTAACAACCTTAACCAGATGTGAGATAAAATAAGAATACTTGATGAGATGTCACACACTTAGGTTGAAAATACTTACTTACTTACTTACTTAGTCATTCCCCTTCTACCGTGAGGTGTAGAGGTTTGGAAGAGAGAGCGCCAGACTATTCTATCGGCTGTCTTCCTCCTGGCCTGGTTCCATTCTAGTCCTCGGTCCTTCAAAGATTGTCTAATGTTGTCCTCCCAGCGGACTCTGGGTCGTCCTCGGGGGTCTGGATCCTTGGCTCTTTGTTTCCCATGCTTGTCGTGGTAGCCGATCTTCTCCCATTCTGCAGACATGGCCAAACCATCTTAGTTGGGACTGTTCTACTTGGGTCTGTAGGGGGTGGCATTTTAGGCCTTGACGTATCGTCTGGTTGCGTATCATGTCTCTTCTTGTTACTTCAACCACCTTCCTCAGATACCTCATTTCTGAGGTTTGGATCTGGCTTTTATGGGTTGTAGTCATTGCCCATGACTCGCATCCATATGTCAAGACTGGGACATAGATGGAGCGGTATACAGCCATCTTCGTTTTCTTACCAACCTCTCTCTTGCTGAGGAATCCTCGATTTATGGCCTGAAAAAGTCTCCCAGCTGCTGCTTTTCGAGTGGCCAACTCTTCTTTGATGCCTCCCTTTCGGTCTATAATAGCTCCGAGGTATTTAAAGTGGTCGACCTGCTCCAGGACCTGTTCTCCCAGCTTAATCTGATGTCTTCTTTCTTCTCGTGATATCACCATGGATTTTGTTTTAGAGCTGCTTATGACCATCCCTCTCTTCTCCAGCTCTTCCTTCCAGACTTGCAGGTTGGATTGGAGATGTGCCTCTGATTTAGCAATCAGGGCAACATCATCAGCAAATGCCAGCTCTGAAATATAGACCTGTCTCATCTTCCAGTACCCCACTGAATACTTTCTTGTTCTCTCCTTACATGCCTTGATGACATCGTCCATAAGGAGTATGAAGAGGTAAGGTGATAGGATATCACCTTGTCTTACACCAGTGGTGGTCCTGAACTCTTCTGACTTATGGTTTGCTGTCCTCACATAATTTCTGCAAGACTTGTAGAAGCTCTGTATAGCATGAATCAGAGGTGCTGGAATATTCTTCCTTGCCAAACAGTCCCAAAGTTTGCTCCAAGGGACCCTGTCAAACGCCTTTTCCAGATCTATGAAACAAAGATGGATCTCACTCTTATACTCAAGGGCCTTTTCACTCAGCTGTCTGAGTGTGAAGATTAGGTCTTGAGTACTTCGGTTTGCTCGGAATCCGCACTGGACCTCATCCAATTGTGGCTCAGCTAGGCGTCGGAGTCTCTGTTCTAGGATTCTAGAGTAGATTTTTCCAGGGACACTGAGAAGGGATATGCCTCTATGGTTTCCACACTGTCGATTGTCATCCTTTTTGAAAATTGGTGTTATGATGGCGATCTCCCAATCCTTTGGTATGGTCTTGTTGCACCATGCTGCCTGTAGGACCCTTAAGAGTAACAGGTCGCCTGATGCTCCCATGTACTTAACCATTTCTGGTGTTATACCATCATGCCCTGCTGCTTTGCCCATCTTGATTTTCTCCAGTGCTGCCTTCAGTTCTTCCATCTTTATGTCATCTTCATCACCATTGGTTTCCTCTTCTGTGCTAGTGGTTATCATTTCTGATGTTTGACCTTGCTCACCATCAAGGAGTTCTGAGAAATATTCTTTCCATCTTTCCATTACTTCCTTCGGGGCAGTAAGCAATTTGCCTTGCTTGTCCTTTATAAATTTGAGAGGGCATTGTTTTTCCTTCCTCATGTTCTTTAGGGTCTTATAGAACAATTTCTGGTTTTCTTGTGCATCTTTTTCTAGCTTTTCTCCAAATTCTTCCCAGGACTTCTGTTTTGCTGCTAGCACTTTGTTCTTTACTTCTGTTCTGAGTGTCACATATTCTCTATATTTTCCATTTGTCCTGTTGTGTTTTTAGCTCCTAAGTATTGTTTCCATGCCATTTTCTTCTCTCTTATTTTCTCTTTGACTTCCTCTGTCCACCAAGGTGTCCTCTTTCTCTGGTTCCCAAGTCGGACTTCACCACATGCTTCTGCAGCAGCTGTCTTTATGATATCCATGAATTTAATCCAGAGGGTTTCCAAGTCATCAGGTTGTTCTTCTGTGTTGCTCACCGCTGCAGCAATAAGCCCCTGATATCTGGTCTTAATTTCTGGCTCTCTCAGCTTGTAGGTCCTAATGCTCATTTCTCCTGCTCGTTTACTTGGTTTCTTGCGTGATGTTGAGCAGTTCCTAGGCTGAGCAACTCTTTCAGTTGTTCGTTTGATTGTTAGCAGGTAGTGATCACTTCCAATCTCTGGCCCCCTCCAGACTCTTGCATCTCGGACATATTTGAATGAGCTTCTCCGAACAATGGCATAGTCGATCACTGACTTCTCATTCTTTGTTGGTTCACATCTAGTGTATGCATGTATGCGCTTATGGGGGAACGTTGTGTTTGTAATGATCAGATTCTGCTCACTGCAGAATCTAAGGAGTCGCTTTCCATTGTCATTGAGAGTATCTTCTCCATATCTTCCGATAACTCCACCCCATCTAGCATGGTCATTTCCAACTCTGGCATTAAAATCTCCGAGCATGATAACTTCATCTAGGCAGTCATCCACTGTCCTTTGAAGCAGCTCGAAGAATTCCTCCTTGACCTCTGCTCTCTCATCCTCATTTGGCCCATACACTATGACCAGGTTGACTATGGTTTCTCCTTCTTTTAGTTTCACAACCATAATGCGCTCTGAGACAAAGTTCCACCCCTTGATACTATCTTTTTGATTTTGGGCCACAATGCAACCCACACCCCCTTTAGCTCTTTCGGATATGGGTACACCACTGTAGAGCAGCGTGTTGCCATTGAGATCCATGACTCCTTGTCCTTTTTCTTTGTTTCCGTTATAGCCAGGATTTCTAGTTTTGCTTTCCTCATCTCTTCCACCAGCTCCTCTTCCTTCCCATTTATACTTCTTGTGTTCCATGTTCCATAATTCGTAGTCCGTAGTCCGTTCCAGTTCGTCGCCTTTAGAATCAGTCCGGTTTTCTCTCTTGTGTTACTCGTAATCGTGGTTTAAAGCAAACAGGTGATTGGCCTGTTGTGCCTTTGCATGGTGGAGGGGCTGCCTCCTTACGGCCTCCATGCAGGCCGCCCTCCTCCTTTTTCATCCGGGCTTGGGACCGGCATAGGCGGAGCTAGGTTGAAAATACAGACAGAAAAAAAAACAAAGATTATGAGAATAAATGTAGCAAATGTTAGCTAGATTGCAACTGGAGAAAAACCTCAACAAGAAGAGAACTCATATACGTCTGTTGGCTGAAACACAGACAAAGATGGAGAGACATCAAACTAAGAATTTGGAAGGTAAAAGCCAATGGCATACGTGGACATTTAAACATAAAACTATGATTCATCTGCTGGCAATTACATTAACAGGTTAAAATATAGCAGGGCTTCTTACCATGTGTTCTATAGACCCCTTGAGAGTCCATAAATGGATTCTAGTGGGTCTGTATATATAACCTAAAAATTTTATTTTCACCAAAATTTGTATTCAGGGAATTATTATAAATTGTTACATTTAAAGAAAAGCAATAGCTACCACCAAACCCCTCCATCACCACCTTGTATGGAGATACAATGCAACTCAAAAAGGCATGTACCTTTCACTATCTAGCACAAGGGGGAAAAAAAGTGAAAACTCAGTAACCTAGGGGATCATTTAAAGAAATATATTATTTTTACAGATTTTAAAAATATATTTCAGTATGACTACATGTAAGCTTAACAATTTTTCTTTGTAATAAAATGTAGGTAAAATTTTTAATTATGCATTTATGTACAGTTTTTCAAAGATGGGGTTAGTAGACTTCACTGGACAATCAAAGGGCTCCATGGCACACAAGAAGCCCTAAACTACAGAAAATGTTCTGACCTTTGCAAATCATCCTTCCTCTGTTCAAGTTCTAGTTTCAGCCTTCGATGTTCCTCTAGGGCACTGCTAAGTTCAAGGTCATGTGTCACATTTTCTCTGGAAATTTCTGCTATATGGCGGTTCCATCTTTCCTTGACATCATTTAATTCCTCTTGCAACCTAAGGGGGAATAAAGTTGGTTAAATCTCAAGGCATTTTCCAATAAACCACTTAAACTAATTTCAGAACTAACAACTAACAGCTAACACAATTTTTTATTGTATACACTGTTCTCAAACTAATGCACCACAGGCAGATGTATTGTGGGAAAAGGAGTGTAGAATATAACAATACAGAATAACTACAAAATAAGCAACACATTGTCATATCAATGGAATAAATATCTTTAAGCATATTTTACATGTGACGGTTAAGCTATTTTTACTTTGTTTTTAATAAAAATCAGGGGTTATCTCTGTATCAAAGGTCGGCTGCAATGAATCTCTAATGTCCTCTGCCTCATGCCTTGATGGTATGCTCTGACATACTCTTCCGTGTCCATCTCTGGATATTATTTATATAAATTGTATATAAAATGTACATAACTGCCTCCGCTACTAATTTAAAAAATTGACTTAAAATTAGCATCAGTCGCCATCATGCCTAGTGCCACATCTTCTTAACACAAACAAAAATCTGTCATCTAATGCAGTCCTTGATCTCTATCTCCCATTATTTTTTTAAATATTAGAGTTAGCATAAAAAGTCCATCTCTATGACTACATTTCTCTCTGCATATGTACAATCTAGTCCACTACTTCCAGTCCATATTAAATTGCTTAGTTTCTTGATGTCCATTACTCTGTCCTTATTAAATTGCTTAGTTTCTTGATGCCCATTTCTCTGTCCTTATTAAATTGTTTAGTTTCTTGATGTCCATTACTCTGTCCTTATTAAATTGCTTAGTTTCTTGATGCCTTTACTCTGTCCTTATTTGCTTAGTTTCTTGAAGTCTGTTGAAGCACATCATGGGGCGAAGCGATCTTGAAAAAGGTGTATTTGAGAGATTGCTATGCACCATGATGTGCCTCACCAAAACACTAAAAACTGTGGTCATTGACTATGACTAAGCACGGTAGTGAAGCACAACGGGGAGTCCATAGTTACGTTTTGTGTGTATTGGACAGTGTCGGCTTATGTGGCGTGGTCCACTCATGATGTATAGAATTCTATGTATAAAATGTGTTTAAGAGTCTAGATGTTGACTCAGAAATAATGTAAGATTATAATTCAATATGGGACAAACCCATTTCGTCAGGATATGTATAATGAAGTATGTATTGAGAGACATGTCAAGGTTAGTAAAACCTGCATGTAGAGCTATAAACATTTGAAGAATATATTTATTTGCCGACTAAAAGAAAGTGTGTACGAAGGCACAAAACTACAATAATATGAACATTGTTGAAAATTATAATATGTCAAGAATGACTGATAAAGAATATAGAAAACGGACAAAATTATAAATGTGCTAGGAAAGCACGAACGTATTATTATTATTAATAGGAGGAAAAAAATGGAAGTAATCGGTATTCAATTTCAAGACGTAAAATTATGTTGGAGCAGTGTGTCGCTCATGAAAGTCTTATGTATATTAAAAGAAATGAAAGTCGTTCAGAGATCTTCAGAGAATCTTTGTAAGTTTTTGGATTCTGTATTTTAACATTCAACAATTGACAGTTTATTCCAGTTGGTGGAGGAATACGATTATTAAGATGTATAAGAACGATTACAAGAAACGTTCTGGCCAGTTTTTGAAACAAGTTGAAGATAAAACCCTAGACAACCTATTTTGTTCTTAACAATGTCCATTACCTTGCCTGTTAGTTTCTAACCATGTCTTCCCATATTACTCCTAATCAATACTAAGTGTCATTGGCAATGGTGATTAAGTCTCTCTAAATTCTATGATCTCTAGTGTCTTGAATCAGATGTGTCTTCAGTAGTTTCCCATGTCACATGATCAGTTTACTGAGTACTTCTCACTCTGACTACCTCCTCTTGTCTTGGAGTTATTACACAACATGATGTGCTTCAAAACAAACAAACAAACAGAAAACAAATGTGTTTCAAGACAAACAAACAGACAACATAATGTGCTACCAGATTCTCTAATTCTTCGCTTCTCAACACATGATGAAAGGACATTGATCATCTGCGCCCTACTGTGATGACTGACTGAGAACTGGATAAATACTCGTAATATAATTCTACCTTGACATCTCCTAAAATACTCTGTGTGGTTCCTGGGGTTCTCTGATGAAACAAAGAAAGAACAGAATCACTACTTCCACCAGGAATGTTGTAAGAAGCGACTACGGTGAATTTGTAAGAAGCGACTATGGTGAAGTTGTAAAAAGTGACTACAGTGAAGTTGTAAGAAGCGACTATGGTGAAGTTGTAAGAAGCGACTACGATGAATTGTAAGAAGCAACTATGGTGAAGTTGTAAGAAGCGACTACAGTGAAGTTGTAAGAAGTGACTACGGTGAAGTTGTAAGAAGCGACTATGGTGAAGTTGTAAGAAGTGACTACAGTGAAGTTATAAGAAGCGACTATGGTGAAGTTGTAAGAAGCGACTATGGTGAAGTTGTAAGAAGTGACTACAGTGAAGTTGTAAGAAGCGACTATGGTGAAGTTGTAAGAAGCGACTACGATGAATTGTAAGAAGCAACTATGGTGAAGTTGTAAGAAGCGACTACAGTGAAGTTGTAAGAAGTGACTACGGTGAAGTTGTAAGAAGCAACTATGGTGAAGTTGTAAGAAGCGACTACGATGAATTGTAAGAAGCAACTACGGTGAAGTTGTAAGAAGCGACTATGGTGAAGCTGTAAGAAGTGACTACGGTGAAGTTGTAAGAAGCGACTACAGTGAAGTTTTTAGAAGCGACTACAGTGAAGTTGTAAGAAGTGACTACGGTGAAGTTGTAAGAAGCGACTACGATGAATTGTAAGAAGCGACTATGGTGAAGTTGTAAGAAGCGACTACGGTGAAGTTGTAAGAAGCGGCTACGGTGAAGTTGTAAGAAGCGACTACGGTGAAGTTCACCCGTGTGTTACCGGGGCCCGAAAGGGGAGCAAAGAATAGTAACACTGCACCCTACCACGCATGTCGTAAAAAGCGACTAAGGAGGGTATGGGCATGGGGCTGTTTACCCCATCCCGTAAAAACTTCGCACAGTGGGCTGATCACCTGCTTGCCAACCAATCTGATTACGGAAACAATGATAGATTGTTTGGTCTGTTTTTGTTCCACAAAGACGCCACTAGGCATGGTGGAAACAGTGATAGATTGATCAATTTGTTGTTGCCCTAAGACGCCACTAGGCGTACTGGCCACATACTGCTTTGCCGGTTGATGGCTAAGGATGGAAGAAGAAGAAGACGGTGAAGTTGTAAAAAGCGACTACGGTGAAGTTGTAAGAAGTGACTACGGTGAAGTTGTAAAAAGCGACTACGGTGAAGTTGTAAGAAGCGACTATGGTGAAGTTGTAAGAAGTGACTTCGGTGAAGTTGTAAGAAGCAACTACAGGGAAGTTGTGTATACGGCTGACAATTCTACTATGTACAACACATTACTACAGAAATCATCAATGCAAGAGCAAATAAGTGCCTTGCCAGAAGATTGCTGCATTGGATCTACTGAAGTGGTGGTCCCATGCTCTACAAGGAGCAAAAAAGGGAAAGAAGTAAGAAAGGAATCCTCTAAATGTGCTTTCTATCTTCTATCTCTATTTTGATTCTGTGTTGTAAAGAATACGAACATACTTTATTTTTACATGTCTACTGTAAATGGTCATTAAGAATGGCTGGGCTTAAGGGGAGTAACCTAATCCTCTAAAATATTTTAAGCAACAGAAACATTCATAAACAGAAGCTGACTTTAAAACAGACAAGAAAGAAGATCAAAACAATTCACCAGCAAGGCTGCACGCAACGATCTGACATACTTTTCAACTTGCATCTCCTTGTCCTTCACCAGGTCTTGGTTTGACCATGTCAGCTGTCTTTCTCTGATCTGTGTATCATCCAGTTTAGACTTCAGATCCTGAATGACTGTCTGCAAGTCCTGCTCTCTCTCCAGATAACCATTTTTGGCTCGCTCCATGGCATTCTCCCTGTCACGTGCTAGTTTGTCCATTTCTGTGTACCTGGATGTATTTCACCACTGAATACATTACTTCCAAACATAAATATAAAGTTACGTATTATTTAAAAAGATTCCTATGAAGGATGTTATAATGAGTACATTGAATTCTTTATGCTCAAAAATAGATGATTACACCATATGTGTAAACTTTAAGCATTCGATCAGAAACTGTGTATAATATTTATCATATTCAAACTAAAGACCACATAAATCAAAGTTAATTGTCTTTTAACATTACAGCAATTGAAATATAAAGATTAAAAATGGTAAAAAGTTAGTTTTTTAATACACAGGTTTGCTTTAAAGTGCACAACAAATTTGACAAAAAAAATTATGCAATTATGTTTAAGACAATTATTTTTTGGACAAGTAAGGCAACAATAAATGATATTCAAGTGAATAACTTTAGAGACAATCAGCTGTCGTGGAAAATTTTCCTTTAAACAAATACACTCTTTAAGATCTTCTAAACATTATTCTAAAAACATTTATGTGTGTGTGTGCTTTAACTCTTACAATCCGGCAAGCCCCGTGAAGTGGCGCGGGTTTAGTACCAATTTTACGGCTCGCCCCGTGAAGTGGCGCGCGACGGTAACGATAGCTAAACTAGCGCGTAAAAACGCGGTTTTAGCTTCCGTTTAGTAAGAGTTAAAGCTAATCTTTATATTAAATAACTTTTTAAAACTTATTTTTAATAAGAAAATTAACAAGCAAAATGCTCTTTAGTAGTAAGCTAAGAATGTCATATAGGACATATCCATAAAACAGGATACAGAAAACCATCTACCACTTGTGGGAAATGTGCTTCAAGAAACAACATAATGTGCTTCAAGACAAACAGACAGATAATGTGCTTCAAGTCAAACAAACAGACAACATAATCTAGTTCCAGACAAACAAACAGACAACATGATGTGCTTCAAGACAAACAGACAAGATGATGTGCTTTAAGACAAACAAACAGACAGCAAATGTGCTTCAAGACAAACAGACAACATGATGTGCTTCAAGACAAAATGATGTGCTTCAAGACAAACAAACAGACAGCAAATGTGCTTCAAGACAAACAGACAACACAATGTGCTTCAAGACAAACAAACAGACAACAACTATGATAGGAAACTCTTTACAGAGCGATACAACAGGAAGCAATCTGATCATCAGAAGGAGTCCCCCCATCTGACAAGTGTTTCGGCCCGATTACTCCTTTACACTCTAAGGGGGGGCGGGCCCACTTGGGTCATGACTCCCAAGCGTCTCAGCTTCCTGTTGTCTTGTATCGAAAATGAACCCATTTCACTTACGGTAGCAACTTTTAATCCACAACGCCAGCCGTGGGGGCAATTGTGAAAGTAACAAAGAAAAGACAAATTATTCCGTTCGTTCCGTCGCCCTTCCCAACTAAGGACACACACTGAGACACGAGCGCGCAGCCGACGAACCTTAGCCACTGCACGCCGCACGCCACTGAAATTCTGTACCTGACACACTCCCTATAGTATACATCGCCTGTTGCCCCAGAGTCGCAGCCCCCTCACTAGTACACCATATAAACTCAGCGCTGTGGACTTAGAAAAATTTTGGTGTTTTCTGTACCGCAGCGTTTACTGTCACGATCTCCATTGCCCACTGCGGTTGTTCCACAGCCAGCCTGATGCCTTTTTGGCAGTTTCGCTAAGCCTCTTCAGTGCCCTTGTTCTAGACTGTCCCTTCAACCCCAACAGTTTCAATAAATCATACATTGATGTAGCCACAAGCCCTCTTGCGCCCACTTCAACCGCCATGACCCTTGCACTGAATCCATCGTGTCTCAGATCCGCGGCTAGATCGCTATACTTGGCCGCTTTGAATGAATGTTGCTCGTCTAATCTGGATTCAAATGGCACGGTCAGTTCAATCAGTATGACCTGAAGCGTTGCTGAAGAATGAAGCACTATATCCGGCCGTCTCTGCGATTTTCTGATACTCTCTGGATATGCCCCCCGTCCAGGTAGGTCTACCGCCATCTCCCAGTCGTTTGCACAGTCAAGAAGAGATGGTAAACTGCTACCAGGTTTACTCGGTTTGGGGTGTGCTGACTTTCCTGCCCTCAGAAAGTATGTGTTTGTGGTGTCTGGCCGGACTTTGCTATTCGCTTTCATTCTTGCCTGATCTATTGTCGCAGCAAGCTCATTTAGCACTTTGTTATGGCGCCAAGTGTATCGTCCTTGCCCTAATGCCACCTTACACGCTGAGAGCACGTGTTCAAGTGTCTGCCTCCCCTGGCACAGGGGGCACTGCTCATCATCCGACTTTCCCCATTTCACAAGGTTGGTGGCCGACGGCAGCAGGTCATACATTGATCTAACCATGAAGCTGAGCCTAAGAGGTGCCATATGCCATATATCATTCCATGTCAAGGATCTCTGCAGGGCTCCTTCCCATGTAGTCCATTGGCCTTGTTGGACCTGCTGCACTGCTTTTAGCACCCTCTTATCATTCTCAGCTCCTCGTATCTCCTGAACTACCATGTCTCTGCGTTCCCTGCTTGATGCCTTGGACCACCAGCAGATGTCACCATGCCCAAATCCCCGTCTATTCGTTTGTGTGTATCCGATTACCTCTCTCAGTTTGAGTGACTCTTCAGCAGCATCAACAGCTTCTTCCACTCTCCACTTCCTTCCCGTTTTCAGTGTGGGCTGAATGGACTTAACCACGTCATCAGCTGACTCGCGTAGCATCATTGCAAGCCTTGCTTTTCCAACTTTGTACTCTTCAACAACTGACTTGAAGGGAAGCAGAAGTTTTGACTTTTTGCAGTACAGTGCTACATCTGACAGACCTGGTGGTACCCCTAGCCATTTTCTCATGAACTTGTTGACCTTCTGCTCTATAGCTTCCACTGTACTTGTGCTTACTTCATATATAAGCAGTGGCCACAGCAACTTCGGTATCAACATGAACTGGAGGCACCACAGTTTGAACTTTCCCAGGAGTCTGCTTTGGTCTATGATCTGTAGTCCTCTGTCTGCCATTTCTATTGTCTGTTGCACTGCCTTCGAGTCTTTTAAAGAGGCATCGTACACCCTGCCAAGACTTTTAACAGGTTCCTCAATGACAGTAGGGATTCTTTGGCTGGAAACCGTGAATATGACCTCTGCTATCTTCCCTTTCCTGACTGATAGGCTTCTCGACTTCTTGGGTTTGAAGCTCATTCTGCACCAGCTGACTAGTTCATCCAGGCGTGCTAACATCCTCCGGGCCTGATGTTCATCTGATGTCAGGATTGTTGTGTCATCCATGAATGCTTTGAGCGGTGGCATGTGACACATTCCACCGAGCTTTGGACCTATAGCCATTCCTTCAGCCGCATTGAGGATTACCTGCATAGCCATGACGAATAGTATCGGAGAGATGGTACATCCCATCGCAATTCCAACTTCAAGGCCAATCCACTTCGTTATGTACTCTCTGGTTGAAAATCTGACAGAAAACCCTGCGAAATACAGCTTCAGCATTGTTGCAATCTCTTGTGGAACATGATACATTTCTAGGGCCTGCCACAACATCTGGTGTGGAACGGATCCATAAGCATTCGCTAGATCCAACCAGATTACATGGAGGTTTGTTCTGTCAGACTTTGCCTTTTGGATTGCTTCCCAGATCATTGTGGCATGCTCTAGACATCCTGGTGTACCTGGGATACCTCCTTTCTGAATGGTAGTGTCAATGTACCCATTTGCCAGGAGGTATGTAGTGAGTCTTTTCGCCATTACTGAGAAGAATATCTTCCCTTCCACATTGAGTAGTGAGATTGGCCTGAACTGACTGATGTCTGTGGAATTTTGTTCCTTCGGGATGTAGACTCCGTTTGCCTTTCTCCATTCCTTGCTTACCAGTTGGGTTTTCCACGCATTCTTCAGTAAACGGAGCAGTCGTTTGAGAACCTCAGGGCATCTTTTATACACCACATATGGAACACCATTAGGACCTGGAGCTGACTTGCACCGAGCTTTCTGGACAATGCTTTCTACCTCTTGCACCGTTGGGGGCTTGGTGTTAAATTCAGCTCCTGGCTTACCCGGCCATTTAAGGCCTGCCATGCTGCTGAGCGGCTCATTTTTGCGACCATCTGAATATGTCATTCTAAGGTGTTCTTCCAGGTCTTCTTTCCTGATGTTTAGCGTACCTAATACGGTGTTTTATCGGCGTCGTCTGCTATATTTGGCAGCACGCATTTTTGATGATAAGAGAATTAATGTAGAATCATTGTTATACTTCATGGTCTAATGAACGCAATCCGCACAGTCGGATTGTGATGCGTGAGCGTTGGTATGGTCACGCGTGGTGACCAATTTAGGGGACCCTTTTGTATTTGACCGTCACGCCATGAAGTCGCATTGTTGAATTCTTCCAGAGTTAGGCTACGTATTGCCGAATTATTATTATTGATGGACGCGCAGGGTCGGTCCATAGTTCCTTAATGGATAATGAAATATAATGTCAGTAGATCAGTGGATGATCTATATATTAAATATTCGTCAAATACACAGGCGTATCATTACCGTCTGACTGGATGACAGCAGAGCGTGTACATCGCCTTTGATGTTCTGACATGAATTTATTTGACTGGAAGAGTGACGGTATCATGGATTCCCATTGATTAATGCAGACGTACATTTCTTATATTGATGAATCACAGTATGATGTTCTTCACATGTCTTGTCAAATAAATGTATATATTGGACTCAGTATGAAAGACTTACCGCATTCGTCATTCGACTTGAAGGTTGGTCTGCATGCCATGTTTTATTGATTGTATTCGCATTATACTTAACTACTCTTCTATGAGGAAGAGTTCTTCGTGTATTTATGAGGAATGATATTCGCACTGAACAAACAATGAAGTGTCAACGACTACGATACAGACCAGACAATATCTCAATTACATCTTTAATAATTGTCTGAGTACGAACCCACGTACGGACACATATAATCAAGTGATCTGTGATCAAACTGATAGTCCGCATAAACTCAACTGCGATATCAACTAACGCTTAGATGTATCAACTGGTGGCCAGATGTTGGCTGTGGAATTTCTATTTCACGTTTATGAACTTATCTACAATCAAATCGAATCCGCAAAAATATATCTCTTCGATTTTCATTGACATTTTCTGCGCATGCGAATATGACGTCATTGCATAGCAACAGTCGAACGATCATGAATGACAAGCAAAATTCAACGACATGAAATTAAACTTATCAAGCATCAACTACCGAAAGATTTCTGGTCACACAGACAGCATTTCTGCATGAAATATCCATGGTAGAATGGCGCATGTTGGCTCTGTGGTAACTATTCCGAAATTCAAAAGATAAGTACTGTTTGGTCCGTATACAAATGTTGAGTCCACGTCAGCCATTTCATAAGCATGTTTTTGACAATAATGTTAAGTGTGTCATTTTATATATATTTCTGTAGTCTTGTCGATATTCGTGGGTGGTTGGGCAGGAGGATTACATCTGATTACATGTCTTTACGAATGACCAGATCAGGTGTAATTGTTCTATAAGGCCGTGAATTAATCGCATTTTAGCGAAGGACTCACTGAGGACACTGCCGGTGGTTTGTTCGTTCGTACTTGCTATTAATTCCCTTGTATGTTAGATGTCTAGTTCTGTTATAACTGGGGTTTTCTAGTGTATTCAGTTTTATTTTTATTCAGTTCTAGTCATATGTTCGTAGTCTATCCCGTTTATTCTGACCTGGCTATCTTTATATTCATTTAGATGTATTGTATGACCGTCAATTGAGTCCTGTGACGTCATTATTTTCTGTGGTCGTATTTTATTTTTTTTTGGTACTTTGACCCAGATTCAATTCAATCTATATCTCATTTCCGTTCTCGATTTAATTTTGTAAAATTATTTATATGGGTGAAATGTCACTTTTGTATCGTACTACTGTGTTGTAAATCTTTGGTTCATCATTTGTATTGTATTTATCCATTTCATTAATTAATTATATTACATATATTGCTTCTTATTAACACATTAACTACCGAATTGAAAAACACACTGTGGCCGAATTAAATTTTTTCCCATTTTCATCCTGTAGGTATTTGCACAATGTAAGCTGTATTTTTCGTAACGTTTTACAGATTTTTATGAATTACACGTCATTTTAAAGATAAATGAATGTACTATTACAATAAACACCGGTTGTAACTCTAATAGAGGGTGTTGCTATTTAACGGCCCTCCGATGGCCGAGGACTTGCAATATTATCACAAATATGACAGCTTGCGCCCCATCTCTATCAAAATCACAATTTCAATCAATGTGCACACCGTTTTCACTCTTGTCCTCGTCGCTAGATCAATCAGTCAATTGTTGAAACACGTTTCTATACTATTCAGCCGTTAGACGAGATGTACACGCATTTTTTGTGGTCCTATCACTAGTTACCACGGTAAACAGTTTTACACGATTTGGTAACTAACCCAAAACGCTGAAAAATATGAACTTAATATCAATTTTTCAGTGTTCTACAACAACCATGCTTTGGAAATTTGTTTTCCGGTGGCAACTTAAAATCTCAAACCAGATCAGAAAGTTTTTCAGTACATTTTTCCTTCGTTTTATTACTAAAATTAGATTGGCGCCCTGAGCGGCTTGCGGTCCAAATGTGATTATTTTGTGAGCCGCTGGCAGCGGCTTGCGGTAGTTAATGTGTTAAGATAACAAATTAATTTTATTAATTTTTTATTAAATTGGGTGATGACTTAGGGTATGTCATCATAGTGCAGTATTGGTCCAATCCATGAGTGGGGCACATTGTATATGATGCTTAGGGCATAAGGATTACAATTAAATATTGAAGTAAAATAACTTTATTGAATAATTATTTGGTATTCACACCATGCATAGGTGTTGAATTGGGAAACTATATGTGATATAGTACGAAGTACACGTACATGGTACTACAGTGTTGTCTAGGCACACATAAATGATAACATAATATACTTATGGTAGGACAATTCCCATAATTATTAAATATTAATATTAGGTTCATGATATGAATTCAGCATCGTAAATAAATGACATACTTATATAGGGATAATACCCAGCATTATTAAATACTGATGTTAGATGCATGATATAAATTCATCATCATAGATTAATAAGGGTACAATACATTGATATGATGTAATCTGTTAACATTATTGATCTAAATTATTAGGTTACAAATTAGTTGTGGGACATACAACTAATAGTATTATAATATTATAGGTGGTTATATTGATTAACCATACTTATTGAATATATATGTTGAGTTGACTTGGAGAGTCACATATACAGTTACAATGTCTACTTTAGAAGAAATGATAGCGAATCTATGGAAAAAGGGTTTTGATGATAAACGTTTAAAAATAATGGCCATACCAGTCATGGCTAGAGAAAATTTGTCTGACAGGGGTAAATTACCTAGTGACGAGGAAGTGAAAGCTGAAGCAAGACGTATTGAAGAGTTAGAAAAAAATAATAATGGATGTACATTAGAGGATGAGAAATTACTACATCGTTTAAAAAGTTTTAATTTCCAGGATTTGCAGAATAAAAAGCATATTACTGATTTAAATAATTTCTCAAAGGAACAGGCGGTTGTTCAAAACAGAACACCGGTTAAAGACAATTTTGTCAATATTAGAAAGGTAGATAATACGTCTAGGTCAGACATAATGTCTTTTCTGAGGAATCTCCTCCAAGAAGGAATTAATGATGATTTCCAGGGCCAATACCTTGAAGATTTTGTATTACATAAATTCTTATGTCGTACGGCATCCGATTTAACAAATTTTGTGGATAGTAATTTTCATTCTGTCCCACATATGATAATGGCTAGGGACATAGCGGACTTACTAGGTGGAGTGTTTCGTACTTTTGTGGAACGGTACACACACGTCCAACATGGTTCAATAATGAATAACATTCATAATGCTATTCTCTGTGTCACGTAGCGTTTAAAGGATAAGAGAATTATTTAGAGGAAATAATAGATCTGATGTGGAAGATTTGGCTCAAGGAATCCCTGCTGGGTTTTCCCACTTCCGAAGGGTGACGAAGAGGGTAAATTCTCCTAACTCGACAGGTCTGGAAAAGATTGTAAGGAGATATTTGGTCTCTCGCTACCGTCGTCCCCTTCTCAGTTATATTATTATTATTATTCTTTAAATTATATTATATTTTACGAGCCCCCCCCTCCCTTATAAAGGAAGATAAACATAGACAATATTCAACATCTAATGGAAGGAACAAAGCGTGGGGTACAGTATATACACCCAATTGGTTTATTGCAATAAAGTGAATAGATGGTGAATGATAGTATTGTCGATGGAATTAGTGTCTGCTGTATGTATTATGTGTCTCACAATTCACGTGTTTTTCATCATGGATGACTAAACTTTGTGGCATTGATTAGGTGAGTTTCCTTTGTCGTGGACTTAGCTTTTCAGCCCCTGGCTGATAGTGAAGTGTGGTTAGTTCTCCGGTCTCCTGACGTTGCCCCGGTAGGTCTTGAATGGTTCGGATTTGCCTTCTCTGTGCTCGACTCCGTATTCTGCGCTGAGATTGGACTGTCGTGCAAGGCTCCACCATAGACTACTCAAAGATGGACGCTAACCCGCAATTAGACACGTGGCTTCAGTGCTTTTAATGCGAGAATTCGCCGATAATTGGGTTAGACCTAGCTGTCTCAAGGGTTCCGGGCAAGTGAAGATTGCCCGTGTTTGGCGCACTTTTAGCGGGACATTTCCGCTTGGACACGTGATCCATAGCGTGCATCATGTGACATTAGCGTCAAATAAACGCTCCAATCAATAGCGTTAAAAGTCACGTGGGGTCTTCCTAAAGTGGCATAAACTGGTTTTATCAGCTTAAGCAGTCTTAAATTAAAACAGGTTCCTAGCTACCGAGGTCATTGGTCAACAATGACGTCGTATCTAAAAATAGCGAGGAGGAATACTGAATGCTAGGAGAATTTCCGCCAGTGACAATTCCCGGGACTTTGCGATCATGCATTGAGGATGAGAAAAAAAAAACGATGTCCGTAAATAATAAAAAAAATGAAGAGAAGATTGGGCAAGTTGTCACACAAGCCCCTCCTCAAGTTTGACGTTCCGTCCAACTCCTCTTGTCCTGTCTTCCTCTTCTTTTCCAGTTTCTCATATCTCCTCGGTTGCGTCCGGATGTCTGCTCAAAAAATCTGCCCCTACGTTGTTCTTCCCAGGTATGTATTCTATGTGAAAGGAATATGGCTGCAACAGGAGTGACCATCTCATAAGCCGGGCATTAAGGTTCTTCGACGCTGCAAGAAATATCAACGGTTGGTGATCACACTGCACCGTGAACTTTTTCCCGTATAAATATGGTTGAAACTTCTGCACAGCCCATATTAGCGACAGACATTCTCGTTCGATGGTAGAGTAGTTCTGTTCAGCAGGGTTCAATTTCCTACTAGCATATGCAATGGGGAATAGAGTTGCAGAAGGTCTATCACTAGGCTGCAGGAGAGTGGCTCCTATCCCTATATTGCTAGCATCTGTTCGCAGCGTAAAGTTCAGAGTTAAGTCAGGCAGTCGCAGAATTGGCCTAGCTGTGAGTTTCTCCTTCAGCAGCGTGTAGGCATTTTCGCACTCCGCTGTCCAGGTTACTTTGTCCGGGTTCCCATTCTTGGTTAATGCGGTCAATGGCGCACTCAGGGTATTAAAATCTTTAATATATCTCTGGTAGAAGCCACATAGAGACACAAATGACCTTACATCCTTTTTAGTCTGGGGTCGTGGGGCCCGCTGTAACTTCTCAATATTACGCGCATCTGGGAACATGCATCCATGCGAGATAGTGTGTCCCAGGAATTCTAGTTGCTCGCAGGCAATTTGACATTTTGTGGGGCGAGCGGTGAGTCCTGTTTCTCTAAGTCTTTCGAAGAGTAGGGAAACTGCGTCCAGGTGCTCCTCAAAGGTGTTCGTGGCAATAAGTATGTCGTCCATGAAATTACTTATCCCAGGGTGGTTCAGGGGTTCCAGTAGCTTCCTCATCATACGAGTAAAGACGCTTGGGGCGTTGCTTAGCCCAAATGGCAATACATTAAACTCGTAATGGCCTTCAGAAGTACTAAATGCTAACATATGTCGAATTTCCTCTTTTACCGGGATCTGGTAGTACCCTTTGCTAAGGTCTATCTTCGAAAAGTATCGTGCTCTACTCAGCTTGGTGAAAAGCTGATTCTGATCCGGTAAGGGCTCCGCTTGAAATTCCGTTACAGCGTTGAGCCTTCGGTAGTCTATGCAGAGGCGATGTTCTCCTGTGGATTTTCTAAGCAACACTACACTCGCACTATAAGGCGACTCTGATTTTGAGATAATATTTTCCTTAAGCAGGTACTCGATTTCCTCACCCAATGCCTTTGCTTTAGCATAAGGAACAGGATAGTTCTTAACTCGTACCGGGGCGAGGTCTGTTAGCTTCATATCAAATTCTATCAGGTTGGTCATGCCAGGTTTATCCGTGAGTGTACTAGTGTGTTTTCTCAACAACTGTTGAACCCGTGCCTGCTGATCCTCCGTTAAAGTTGAACTAATCTGAACATCTTGATGAGTTTCGCACTGACGAAGAGGGTATTCACAGGAGGTCAGGGGTTCTGCCTCAGTTTCCGTCGCAATAGCCAGTGTCAGGAAATGTGCTGGTTCTGCACCTGGTCTTTCATAATATCGCTTCAGCAGGTTTATGTGGTAAATTTTCTGCTTCCCCTTTATGGCAATCTTGTAATTGGTGCGCGACATTTTCTCAACAATTTTATATGGACCTCTCCACCCGATTTGCAATTTATTATTGCTACTGGGCAGGAGTAATAATACCTGTTCTCCTACTTCTAGCTCCCTATCCTTCGCAGTGCGGTTGTAGTAACGCGCATGTTTACGACGGGCACGGCGTACATTTTCCTTTGCCAGTTCCCATCCTGTTTTAAGGCGTTGGGTCAACTCCTTCACGTATTGGGATGCAGAGGTGACCGTCTCATCAGCTTTATCATCTGTCCAAGTAAGTAACAGTGCCTCTAAAGGTCCTTTTATAGGTCTACCAAACAGCAATGTGGCAGGAGGCATCCCAGTAGAATTGTGGGGTACTTCGCGGTAAGCAAATAGTGCTGCGGGTAAGTATTGATCCCAGCTCTCTGGTTTTTCCTGCGCAAGTTTCCGAAGGATGGAAATAAGGGTCCCGTTAAACCGCTCCACCTGGCCATTTGCCTGGGGGTGGTAGGGAGAGGTGTGGATATGTCGGGCCTGAAATATCCTAAACACTTCCTCGGTGAGTTTTCCTCGGAATTGGGAACCATTATCTGTCAGGATCTGTGACGGAAACCCTAGCCGAGTAAATATGGTGAGCAGAGCCTCAGCAACATGCTTAGAATCACAGGCGGGCATAGCAATTGCCTCTGCCCACATGGAGCAACAATCCACTAACGTGAGTATATAACTGTTTCTCTTTTTGCTACGAGTAAGTGGACCCACAATATCCACCGCTACTCGTTCGAAGGGTGTGCCCAAGATTGGCATTTCTCCCAGAGTGGCTGGGGCCGTCCAGTGTTTCGGCGCTGTCCTCTGGCACTGCGGGCATGATTTCACATATCTCTGGATATCGGCGTTGATACCTGGCCAATAATAATGACATGAAATACGCTGAATCGTGGCACTTATGCCCATGTGGCCACTAAATGGAAGGGCATGGCCCATTTCTAGGACCTGGGCTCGGTATGCTGATGGAACCACAAGTTGCCCATGTTCCTGTCCTCCATTTCCTGCTTTCCGATGCAACAGCCCATTTTTCTTGTAGAAGTCTCCCTTTTGGAGAGGAGTGTGCGCTCTCGGTAGTTTTTTGTAGCAGGGTGCTAGAGATTGATCCTCCGTTTGTGCCTTTTTTAATTCCTCAGGAAGGATGTTGGGTGGGGATTCCAACTCCGTATTCCGTTTGGCCTGTCCTCTAGTGGTGACAGCCGCCACAACCAGAGGGTGAATGGGTTCTCCCAAGAACACATACCTACACCCTAAGATCAAGGGATAAATAGGGTCGTCCAAGATCGCTGCACGGATTTCCCCAGTCACATATTTTGATTTGACCTTAATCTTGGCTATGGCCAAACGCATAGGTGCTGCACTTTTAGTAGGTCCTTGTATTTCTATAGTGTCTTCTGTCATCTGGTCAGGCTTGACTAGGGATGCACAGACAACTGCGTCGAATGCAAGGCCTGTATCATAAAGGCAGGTCACCTCTTGGTCATTTACGAGGACTGTCTCAACGACCGGGGGATGTCGGGGTTTGTCCAGAGGTTCTTCCGGTCCATTTCCCCTTGCGGCACTTTTACGTAAGCAGGCAGCATGATGAGGTGGGTTTTTCCGGTTGCACTCCTGCGTATTGTGGGTGATGGTTCTACAGTGCTTACACCATTTTTCCCCTTGCCTCTGCTGCTGGAAATTAGATCTCTGAGTAGTCTTGTAGTCTGGCTTGTCATGCTTTTTGCAGTTAGTATACGGTGGTTTCACTTGGGGGTCCATGTGTGACTGAGCTGTCTGTCTAGGTACGTAATCTGGTTGTTTCCGTCTGGGTGGTGGATTCTCTGATAGTGCTGCCTGATATCGTTCCGCTAACTGGACTATGGATTCTAAAGTGCTGGCCCCATTCTCTGTCAGGAATCTTCTCATGTCGGAAGTCATGGTGTCCTTCAGTTGTTCGATCATGACCATTTCCTTCAGGCCTTCCCAATCATGAGTAAAATTCCCTAGGGCACCCCACTTCTCCACGTAGGAATCCAGTCTCGCAGCAAACTGAGCAAAGTTCTCTCCGACTTCCCTCCTAGAGTTACGGAACCTCTTCCTATAGGCGTCAGCATGTAGCTCATCACGAACCAATAGTGCCTTTTTCAAAGAGTCGTAGTCATCCTGTAAACCTGGAGGAAGCTTGCTATACACGTCATAAGCAGTTCCTCTAAGCCCTTGCGACAGTTTCAGGTTCCATTTGCTCTTCTCCAAACCAAACGTGGTGGCAAACTTCTCAAATTTGTCCAGATACCTATCGATCGAGTCGGCTTGTTCCGAGAAAGCTTCAAATGGAAACGTCAAAGGTCCCAAAGTTGACATGAGTGAGGATGGCAAAGGTCCGGTGCCCCCTGCGTGCAAGGAAGGCATATCATCTGACCGTGGCGATAGGTTGCCTGAGGAGGTAGATGCGGTCGCACCGGCTACTGGTTCAACTCTTTGAGCTTGTCCCTGCATCTCTAACTGCTTCATCTTCAATGCATGCTCGCGTTCATCTCTCTCGCTTCTTTCTCTAGCGTCTACAGCTTTTATCCTCTCATCTATTTCTGCTAACTTTATTCGCTCTTCTCTTTCAGCTTTCGCTGTTTCTCGAGCGTAATACTTATCAGTCTCGACACTGACATAATTTGCAAGGTCCACCCCACTATAACCTAGATCTCGACCGGCCTCCCCTAGTGCTGCCTTAAGCTTAACTATTTCAGCCATCTTTTGCAGTTAAAGTCCACACTGAGTAAGCTAGTGCTACCTTCCAATAGTATTTCTAGCAACAAGTAAATACTAATTATTTATCCGACTGCTGTAGAATGAAATTACTACAGTTATGGAGACTTAAGGTCTGTAATTCAATGAAATACAAAATCAAGAACTAACTTAATTAAACACAACATATATAAAGGGATTCACCAATCAATGCCTGAATTTCTAGAAAAAATGTTTTCTGTCTTTCTAGAGCTCACTGTGTGAAAATACATGTGTTAAAATGGTATACTGTAATGACTGAATGGATGATACTATCCCAGAGGTATGATAAAATACATAAGTTCAAATCCCGGACCGAGACACCAGTGTCACGTAGCGTTTAAAGGATAAGAGAATTATTTAGAGGAAATAATAGATCTGATGTGGAAGATTTGGCTCAAGGAATCCCTGCTGGGTTTTCCCACTTCCGAAGGGTGACGAAGAGGGTAAATTCTCCTAACTCGACAGGTCTGGAAAAGATTGTAAGGAGATATTTGGTCTCTCGCTACCGTCGTCCCCTTCTCAGTTATATTATTATTATTATTCTTTAAATTATATTATATTTTACGAGCCCCCCCTCCCTTATAAAGGAAGATAAACATAGACAATATTCAACATCTAATGGAAGGAACAAAGCGTGGGGTACAGTATATACACCCAATTGGTTTATTGCAATAAAGTGAATAGATGGTGAATGATAGTATTGTCGATGGAATTAGTGTCTGCTGTATGTATTATGTGTCTCACAATTCACGTGTTTTTCATCATGGATGACTAAACTTTGTGGCATTGATTAGGTGAGTTTCCTTTGTCGTGGACTTAGCTTTTCAGCCCCTGGCTGATAGTGAAGTGTGGTTAGTTCTCCGGTCTCCTGACGTTGCCCCGGTAGGTCTTGAATGGTTCGGATTTGCCTTCTCTGTGCTCGACTCCGTATTCTGCGCTGAGATTGGACTGTCGTGCAAGGCTCCACCATAGACTACTCAAAGATGGACGCTAACCCGCAATTAGACACGTGGCTTCAGTGCTTTTAATGCGAGAATTCGCCGATAATTGGGTTAGACCTAGCTGTCTCAAGGGTTCCGGGCAAGTGAAGAATGCCCGTGTTTGGCGCACTTTTAGCGGGACATTTCCGCTTGGACACGTGATCCATAGCGTGCATCATGTGACATTAGCGTCAAATAAACGCTCCAATCAATAGCGTTAAAAGTCACGTGGGGTCTTCCTAAAGTGGCATAAACTGGTTTTATCAGCTTAAGCAGTCTTAAATTAAAACAGGTTCCTAGCTACCGAGGTCATTGGTCAACAATGACGTCGTATCTAAAAATAGCGAGGAGGAAATACTGAATGCTAGGAGAATTTCCGCCAGTGACAATTCCCGGGACTTTGCGATCATGCATTGAGGATGAGAAAAAAAACGATGTCCGTAAATAATAAAAAAAATGAAGAGAAGATTGGGCAAGTTGTCACACTCTGCAACAATGATCATGATCAACAAATGCACAATACACTGAATGATGAGGAAAGAGTGAAAAATTTAGAAACCATTAATGAGAAAAGAGAGGAGGAGTTATTGGAGATTATTGCCAGTCAAGAACAGGCTATAAGGGACTTGCGAAAAGAGGCGAGTTTACTGAAGTTTGAGACCGATACTGATGATTCGAGATTGAGGACACTGGAAGTGGAGCTTGCAAATTCTAGGACCTCATCAGAATCCACTATGGGTATTTTTGAACATTTTCTCCAGGAGGGAGATAGATTGGGTTTACGTGGTGCAAGCTGTGAGGAGTATGCCATGGAACATTTTTTTAATTCAAATGAGCCATGATCTTGAGGAGTTTGGTTGGAATGTGTGTAGATATGCCCCTTCACAGAAGAAAGCAGTGAGACTTTATAAAATATTATCCACTATTTTTTATGATGAATGTAAAATGACTACTCAGGAAGGTAGTAGTACTGAGTTGAATGAGTTGAAGGAAACCATAACGAGGCATAAGGATAGGGAGATTACCCTTACTAATGAGCTGATACATCAAAAAGGTGAATATGAGAAGAAGCTGTCAGCAATGGATTTTGAAATTACAGGGTCGAATAATAGATTGTCGGAGTTGATAGTAGATATTACTAAATGTCGTAGTCAGAAGAAGGAATTAGAAGCCTCATTAGAATCCACTATGGAAAAAAATAAATCTTTGGAGTCTGAGGTTGAGAAACTCTCATGGAAGATTGCACAAGATAATGCCTCAGCTTACCAAAGAAAACTTCATGCACAGAGGGCGCACATTCAGTCGTTGTTGTCTGAGGTTGATCGACTGAAATTACTTGATCAGACAAATGTAAATCTAAAGATAGAAAATCATACACAGGGTGTTAAGATTCAAGAGCTTAAAGCTGAAATTTCACTTTTGAAATCAACTGTAGATATGCAAGTGCATAACCGGAGTCGAGAATGTATAGACCAGGCCATCCAATGTGAATTGATTCTCACTGATGATGTACAGTTAGGATCCCTTTACTATGATACGGAACAATATAAACAGTTCTGTCTAAATAGGGGCATTAAGACAAAAACTGAAATAAAAAAATGGAAAAATGGTAGTGTATCATTTGATGACAATAAGATAATGATAAATTTTATGAATTTTGTCTTAGACAGGAAAAAAAGTTGGACGATGAGGCAAATTCATTGAAACAGATGCTGAACGACCAGATAAGTAAAGTGAAATCTTCCACGCTTGACTTGGCATTGTTGCGTGAAGATAATAAGACACTTTTGGTTAATTCCCATAGGGGTAACGAAACAAATAAGAAAGTATCTGATGAAGTGCAAACAGAAAATGATGAGAATACAGAATCTGGTATTGATGTTACTATATCTTCCTCGAGTGATGATTGTCTCATTAATGACAGGGTGACTGCATTAGAAGCGTCCCTCCTGAATGAGAAACATAGCTATGCTGAACTTAAAAAGGAAACGCAACAACAACTTTATGAACTGTCAACAGCATTGATCACACTTGATTCTTTAAGGGATAAGGATAAGAATATTAACCCCAACTTGGATAAAATAAATAAGAAACAGAAGCAGAAGATTACTTTCCTGACTTCTGAAAGGGATAATTTAAGAAAGAGGGTCGATTGTCTACTCGATGTAATGGCAGGTAAAAATATATTGATGAAAAACAGAGGAGAGAAACGTACTTTGCAACATGATTTAAGTACGAGGACTGATACTAAACTATCAATACACCCATTGGTAATTAGGAGGTCATTCCGGGGGAAATATACCTTCCCTCGACAGGATGCTACTGCCAATTCTGATAATAAAAGTTGGCGACAAGCTCAGATTACAACTGATCCTAAGAAAACTATTAACACTGTCAGTAGGGTAAAGGATTTTACTAAGAAAAGTAATGTATGGAAAAATAATGTTGGAATCAAGATTAATGAGAAAATACCAAATAAAATTACTACCAGCATACTGAAACAAAAGAACGTATGTAGTTCTTCTCAATCTTCTACTACCGAACGTTCTACAAATGTATCATTACAGGATAAGGGTCATTTTACTCAAGCTCAAGATACTCATACAGTCAATAGGAAGAATAATAATTACATGAGGGACATACATTGCAATGTACCTCAAGCAACTAAGGTTGCACATCAACCGTTTTCCCATATCAGTGACAATGGTCCTACATATATTGGGAAATATGCGTATTCTCGCACAGTGTTAGTGCGTAATCTGCCACATGTAACTACATGGCAGACACTTCGAAATTTCTTTAGTTACACGGCAAACGTTAAATCTGTTCGTCTTCTGCCATCATTTAATGGTCAGAATAGTGAGGCATTGGTTACATTCTGTAACAATAAAGACGCTCGTTTTGTTGTCGATCGTGATAATGGTGTTTACTTTCATCACCATTCACTCAGGCTACAGATGGTACCTGATTCTGCGTCACGCAGATAACATGTTGTATTAACACTGTTGTCACATTCTTTGATGACTTAGCATATGCAGTCATCGTATCTTTTCTTTACTAATCATCTATTCTCATCTATATAGATTGGTTGGTAATATTTCTAGTAGAAAACATTATTTGTGACATTTATATTTTGTACACATGTTTTCTGTCTTATTTGTTTTTACCATGCCTACAATATACAGTAACATGGTTATTGGTTTTAACTATGCTCAGCCCAATGCAGCATTAGTTTCGTATATCGTCTATTTGTCTATATCAAAGACATGCTATTGAAAGTGACATGGTCTCATCAACGCTTTCAAAATTTATAGGGAACATTTTTATTAAATACCTCCTAAATTTGAGGTAAACAGATGCTACTAAATTATACATAAATGTATCTCCGTCAGATGCCGACAACTATCACCGTCAGCGACGTTTACATTTAAGGACTTGCAATCGTTTCATGAACTTCAAATTCAACTAACGTGACTGTTCTACTACTTCAAACGTGGAACGATATTTCAAATTTCGTTAACGATAATATTCAATATGTCACGAGTCTACGGGATGTCAAGTTCTCCTGGGACATACAACGCTTTATGATACCGAAATTCGTACCTCAAGTAACTTTGGTACAATCGATGATGTTGAATATCACGGTTTCAGCAAACAAGCGAAATTTATGTTTACAATCCGCAAGGAGTCTGGACATTCAACTTACGTTACATCTCTTCGTTTATGATGATATTTTCAAGTGAACGAATTCAAGATTTCAAAGAGATGCTGAACAATAAGTCCTTTGTAACAATTCATAGATACGTTCGTCAAACGAAGGTGATTATAACAAGAGACAGAATTTGATTTTTCATTACGAATGTTTGACTTTGGTTAGTGTCCATTCGTGATGCAGCTCATTTCGAAACAATCGGGAAGAATATCTGAATTCCGGCTGGACAAATACCGCTATACTTCAGCAATTGAAATAACTAATTGAACACTGTGAATACGGATAAACTCTTTTCCGATCAAAAATTGAACTAATCGTATATTCAAATGGAACTCATGGTAGACTCAATGGAACTAATGGTAGATTCACCTATGGACATTACTACACTTGGATCTCCATATCCAATATTAGTTAGTTCTACTTATTGATTTCATTAATAAATAAAGTTGAATTGTGAGAAAAAAATGAAATACAAAAGAAAGAAAATATATATGAACAGAAAAGAATCTCACACCACTGAATAATATACTTAGATTAATGATTATTCTTATATATATTTGGCAAATATGTTGATAGAAAATATTACATATTATTGTTTAGTTAATTAAGTTAATTA
Source organism: Oreohelix idahoensis (assembly GCA_024509875.1). Taxonomy (NCBI): domain Eukaryota; kingdom Metazoa; phylum Mollusca; class Gastropoda; order Stylommatophora; family Oreohelicidae; genus Oreohelix; species Oreohelix idahoensis. The sequence continues at coordinate 284,092 of JAMPIV010007520.1, forward strand.
GTTAGTAGTTACTTAATACACATGATTAATTTTCAGCACACATCAATAATTAAATTTATACTTTACTTTTTCTCTACTTTACTTGTCTTTACTTCTCATTTCCTTTACTATAACAATATCATTTAGTTTAGTTAATTACAATTTAATGACACCTTACATACATACTATAATTAATTAGTTTCATTTTAATTGATTGGAATAATTTTCTTCACTTATTATTTAGTCACGACAAACTTTAAGTTAAATTATTTAGCAACAGTTGACACTCCTTTAGTTATTATAATGTCCATGGATAACACGACTATTAATATATTATATGATTAGTATGACCGATACATTATCGACATGACCACGACGATTTTCAGAACATCGTAGGCCATATGTCGGGTTTTGGTTAAATTTTTGGGATCTTTGAATAAGATAGTTCAAAAAAATCTATCTAATAGATTTTTTTGTCCTCGGCGTGAAGGGAACTGTTACGGTGTTTTATCGGCGTCGTCTGCTATATTTGGCAGCATGCATTTTTGATGATAAGAGAATTAATGTAGAATCATTGTTATACTTCATGGTCTAATGAACGCAATCCGCACAGTCGGATTGTGACGCGTGAGCGTTGGTATGGTCACGCGTGGTGACCAATTTAGGGGACCCTTTTGTATTTGACCGTCACGCCATGAAGTCGCATTGTTGAATTCTTCCAGAGTTAGGCTACGTATTGCCGAATTATTATTATTGATGGACGCGCAGGGTCGGTCCATAGTTCCTTAATGGATAATGAAATATAATGTCAGTAGATCAGTGGATGATCTATATATTAAATATTCGTCAAATACACAGGCGTATCATTACCGTCTGACTGGATGACAGCAGAGCGTGTACATCGCCTTTGATGTTCTGACATGAATTTATTTGACTGGAAGAGTGACGGTATCATGGATTCCCATTGATTAATGCAGACGTACATTTCTTATATTGATGAATCACAGTATGATGTTCTTCACATGTCTTGTCAAATAAATGTATATATTGGACTCAGTATGAAAGACTTACCGCATTCGTCATTCGACTTGAAGGTTGGTCTGCATGCCATGTTTTATTGATTGTATTCGCATTATACTTAACTACTCTTCTATGAGGAAGAGTTCTTCGTGTATTTATGAGGAATGATATTCGCACTGAACAAACAATGAAGTGTCAACGACTACGATACAGACCAGACAATATCTCAATTACATCTTTAATAATTGTCTGAGTACGAACCCACGTACGGACACATATAATCAAGTGATCTGTGATCAAACTGATAGTCCGCATAAACTCAACTGCGATATCAACTAACGCTTAGATGTATCAGTACCCGACCGTGGCTGCTCAAACAGTTCTTTGGCAAACTTGAAGGGCTCCCTAAAGAATCTTTCCCTATCCCTTCGAGTCTTCCTTCTCTTCTGCACAACCTTTCCGCTCTACAAAGGGCATTATGTTGGCCTTTCAGGTGCTCCCAAACTTGCCGTAACCCTTCCTTCTCTGTGGCAACTGCGTTCTTGAACAGTTTTCGGGCATGCTTCTTCTGTTTCCTGATTTCATCTATTTTAATTTGTCTTCTACTTTTCCGTGGTGGGTTACTTTCCCTTGCCTCCCTCACTCCGAACACTTTGCGACAGTGCAGATATATTATGTCGCCGAAGATTTCCAGCTTCTTCTCCAAAGTTAGCTGCTTCAGGCTGTTATCCAACTCTTTTGCCAAGGCTTCGTCCAGCTGTTCCCAAAGCCCTTTTGCACTGGCAGGTGGAAACTTTATTGCATCTCTCTTCCCGTCCAAGAAGTGTGTGAGATCATCATCTGGCAGATCAACTTGAATGTACTCAGCACTGTGGATTGACTCCTGGCTGCGTTCTTCTAACGTCTTATCCGTCGAGACAGAGCGCTGTTGATCTCCCCCTGATGACCTCCCACACCCCTTTTTCGTTCTGTGGATTTTCATTCCTCTCTGAGTAGAGAATTCCCTACCACAGGCACATGGAAATTCCAGCCATTGTTCAGAGCTCGAAGTCCGTGTAACGAGTCTGGTCGATTCCATTGAGGCGCCTGTGGATTCATCATCCTCCCCCCCTTTCGGTGAATCCTGGGGGCATCTATCGTTTTTGGGTCCTATAGCAATTGAATACAGCTTACGGGGTGCTAACCCGGTCAGCCGGTTTCTAGTCTTTCCCAGTGTCATCTGTCTTTCCAGAAGTCAATCGGTCTTTTCCCGATCGTCACTGGTTTGACCATGCAACTATGATAGGAAACTCTTTACAGAGCGATACAACAGGAAGCAATCTGATCATCAGAAGGAGTCCCCCCATCTGACAAGTGTTTCGGCCCGATTACTCCTTTACACTCTAAGGGGGGCGGGCCCATGATGCGTGATGCCATATGATGATGGATGGTATCCGCATGTCTGGTTTTGTGTAGTGTGTAGATGTGTTCAGTCAAAACAATGTTCATGCAACAATAACAGGGCAATCCACATAGGACGTCAGTAAACTCACGACGTATAAAGTCAATGAGTCTTGAAACAGCCGTTGACGTTTTTCTTCATTATTTATTGTGGACGCCACAGTGACAAAATGGTTACGCAAATGTGTAGGCACATCAAACAGTCATTATCACAGCAACATTCAATACAGCAATAGACGGTAGACAGCATTACAATGATGAGTCAGATGCATGTTATATTTCATAGTGCTGTAAATGTAGTCAGGTGGAAAACTCCATCCTTTTCTATAACAGCCAGGAGATAACCAGATGTATGAGATCAGTTCACTCTCCTTAGTTTGACTTCAGCAAGACAGACACGTCTGCCGAAGTATAAATAATGTCCTCAAAAATATCCTCTAGATAATAAAGGTTTTCTAAACCTAGTTCATTTAACAAAGTAGCAAGTAATGGTCCTTGGTACATGCATCAACCGATGCAGTACAATGCAGCGACATGTGAGCTGGAAAAGAACATCTCGTGACGACGACTTTCGGAGACAGGCTATGAATCGAAATCGCTCACGACCCAAAATCGATAGAGTTAATGAAAAAGTCAATTTACCTTGCTTTCATGAAATACACAGAAATATCACGCCTCCCGACATGTGGGAAAACACTAGAGGTATTATCTCGACTAAACGAAATATCCATAAGAGGACTACACATCCCTGACAGAACAAAAAAAGCGGAGATCCCCTCTTCAACGAGGCATCTCTTTCGCCATTCCAAATCGCTCACTCCCACTAGTGGTGGGCGGAAAACGATCGACCAAACAACAAGTCATGCGCAGTCCAGCGCAAAAATGACCACAGCTCAAAAGTTAACTGCATTCGATACCAACGCGAGAAGACAAATGCTTACCGAGAAAAGTGACTATAAATTTCAAGCAGTTGTTGCCCTTGCGTTATAAAACAGATATTGAAATAAAACGATGTTGCGAGAATTTATCACGCAACATATCACCACCTTCTCCCGATAAAAAAAAATGTGGAACATATTTTTTTTTTCAATATCAAAGAGCATGCGATAAGCGGCTCAAAACGCACGAATTATGCGCTGATAATTAACTAAATTGCCAAACAATAGGCTAATTATAGAGTGTCTGGTGAGGATATACCTCAACAGAAAAATAAATATGTCTCAAAAAATATTCACATCGGGAGGTGTCACCAACACACATCACGTTAGCATGTAAACACAATATACGTATGCAAGTTACTATAATCATCATTAAACAGCATACTCTAATATTGTCTTTAAAAATGGATGTACAAATCTGATAGGAAAATTTAAATAGTACATTCTTTGACATGTAATGACATAAGTACATAGTAAAGTTAAACTACATGACGATCCAGGACATATGCTCTGGTATTCCGAGGGTAAGTACACAATCTAGAACTCGTAAGGTAAGTCCTCAGCTCAACAATGACATTCTGAGAAAGTACAAGCAATATAATGCTAATTAATAACTAATATGCTTCATAAGGTACAATACATTATTAATAATTGTGGCTGTTTAGTAAACTAACGGCCCTTATATTAACTACTCAGTCCTCCTCTATCATTTTAAAAAACGAACAGAAGAAGATGACAACAAAGCACGATAGTGTGTACATATAGAGTAAGTACAGATGTGCTAATCTATTGTAGAAATATAGGTGTGTTATGACTCTGTAATATATGGAAATATAGGACAGAAGTATTAGTTGGAGTCATGTGGGCATCTAGACAAAATGTCAGCCATCACATTATCCGCACCACGGATAGCTCGTACCGTGAAGTGAAAAGGTTGAAGAGCTATAGCATATCGAGTGGATCTCGAACTCTTCAAATTCTTAGTCTGAATAGCTGTAAGAGCTTTCTGATCAGTCTCTAGAATGAAATGTGCGCCCAGGAGGAATCTTTGTAGCTTTAGAATTGACCAAACCATCGCTAACAACTCACGGTCTAAAACCGAGTAGTTCCTCTCTGCCGCATTTAGTTTCTAGAAATGTACATAACAGGATGCAGAGTATTTGCATATTCTTGCATCAGTGCTGCTCCAATCCCAGTGGATGAAGCATCACTCCGAAGAACAAAAGTCCTATCAAGAGTAGGTAATCTTAAGATGGGAGGAGAAGAAAATATATTTTTGATTTGGTCTAGTGAAGATTGGCATTCTTCAGACCAACGGACCAGATTAGGCGAACCTTTCTTCAACAATGTTGATAGAGGTGCCATGATCGAAGATAAATTTGGAATAAATCTCCCATAAAATTGAATTAAACCTAAGAGACTCCTAACTTGTTTCTTCGTTTTAGGAACAGAGATGTTCAGTATTTTGGAAGTATTGTGGTCTTCTGTCTTCAAGAGACCATGACCAACACGATGACCCAGGAAAGAGATTTCACCAAAACCAACAAAAGCTTTAGAAGGTTTTGCTGTCAAATTATTCTCACGTAGAGTGGACAGTAAGTCATATAACCCTAAATAGTGATCTTCCCAGGTATCACTGAAGAGACAGATGTCATCTAAGTATGCGATGACATCCGAACGATGTGACAGAATTCGACGCATCATGCGAACGAAAGTGGCAGGGGCGTTCATGAGACCAAAAGGCATAACATTCCATTGAAATAGACCCCTAGGTGTAGAAAAAGCAGTAAGAGGTTTGGCATGCTCTGCTCCTTTAGACAAGTCAAGTTTAGTGAAGAATCTAGAATTAGAAAGTCTAATCAGTAGATCTTCTAACAAAGGCATCGGTTCAGCGTCGAACTTTGTGACCTGATTCAATTTGCGATAATCAACGCAAATTCGTATGTTGTTATCCTTCTTCCGGACAATAACCATGGAAGAAGAATATGGTGAAGTCGATGGTTCAATTATATTTAATTGAATCATTTCATCCAATTCCTTTTCCACTTGCGACTGAAAGTGTATAGGAATAGGATACGGCCTAACCCTAATTGGATTATTGTCGGTAAGAATTATGTCATGTTCTATGACATCTGTGTGTCCAGGAATGTCAGTGAGAACATCCTGAAATGTTTGTAACATCGACGAGACTTGTCGATGTTCGTCACCAGAAAGATTAGGAGAAACAGAAACGTTTTTCCAAGATTCCGTAGAATGTAATGGAACCACTGGAAGGGGAAGGTTGACATCAGAGAAGGTAGCTTCCTCATCCTGAATGACAGACAGGGATGAATAATGACCGTGAGGTGCAGGAGCATCATCCGTTGCCTGGAAAATAGGCAGCAAATAGTCCGGACGTTCGTGAAATTCCGAAAGCATGTTTATGTGGAAAGTTTTTATGCTTTCCATCAATATCGACCACATAGTCAACATCGGAAATCCGAGAGACTATTGCATACGGACCTTTCCATGCAATAAGAAGTCTATTTTCCCTACTGGGGAGTAGGACGAATGCTTTGTCACCTGGACAAAGTTGTCGTAGACATCTATTCTTGTTAGCAAACTGCCTTGCCTTCTCTTTAGCAATTTCTGATGAAGCAGTTGCTAGCTTACATGCCTCAATGATCTTTTGTCTAAGAGCAATGACATACTCATATGAGGATTGAGTTTCATCGCTAATATCATCGGCAGTGATGAGATCGTGTAATAAAGACATAGGGCCGCGTGGACGCGCGCCAAAGACAAGTTCGAAGGGAGAAAATCCTGTGTGTTCATTAGGGACTTCTCTATAGGCAAAGAGAGCCGCGGGTAAAACCCTGTCCCAATCTTGAGGATGATCTTCAGTTATCTTACCAAGCAAAGTCTTGAGCGTTCTATTCAGACGCTCAACTAACCCATTAGACATAGGATGGTAGATACTACTGAGAGATCGTTCAATATGTAAGGTAGACATTACCTGTGACATAGTGTCAGATATGAGTTTGAGTGCCATGGTCTGACAATATTTCTCTGGGGAACCCCAAGCGAGAAAATATCAACCAAAGAGCATCTGCGATATCTGTAGTAGATATGCTCTTAAGAGGAATAGCCTCTGGCCAACGTGTGCACATATCGACACATGTAAGGATAAACTGATGTCCTCTGGCCGACTTGACCTTAAAAGGGCCAATAATATCTATGGCCATTTTCTGAAACGGCCGAATAGGAATGTCAGCAGCCTGGATAGGCGCAGCATGTCGTGGTCCTCTAGATTTGACCTCCTGACATACCTTGCATGATCGGCAGTAAATACGAATGTCCTTATTGACAAAAGGCCAAAAGAAAGCCGCAAGGACTCTCGACTTCGTACGGGCAAAACCCATATGTCCAGCACATTGCGAGTCATGAGCATGTTGTAATATTTGGACTCTCATGCTCTTGGGAACAAGAATTTGCGAATGTGCCGACGTAGTCGAATCTTGTACCATACGTACAAGTACGCCGTTTCTCATTGCAATCCAAGATTTTCTATTTGTATCCTGATTCGGATCACCTTTCTTCGCAAGAACGAAGAATTTTTTTAAAGAAGAATCTTCTTCTTGCAATTTTATGAAAGAGTCACGAGTAATCACTAAGTGACTATCTTGGCTATCAACTCCATTATCACTATTCAGTGAAGTTTCGGGTGTTTGTAGAGCTTGTGCTCTTGTAACTACTGCATTTGTAGCTTGCATGTTATTATCTTCCCAAGCAGCAATCTGCTGTGGGGTACACTCCCTAACTCCGTGAATACGACCAATAATAAGGTCCGCAATAGGATTAGGTAAGAGACAAGCATGCACATCTCCAGTAAAGAAAGGAGTGGCAATGCGAATTACAGCAGTAGGATATTTTTCTAGAGTGCCGCCAAATGTGACACATTTAATAACCCTTCCTGTAGCACAAGATGGATCTACAAGCGATTGTCTAACACCAATAGTGGTGCATCCGGAATCGAAAAGTAGTGAGACCGGAGTATCATTAACAAGACCCTTATGTAGAATTAAAGAACCCCTCCCGTCATGCGCAACAGCAGCAGGAAGAGCGGGAAGTGGGTGACCACAACTCAAAGTAGTTATGGTACCCGGTTCGAATAAAGTACTGCATTGGGGGCATTTGTTTGCTCTCTCAAAGTCAAAAGCAGAACTAGTGACAGCGTCAAAGTTTTTACTATCAACAACATGATTACAGGCTGCCTCAGTTTCCTGTTGTACAGCATTAGCCTGCTGATATCTCTTTTTTTTGTGTTGAGATCTACCCCGATTATTATTACCTCTGAAGTTATCAGAGTTATTATTATCTCTGCAGTTATTATTGTCTCTATTGTAATTGTTATCCTGGTTCGAATACCAGTTTCCACGATTACTATCATGTTCACATTGATGCGAACATCTATTTGTTTGGTTTTGAGGTCTTCGGCAGGAATAACCTCTATTACCATATCCTCTTTTGAAATGCTTATAATTATTAGGGTGATAGTAACGAGTACTATCAGGTTGTCTCCAATTCTTCGAAGAAGAATCACTATGAAATTGGTTTCCATGATTTTGACAGAAATTACCGCTACTCTTTCTATCAAAATTTTGTTGGGATCTACGAGCAAAGTTTTGGCCATACGGAGCTGCCGAAGCAACTGGTAAACCTTCTTTCACCTTAGAGTTACCCATGGTTATGTGTGGGTGCGCAGTTACGTATTGGCAACAGAAATCTTCCATTTCTTTTATTGTTTTAGGTTTACGTTCATGAAGGAAAGCAAGGAAAGACTCATTGACAGACGACATGACTTTGTCTCTAAGTATTAAGTCCATAAGTCCTTCATAAGTTTTTTCCGTCTTAGATAGTTCAACCCATCGTGAGAAAGTAATGCGTATTCTTGCAATAAACTCGGAGAATTCAACTCCATTTTCAGGTAACATGTTTTTAAATTGTAGACGATAGCCGTCTTCGTTAAGCTGATATTTCTTTAACAAAGCGGCCCTGACAACCTCATAATTGTTCTTGTCAGGTTCATCCACCATATTTAATATACTTAGAGCTTTACCTGTCAGTATCCCTGATAACTGATAAACATATTTTGCTTTGTCTATGTTATGAGCTGTACATGCTTGTTCAAATCTGTCCAGATAGAACATTATGTCATCACTGGAAGGACTAAATGTTGGTAACTTAATCTTAAAAGTATCATTATTAGCCTTCCCAGAAGATGAACCCTTGTTTGAATCATTACCATTACTCATGCTCGTCAATTTCAATTTCTCCAACTCTAAAGCTAAGAGTTTTTCTTCATGTTCCATTTTTGCTTTCCTCTCATCAGACTCTCTTTGTAACTTCCTTTCTTCAGCTTGAGCCTGCATTTGAAGTCTTTCATTTTCAGCTTCTTTTTCAAGTCTTTTATTTTCAGCTTCTTTTTCAAGTCTTTTATTTTCAGCTTCTTTTTCAAGTCTTTTATTCTCAGCTTCTTTTTCAAGTCTTTTATTCTCAGCTTCTTTTTCAAGTCTTTTATTCTCAGCCTCTAGCTGTAGCTGGAGTTTTCTCTCCTCAGCTTCTGATTCCCTTTTTTGTTTTTCCATTTCCATTTGGAATCTTTTTTCATCCACCTGCATCTGCAGTTTCTTTTGTTCAGCTTCCATATGCAGTTTCTTTTGTTCAGCTTCCATTGCTTTATCATATCGAGCAGTTGCAAATTCTTCTAACTTATCACCAGTCTTGCCAAGCAATTTACCCTGCTCAATAAAGTGCTCAAATGTAGACATGTTGTCTAACATATGAGTCCAAAACCTGAAATAATTAACTAATTTATTTCAAACCTAAGTGTAACAAGTCTTAATTAAGCACTTGTATATTCACATCACATTATATTATCCCAATCTCTGTGGGAAACAAGTCTCCAATCAAAGAACTTGTATATGAAATATCAACAATCAATTCTTGATCATAAGTGCACTTCTCATTCAATAGTGCACGACACTATTCATCATTCATTTATCATCAGTGTAGTAGTAACAGTGCATTAGCATAGCCCATTAACTAATTACTATAACTGTAAACAATGACTATGTAAACACATGCAGAATGTAAACATTGAAAATGTAAACAATACAAACAATGTAAACAATAACAATGTAAACAATAACAAAGATCAGCAACAATACAAAAACTTTCGCAGAAATCAACTAAAAATAAAGCAGAAATTAATGAAATATCACAAAAAATGTGACGATATCTGCGATAGAATTAAACAAAATACATGACACCACAGTGTATAAACAAAAATGTTGTATGAAACTAAATTATAGACAAGAGTAGGCTAACAAATACAAACAAATCACAACAAAACTAAAGAATGTGAAATAATAACGAAAACAATATTAAAACATGTCATCACAGCTAACATAAATAGCAACAGAAGTCGCTTAGCAAATTCCAGTATCGGAAATTTGCAAACCCTACAGAAAACGCTCACAATAGACGACCTCTATGACGTGGCATAATCTAACGGAGACACCACCCAACCGAGAACCCGCTGAAATATAAACATATAAATATACAAATAACATATAGACATATAACATATAGAATGAGATGATACACAGAAGACTCAGCAGAAGTATAAGGGCACAGTTTACATACAAACAGGCCACTTAACTTATAGGCTTCCAATCGTAGAACAGCAGAAAAACGGATGTCAATCAACGTCCTAAAGAGCGAAGCTCCAACGATGATGGCACATCTGAACTGCTTCCACTGCTAACACGATGGTACAAGAGCTTCTGAAATACTGTGTGTTGAGTTGTTTCGGCACTTGACCTTCTAATCCAAAAGTAAGTTGATGGAAATCGGTACTTGGCCTTCTTCAGAAAACAACCCGTTTCAACCGGCACTTGACCTTCTCAAAAAACGACAGCACTGGAACCTTGACAGCAGCAACTTGCTTGACTTGCGTAAAAGATAACAGCAGTCCGAGTTATCCGGCAACATGTAACAACGCCGGGTACTGTCAAATTCTTGTTTCCGTCAAAAAGTTGAAATTTTGACTTTTACCGGGCAACGCCGAGTACTTTGAAAATTTTGAAGATGTTGACTGTATTGAAGAATGTTAATTTCTTGAAGGATGCTGATGAATTCTTGTTGAAAATGAAGTGGGTAAGGGACCCCGTGTTTGCTAGTACCAGAATCAAACCAGCTTATGGCCACCAAATGATGCGTGATGCCATATGATGATGGATGGTATCCGCATGTCTGGTTTTGTGTAGTGTGTAGATGTGTTCAGTCAAAACAATGTTCATGCAACAATAACAGGGCAATCCACATAGGACGTCAGTAAACTCACGACGTATAAAGTCAATGAGTCTTGAAACAGCCGTTGACGTTTTTCTTCATTATTTATTGTGGACGCCACAGTGACAAAATGGTTACGCAAATGTGTAGGCACATCAAACAGTCATTATCACAGCAACATTCAATACAGCAATAGACGGTAGACAGCATTACAATGATGAGTCAGATGCATGTTATATTTCATAGTGCTGTAAATGTAGTCAGGTGGAAAACTCCATCCTTTTCTATAACAGCCAGGAGATAACCAGATGTATGAGATCAGTTCACTCTCCTTAGTTTGACTTCAGCAAGACAGACACGTCTGCCGAAGTATAAATAATGTCCTCAAAAATATCCTCTAGATAATAAAGGTTTTCTAAACCTAGTTCATTTAACAAAGTAGCAAGTAATGGTCCTTGGTACATGCATCAACCGATGCAGTACAATGCAGCGACATGTGAGCTGGAAAAGAACATCTCGTGACGACGACTTTCGGAGACAGGCTATGAATCGAAATCGCTCACGACCCAAAATCGATAGAGTTAATGAAAAAGTCAATTTACCTTGCTTTCATGAAATACACAGAAATATCACGCCTCCCGACATGTGGGAAAACACTAGAGGTATTATCTCGACTAAACGAAATATCCATAAGAGGACTACACATCCCTGACAGAACAAAAAAAGCGGAGATCCCCTCTTCAACGAGGCATCTCTTTCGCCATTCCAAATCGCTCACTCCCACTAGTGGTGGGCGGAAAACGATCGACCAAACAACAAGACAAGTCATGCGCAGTCCAGCGCAAAAATGACCACAGCTCAAAAGTTAACTGCATTCGATACCAACGCGAGAAGACAAATGCTTACCGAGAAAAGTGACTATAAATTTCAAGCAGTTGTTGCCCTTGCGTTATAAAACAGATATTGAAATAAAACGATGTTGCGAGAATTTATCACGCAACAGCCCACTTGGGTCATGACTCCCAAGCGTCTCAGCTTCCTGTTGTCTTGTATCGAAAATGAACCCATTTCACTTACGGTAGCAACTTTTAATCCATAACGCCAGCCGTGGGGGCAATTGTGAAAGTAACAAAGAAAAGACAAATTATTCCATTCGTTCCGTCGCCCTTCACAACTAAGGACACACACTGAGACACGAGCGCGCAGCCGACGAACCTTAGCCACTGCACGCCGCACGCCACTGAAATTCTGTACCTGACACACTCCCTATAGTATACATCGCCTGTTGCCCCAGAGTCGCAGCCCCCTCACTAGTACACCATATAAACTCAGCGCTGTGGACTTAGACAAATGTTGGTGTTTTCTGTACCGCAGCGTTTACCGTCACGATCTCCATTGCCCACTGCGGTTGTTCCACAGCCAGCCTGATGCCTTTTCGGCAGTTTCGCTAAGCCTCTTCAGTGCCCTTGTTCTAGACTGTCCCTTCAACCCCAACAGTTTCAATAAATCATACATTGATTCAGCCACAAGCCCTCTTGCGCCCACTTCAACCGCCATGACCCTTGCACTGAATCCATCGTGTCTCAGATCCGCGGCTAGATCACTATACTTGGCCGCTTTGAATGAATGTTGCTCGTCTAATCTGGATTCAAATGGCACGGTCAGTTCAATCAGTATGACCTGAAGCGTTGCTGAAGAATGATGTGCTTCAAAACAAACAAACAGAAAACAAATGTGCTTCAAGACAAACAAACAGACAACACAATTTGCTTCAAGACAAATAGATAACATAATGTAGTTCCAGACAAACAAACAGACAACAAATGCGCTTCAAGACAAACAAACAGACAAACATAAATCATAATAGGTTAATGACAAGTAAATGTAACAAACTGAAAGAAACTCACTTTCTTTGAAAGTCCTCCTGCATCTTCTTCATAGCTGATTCACAAGATGTGAGCTTGTTCTGAAGCTCTGCAATTCTAAGGAATGGCAAAATGAAACATAAATAATGGAATATTTATTGAAAATAACATTAATTAGGCTCTAAATTAATTTGTTTCTACTTTAATTTTGTTGACGAAATACTATCAATAGATATTCGCCTTAAAAAAAGCTATATTCTGATCAAATAAGTAAATGATAATAATAATATGAGGGCAATTCCAACAAAAATTAAATTAGGTAATGGAGTAAGTATTACTAAGATGCACAAAAAATATAGCCAATGTTATGACCATAATGTCTTCATCAGGGATGGGATATATGAAAAAAGCCCATAAAATGAAAAAGCAATCTAAATGCATTAACTAAGATAGAAATTTTTATTTAATACTTTGTCAGTCGCTGGAGTAAATTCATAAAAGAATCAAATGCCTTCCAGGAAAGAAAAACTGCTTATTATATTCAGTAATTATCTCTCCGTTATTCCAAGACTGCAGAACTTTTAGACAGCCCATTTGTAATTATGTTAATTTTAAAACCACTGTTTTGAAAATGATGAAAAAAGTAGTTCTTATAAGTTGATAAATCTGACAAGCTGCTGTGCATGCCCACATAACACATTAACTACCGCAAGCCGCTGTCAGCGGCTTACAAAATAAACACATTTGGACTGCAAGCCGCTCAGAGCGCCAATCTAATTTTAGTAATAAAACGAATGAAAAATGTACTGAAACACTTTCTGATCTGGTTCGAGATTTTAAGTTGCCAACGGAAAACAGATTCCCAAAGCATGGTTGTTGTAGAACACTGGAAAATTGATATTATGTTCATATTTTTCAGCGTTTTGGGGTTAGTTACCAAATCGTGTAAAACTGTTTACCGCCACGTAATAGGACTACAAAAAAATGCGTGTACATCTCGTCTAACGGCTGAATAGGATAAAAACGTGCTTCAACAATTGACTGATAGATCTAGCGACGAGGACAAGAGTGAAAACGGTGTGCACATTGATTGAAATTGTGATTTTGATAGAGATGGGGCGCAAGCAGTTATAATTGTGAAAATATTGCAAGTCCTCGGCCATTGGAGGGCCGTTAAATAGCAACAACCTCTATTAGAGTTACAAACGGTGCTTATTGTAATAGTACATTCATTTATCTTTAAAATGACGTGTAATTTATAAAAATCTGTTAACAATTACAAAAACTACAGCTTACTTTGTGCAAACACCTACAGGATGAAAATGGGAAAAAAAATGTAATTCGGCCACAGTGTGTTTTTCAATTCGGTAGTTAATGTGTTAAAGCAATGAAGGAAATAAAACTTGAAAAATTAATAAAGAACATAACAGCTAACCCCCAATTTTGTTGATATAAATATTATTTTTACAAGACAGATAACCACCTTTTTCTTAATATAAACATTATTAAACAACAGCTAATCATCTTTTTGTTAATATAAACATTATTAAACAATAGCTAACCATCATTTTGTTAATATATTATTATTTATTTAAAAAAAAATTTTTTTAATCACTCCTCTTGTGATTAACAAATGAAGATTTAAACACTAATTCCATGCAATTTACAGATATAAAAACAAATTAGTCATTCCTTACTGAATATTGTTATTCAGAATCGACCTCACTGCACTCCGGGCAAACCCATAGGTGCTCAGTCTCCCTCAGCAAATGTCGAAGAGTATGAATGTTAATTGTTCCTGTAGCACGCTGGTTGTACATACGATGGATGCATCCTCTCTCACGTCCATTTCTGCTAGTCCCACGTTTGATGCCAAACTCCAACAGCCTCAGCCTTGTTGATTCATCCATTGCAGTGTCATTATCCAACAAGTGATCATTAATAGCCCTTAGTATCGCTCCCTTATCCATGTCCAATGTCCCCACTATGGGTGCTCTCGAGGCCAGTCTGTCAGCTCTCTCACTGCCATGTACCCCTGCATGACCATACTGAACAACAAACGTTAAAACAAATTGTTCATTGTTTCTTTGTTCTTTACTCCTTAACTCTCTTTGCACCATAAAGAAAAAAATATTTTCCTCTAATCTGCTGCAAGACGGGCCAGTTCATTATTTTATTTTCTCTTTTCCTGCAGTTTCATCTACAGACAAGTTGTTTAATGTTTTTATGTGATCTTCTTACTTCCATTACCTCTATTTTCATTTTTTAAAGGATTTCAATAAGTACAATTACTTCTTTATTATATGCCTTTTTGGTCTTATTGTTATTCAGAATAGTCTTCTTAGGATTAGCCTTATGCTGCAACTTTTTTCCCCTCATGTCTCTAAACTTTAAAAAAGAAGGGTGAAAGTGACTTCTTCTTCTCCTTCAATCGCTCTCATATAACCACATCAATTTCTCTCATAAAGCTGGTGGTGTATCTCAGGCTTCTCTCACTGCCATACAGTTCTTCTGTCAATTGGGTTTGTAAAGGCACATGTCAATCTGCTTCTCTCACACTGACAAAATTGTGAAAGCCTGAACTGTAAAGAGTTTTGTTGGTATTTTATTAACTGAGGATCAGCATTGCTATTTTCTGACGAATGAATACAACTAAATACAAGGCAAATATGCTATCAAATTACAGATTTCTTCTCCCCCCTACCCCCCTTTTTTAAAAGGCCCCTTACTAAGTATGAGGCATAATTACAGTCAGTCTCCTTGTAAGAGGCTTGCATCAAAACACTTCCTTTGCTACTGAGTTGGTTTTACATTATGAAATTCTCAATTTAAGGACAAAGCTCTCTTACTGAGAATCCTTGATGGCTGTGGTATCTGCCAACTCCCATTCTTTCAGCTTAACATGCTTCTGCAGTTTTCTCTGGGTGGTCTCTGCTTCTTCTGCTGCTGCTAAAGTTTTATCACCAGATTCTCTTGCCAGCTCTAGCTCTTTCTCTAGCAGTTTGGCCTGCAATAAAATTATATTGCAATGCTAAGTCTGCCAACAATATAAGATACGGATCAAAACTACGTTTTGCTCTGCTTAACCAGATTTCCTGAATACTCAGACATGTCATTAGAAATGACTGATATGAGGCTATGTTTGGGTCTGGCAAAATCATCATGCAAAAAAATTGCGATAGAAACCACTTCTGCAAGTGCACATGAATGCTTTAATGCAGGCTTCTTACAGGGGACCAGCTGCAGTGGTAACTCCATGCTCCATTGGGTGTGAAAAGGGAAAAGAAGAAGGACCATCTTTCTGACAGACAAACTTTGAAAGGACAACACATACCGCATATCTTCTTCTTCTTCGATCCTTAACCACCGACCGTCAAAGCAGTCAGTGGCCATCACGCCTAGTGGCGTCTTGTAGGGCAACAACAAATTGATTCCACTTTGCACGGTCGGTGGCCATCCTTCGTACAGTGCCCCAACTCTGGTTCATTCTTTGCATCTCAGCCTCCACAGTCCTCCGCCAAGTTGTTTTTTGGTCGGCCTCTCTTTCGCTTTCCTTCAGGGGTCCAAAGCATAGCTGTTCTTGTGATGGCATCGGGGTCTCTTCTGAGGACATGACCAACCCAGCTCCAGCGTCTGCCAGCTATGATGGTATGTATGTCCTCTTGCTTGCTACGAGTAAGCAGATCTTGGTTGGTGATGGTATTCGGCCAAAAGATTCGGTGAATTTCTCTTAGGCATGTTGTGTGAAAAGAGGACAATTTTGACATTTCCTTCTCTGTGACTCTCCAGCATTCCGCACCATAGAGAAGCACAGAAAGCACGCAACTCTGGTATAATCTTAATTTTGTGCTTGTGCTGTATTAGGAGGACTTCCAGATGTTATTTAGGCTAAAGAAGGCTGTTCTTGCCTTATTCATTCTGATGTTGATGTCTTTGCCTGCCCCACCGTCTGGTGTTACTATGCTTCCTAGGTATGTGAAGGTATCTGTCTGTACCAGTTGCTGATTCCTTACTGATATGGGCTCTGGGTTGCTCACATTGAGCGTCATGACCTCAGACTTCTTTAAATTGATGTTCAAGCCCACCTGCTGGCTAAATTTATTAAGTCTATCCGTTTTTTTCCTGGATGTGTTGATGTGAATGTGCCAGCAGTGCAATGTCATCTGCATATTCCAGATCTTCCAATGTTGAAAATGTAGTCCATCTTATTCCTCTTGGACTGCCCTCTGTTGTCTGGCACATCACCCAGTCTATGACTGTTAAAAATAGAGTGGTTGATAAGGGGCATCCCTGTCATACTCCTGTCTTCACCTCGAAGGTTAGGTTGCTCTGCCCAACACTACACGTAAAGTTGGCATAGAGGCTTTTTATGATCGACACTATGCAGCTTGGAATTCCATAAGCCCTCAGTATTTTCCATAAACTGTCCCTATGTATGCTGTCAAAAGCCTTTTCAAAATCAACAAAATTTATGTAAAGCTGTCTTTGCCATTCTGAGCACTGCTCTATAATGTTCCTGAGAGTGAATATATGGTCTACACATCTTCTGTTCTTTCTAAATCCTGCTTGTTCTTTCC
The DNA here is from genome assembly GCA_024509875.1 of Oreohelix idahoensis. NCBI lineage: Eukaryota > Metazoa > Mollusca > Gastropoda > Stylommatophora > Oreohelicidae > Oreohelix > Oreohelix idahoensis. The sequence continues at coordinate 301,246 of JAMPIV010007520.1, forward strand.
TGAGTTTGTAGTCTACTGCCTTTGAAATTCTCTGTATAATTATCCTGCCTAGTATTTTGCTGGGAACTGAGAGAAGAGTGATTCCTCTCCAATTATTGCAGTCTGAAAGATCTCCCTTCTTGGGCAATTTGACAATTATTCCTTGTTCCACTCTGATGGTGTTGTCCCCGTTTTCCACACTTGTGCAAATAGTGGTTCTAATAGTTCTGCTGCTAGCTCAGGGTCTGTCTTAAATAGCTCTGCATTTAAGTTATCATGGCCCAGAGCTTTACCGTTCTTTAATCCTTTGATTGCTGTGATGATTTCTTCTTTTCGTGGAATGTCTGTATTTACATCTAGATCGTTTTCAGCCTCAGGAACATTCAATTGTGTCTCTGGTATTTCCTTGTTCAGAGTTTCTCTGAAGTGCTCTGCCCATCTTGTTTCCTGTCCCTCTGCTGTCTTGATGAGATTTCCTTGCTTATCTCTTACTAATGTAATATTGTTTGCACCTTGTTTTCCGCTGATGAATTTAGTTATTTTGTATACTGTGCTTTGTTCATTTCTCAGTGCTGCCTCTTCTGCCTGTTTTGCAAGATCGTCTAGGAAATTACTTTTGTTGGCTCGGGTTTGGCGTTTAACTTCCCTGTCCAGTTGACTGTACTGTTCGCTATATAGTTGCTTTAACCTGGGGGACTTCGCTTCTGTTTTCTTTCTTTTCATTTCCTTTCTCATCTTTATGGTGTTTAGTGTTTCTGGTGTTATCCAGTCTTGCTTCTTCCTTTCCTGGAATCCTAAGCATGATTTGCTGCTTTCCTTATATATTGTTGAAATGGTGTTGAAATTCTGGTCTATATCATCAGTCAATGTCTTTTCCTGGCTTTTGGCAAATTGATATCGTTTCTTAATGTCGGCCGCAAAAGCTTTTCTGGTAAGGGGGTCCTTCAATTTGCTGATGTCAAACCTTTTCTGTGTAGTTTCAGTTGGTCCAGCCCTTCTTAGTTTCACTTTCAGTTTTGCTACTACTAAATGGTGATCGCTTCCCACATCTGCACCTCTTCTTACCTTCACATCTTGTAATGCATGTCTCCATCTACCGTTAACCATGATGTGGTCTATCTGGTTTCTGTCCCGACCATTTGGTGATTCCCATGTTAACTTGTGAATTTCCTTATGTCGGAAAAGTGTTCCTCCAATGACCAGGTTGTTAATGCTACAGAAACTTATTAGCTTATCCCCATTTTCGTTTGCTATTCCGCTGCCGCATTTCCCCATTGTTCTTTCATTATATGTATTGTGTGTACCAACTTTCGCATTGAGGTCTCCCATTACTATAACAAGATCATATCTAGGTGTGTCCTCCATTTCTTTCTGCAGTTGTTGATAGAATTCATCCTTGACCTCCTCATCGCTATCATTCGTTGGTGCGTAGCATTGTATTATTGTAGTGTTGGTGAATCTCCCTCTCAATCTCAATCGTATCAGTCTGTTGTTGATGGGTTTCCATTCCAGTAATGTCCTTTCTATCCCTTTCTGTAGAATAATGGCTATGCCTTCACTGTGCTGTCCATCCTCTCTTCCAGAGTAAAGTACTGTTTCTCCTGTTGCTGTTTTAACTTTTCCTGCCCCTGTCCATCTGCTCTCGCTTATCCCCAGGATGTGTAACCTATAGTTTCTCATTTCTGCCGTGACCTGTCTTAGTTTACCTGTCTCGTACATTGTCCTGACATTCCAAAATCCTATTCTTGTATCCTGTTTTGCGGTCAGGACATCCGTTTTCATGTCAGTGGCTTCCTTTCGGCTTTCACCACTGACAGTCATACGAGCCACAGACTCCGAATGTCCATCCCGCAGCAAAGTTTGTTCATTTGATGTTGTTTCCGTAACTTCATTATTTTTTTTACATAGACAGGGGTGTCAGCCCTATGCTAAAACCCCCAACCTGGAGGACCAGGGTACCAGCTTTTGTCTGACCCCTACCCATACAGACCAGTCCAGCTTGGTTGAACCTACCAGGAGTAAAACTCCCACTGGCATAGCTCTGGGGATTGTCAGGGTACGCAAGCTGCCATACCGCTACAAGGTATAGGTACCATTGATGGCAGACATACCGCATATACTTGAGTCTAAGTCGATCCAACTATAAGTTGACCCTAGCCTTTAGGACTTAAAAACTGTCCAGAATTAAAGACCCAATTATAAGTCAAATGAGTTTTTCATCTACTCCTAATTCCCACATTGCATTGGAATTTCCTCGACTTTCTGCAAATTTTTTTTCACTTTCAGCTTAACCCTTTCCCATTTAAAAAACTTGAAATCGCCCCATTAATATGTGAAATGCATGTGAGAATAAATGAATTCAGTATAAAAGATGAGGGAAATGAAGGGCAGAATGTCAGACAGGCCTGCGAGTTCAATTCTCAACCCTTTGAAGATAAAGTTTGTTCGCTCGTTTACCCGAAAAGTCATTATTACTGTTATATAAGTATATAAACCAATAAAACGGTATTGAATCAGTTCTACAAATAACGGTTCACATGAAACAAGGGACGTTTCAGGTTTTACCCTTCATCAGCCACAGTTACAAACAGGTGACAAGGACAAGAATTACATATAGGTATTACAAAAACATACGATGATGAGAAACATACACCAAATGAGCGATACAAGCAGTTGGAAAAAGTATACACCCACAGTGATGAGCGAAAAAAGAACAATAATAATACAAGAAAATCGTAAAACCTGAAAGAAATACCGAAACAAGAATGTAAATAATCAATGAAACGAAAAAAAGAATGAACAAAACTTTGGAACAAGTAAAAGGTCACTTAGCTAGATCTGAAGATGCTTGGAATTACATTATTACTGTTGTTGGTCGTTGCTAAGCAGCAACGAGATCTCGGTATTTAGGGAGACCAGAGTTACAAGTAGATTTCCGTTACATTAAAATGCTTCCATCTTTCTTATTTTTTTTTTAGAAGCAATCGATATAATGAATTTTCACGATTTGTTTTAAAGCCAAGGATTTCCAGGTGATCAAATATTTGCTTTGGGATCTGAGAAGTGATTTGTTATTTGATCAGGATGCTAAGTAGCAACGAGATCTCTGTATCTAGCAACACCTGAGTTATACATTTTTCAGTTTCATAAATTTTTTTTTTGACTCAAATATATAAGGTCGATGTCACGAAGTGGATTTACGTCTGAGTGTAAGACAAGACCCTAGTATGAGAAAAGACCGAGAAGATAGATTTTGATGTTAAATGACAGTGACTGTGGAAAGATGAGACTATTGGCTCCGAGGGTGAGAACCTAGATTGACTCTCCCTTGCCACTCGTGACTTCAATAATAGCTATAGACTCACCCCCTCTGACTACCTTTAAAAAGGAGATAAGGTTTAACTAAGACCACAGCCACACTATACAGACAAATATATATGTACAGTATAGTTAGATATAAAGAACATGATCCAGTATATTGTTTAAAATTTATTTACACCACAAAATAAAGTACATATCAAATAAATAAAGTGCGTGTTCGCACACCTGAAAAGAACAAACAATTAAAATGATTACAAATGGTAAACACCTCACGGTAGAAGGGGAACGACTAATTAAGTAAGTACAAATGGTAAACCCACAATGTCACCCTCCCCTCAACCTGCAAGAAAGAAAGTTAAGAGTTAAACAAACGAATTTACTCGATGGGGTCTCTAACTTCAGAGCCACCACTACTAACTATCCTAAGGTTACCACTGTCACTGTCCTACTGACGATGACTAAATTAACTGCCTACACAGCTACAAATGCTGTAGGCGATATACACGCCACTACTAACACCACTGTCTAGCTGTAGACCTAACTAACTGCCTACACCGAAAGCTGATTTGAACTTTTCAAAGTCCTACACAATCTGAATGACTAATTTATAAGTATGTCTCTGTTCAGTGTCTGTCTGACACTCCTGGTTTCTACTGAGAGGCTTCTCCGCTACGCCCTTTCTCTCTCTAGTGCATTTGGAAGGAATTTTGACCCTATCTCCTCCAAACGAATATTGTAGCTGATGACTTGGGTTTTTAGACTGGATACTTTTGACTCGGAATGTAGCTGCTTCACTACTGACGAAACTTAATTCACTTGCCCGGTTACCCCTCTTTGGGTTTAGGGCCGTCGGTTTTATTATGACCGAATTTAAACGACAACACCAGGCCTCGCGCCTTTGTTTCGGTGCGTGGATATGAGCTTAGAGCTCGGGATTTTAAGAAATCCGTTCACGCTGAAGAATGCTTCGCTGCCATTGAACTGCTTCTTTTTTCTGCTGCAGACGTACTTGGTGACGGTAACCACCGCGTCACCAGTGCTCTTCACCTCTGGCGATATCTCGAGCCCTCGGCTCCTGAGACGACAACTTTCAGTTGTAAATTGGAAGGCAGGTTACACCCTCCCAATTCGTGCCGTGAAACTGCTGAAAATGAAACAAATAACAACTAATGTACAACAACTTCCAATAAATCTCAACCATAGCATATAACCACCTAAATAAAGACCGCTCCACTCAATCCCCTACTCAACTATGCACAGCGATAATTAAATATTTATGCCCTAAAGTCAGCCTCCCATACAATTCCCTCTTTGATCTCTCTACCCCGTTTCAAAGTAAACATCGGTCTGGTAATAAAACTCCCAGACACGGCTGACCTAAATCTTTTGTTACACTCGTCTAGCCAAGGAGTCACAACAATTCAAACTTAGGGAAACTCCTGTACTAAATTCCTAGCCCTACTTTACTTTTACAGGCTGACTTTTGATGCTCATCACTTTACACAATATAAACTAGGAAAGATGAACTCCCGTCTCAGCAATATTAATTACATCTCTTGTCTTCTGACTACACAACAATAAAATGCACAATAAAATAACATACACAAATTACGCTAGCATATTTATACTGCAAAAATTATAAACAAATCGAGGTTACCTATATATATATCTGACCCTCGCAATTACCGTATTGATAAAGCTTAAGGACTTAACCTTCTACAATTAATTTCGCAAGCGTATTTACACTGCAAATATTATAGATCAAAAGATAAGGAAATATTAAGTATACCCCTGTCTTCTGACTATATAACAAAGTAATAGCCCCAATTAATTAAAAATACACAATTACGCCCGTGTATCTACTCTGCCCCTATCATAATCGTATTGCGATTTTCCCAGTCCACCCATTACCTATCAGGTACAAAACATCATCATCATTTCCTTTTTTACTCCTTAAGGAGCATGTAGCCAGCATTGCTGATGGTATCCCTGCAGGAAGCCTGTACCAAACCTTTTATTTGCTCTTACAGCTGTGGTTTCAGTAGGAATTTGTTTAACATGATGAGATTACCACTCCCATGTAGAACCTTATATCAGTTGCCATGTCAGTCCCATGTAGAACCTTATATCAGTTGCCATGTCAGTCCCATGTAGAACCTTATATCAGTTGCCATGTCAGTCCATGTAGAACCTTATATCAGTTGCCATGTCAGTCCATGTAGAACCTTATATCAGTTGCCATGTCACTCCCATGTAGAACCTTATATCAGTTGCCATGTCACTCCCATGTAGAACCTTATATCAGTCTCTATGTCAGTCCATGTAGAACCTTATATCAGTTGCCATGTCACTCCCATGTAGAACCTTATATCAGTTACCATGTCACTCCCATGTAGAACCTTATATCAGTTGCCATGTCACTCCCATGTAGAACCTTATATCAGTTGCCATGTCACTCCCATGTAGAACCTTATATCAGTTGCCCGCGTATCTAAACGCTATACTCAAACAGATAATATCACAAAGCTACCCTAACAACCAAGGATCGAACTAGCTTATCCTAGAAAAAAATTATATGCACACTTACATTTACATTTTATCTCTAAGATAATAATTGATGGCGCTTTCGTTTATATGAAAGTTAATTTAACTCCCTGAAGAGAAACTTACTTATCATGCTAAGGTTCTATTAAGAATCGAATTATAAATACCACGCTAAATTAAAATATGAACATACCCAATTCGAATTTCCCACTTTAAGAGCAATCGAAAATGACTTTGTTTACACGGCTGAATTTCTGGAGGCTAAAGAGACCCGCTAATGATTTACCCTGTTATTTATTCAAGGGATCCCATGCCCTACGTCATCGCTTGGCGTCACTCTTAAACCAATAATATTCCAGCATTTCATAAACTATTGAAATTCCCCAATGATAACGCAAGCTACTCATGACTCATATTATTACTGCTACCACGCGTCCAAAAGTTGTGTCATGTAAGATAATGTTACAATGACCGTGTGAGCAAAATTTACTTTAATTCGATCCTAGCGCCAGTTTTAAGTACCTGGGTAGTGCTTTTTCACACCCACCCCCAATTTACCTGGGTAGGTGCGGGTTTTTCGGTTTCATCCGAGCTGAAAAATCTACCCAGCCTAAAATAACTACGCCTAGTAAATACAATAAAATGACCGCGATTAATTTAACAAAGGAAATACGACTACTTGTACGCAATTACTTTAGAGAAAAGAAAACTGGTGCAAGTATAAACTTAAACCCTACAGTAATCCCTCCTGAAAACGCAATTAATTACCAAGAGAAGAAGACTAAACTCAATTAGTTATATAACAAAATTACAGGGAGAAGAAGAATGGTCTCATAACAACATAAATAATTATCTAGAGAGGACTAATGGGGCCTATTGAAAAATAAAATCACAGTACCACATCACAGTCGAAAAGGGAAAAAAATTCTTGACTTACACTCAAGTATATGGTCCATTAAATCACTGCCAAGTTCTTTCTCGTTCACTTTTTCATTTCCTTTGGTTCTTAAAAATCATGAAGCAAACAGCACAGTTGGTCCCCTCTGAAGGAAGCCTGCTCCAAAGTAATTAATGTGCTCTTGCTGTGGTGGTTCCTGAAGCAATTTGTTTGACATTAGGAGGTTGCTTTCCCCATGTGCAACATTCCATTAGTCACTTTAGTTACCATCATAAGGGATATAAACAAGCTTGATAATAATAATAATAAATTCTTTAAGCACCAAACACGGCGCATAAGGCAGAAACCAGTGCTCTCCAGGTTGTTCATTGTGACGCCACTCCTCTTAGCTCTTGCACATTATTTAGGCCCAACGTTCTTCCTTCTCTTATTATTGTTCTTCTGAGTGTTTCTTTTGGTCTTCCTTTTTTCCTCTTACCCTCAGGAACCCAAGTGAGCGCCTGTAGTGGTATTCTGTTGTTTTGCATTCGTAGGACATGACGGATATATGACCATCGTCTTTTCCTTATATAGTCGGAGACATATTTCTGCCTAGAGTCTTCTCTTATTTGTCGATTAGTCTTGAATTCTTTCCAACTGATGTTCATGAGTTTTCTAAGACATTTGTTCTCGAATGTATTCAGCTTGTTCTCCAATGATTTTGTTATTTTCCAACTCTCACAGCCGTATGTTAACACTGAGATAACATTTGAATTAAACAGACGAAGCTTGGTATGTCTATTCAATGATCGTAATTTCCAAATGTTAGATAATCTATTGAAGGCGCTAGCTGCCAAAGCAATTCTAGTATGGATTTCTCTTGTTGTGTCACCATCCTGAGTCATTTTACTGCCTAAATAATTGAAACTTTCAACTTTCTGTAGTTTTTCCCCGTTCAAGATGATATCAAAGGTCTCGTTAGAAAAGTTCATAGCTTTAGTTTTAGAGGCATTTATTTGGAGACCTGTTTTAACCGAGAGATGACACAAATTATTTACTGCTTCTTGGGATTGTCTGGGTGTTGAACTTAAGAATGCTACATCATCTGCGAAATCCAGGTCCCCCAGGAATTTTCCATTTGTCCATTTTATACCTAATTGTTCATTGTGGGTATAGTTTCTCATAACCCAATCAATAGCTATTCCAAAAAGTAGTGGTGACATAATACAGCCTTGTTTCACCCCTGTTTCTACTGTAAACCATTCTGTATTCCCTTTATTTGTTCTAACACAACATCTTGCATTGTCATATAGCGCTTTGATTATATTCACATATTTTGTTGGAAAACCATAGATTGTAAGTATCTTCCACAATGATGGGCGGTGTAGACTATCAAAGGCTTTTTGAAAATCGACGAAGGTGAAAATAAGTGGCGATTGCCTTTCCACTGATTCTTCTATAATTGTTCTTAGTGTGAATATTTGATCAATACATGATCGTTTCGGCCTGAAACCCGCTTGTTCTTCTCTGATCTTTTCGTCAGCATGCAATTTGAGTCTTTCTAACATCATGCAACATAATAATTTTCCAGGTACTGATAATAGAGATATACCACGCCAGTTATTACAGTCTGATAGATCACCTTTCTTACCAAGCTTACTTGGCTGCTATTTCCTTCCTTCCTAAACTTTTTAAACTCATTTATGGAGTATGGGGCCAACACTGTTGTTGCTACCATTAGGAAGTCTGTGTCATATCACTTATGTATTCTAGTGAACGATGGGTTCACTGCAAGGGTCATGGCTGTTGAGGTAGGTGCAAGAGATCTCGTGGCTACCTCAGTGTATGATCTACTGAAACTGTTGGGTTTGAAAGGACAGTCAAGAACGAGGGCACTTAAGAGGCTCAGCAAATCTGCAGAAAGGGCATCGTGCTGGCTGTGGAACAACCGCAACGGGCTATGGAACGTAGGGGTTACTTTCACAATTGCCTCCAGCTGGCAGAAAACAGAAGTGAAGCTGAAAGCAGTAACCAAGGTGGAGTGGGTTCAATTCTCTGCACAAGACAACAGGATGCTGACACTTGGGAGCCATGACCCAAGTAGGCCCACCCCTCTTATAGTGTAAAGGAGATTAAGGGGCAGAAACACTTGATTGACGGGGGGACCTCTTCTGATGATCAGAATACTTCCTATTATATCGCTCTGTAAAGAGTTTCCTATCTTTCTAGCAGTGGCAGTTTTTGGGCAAACAGTTTTACATGGTAGGGCCGCCAGCTCCATGCACAACCTCATCTAGGTCACTTCTTATGACATGCCAGGTAGAAGCAGTAATCCTTTCTTGTTGTCTTGACAGAGATTCCTAGGCTGACTGCCATTTTGTTTCAGCATACATGCCACATGCTATGGTTTACCCATAATCTGTACAAGGTGTTTGCTTTTTCAGATGTGTACACCCTGTATATAATTTCTGTACAGGTTTTCTAACCCATTCCCCTTATTACTGTGTCTCAGCGTTCTTTTATAAGGTCCTATTGAACACAGGATTTCCCAGTCTGTTAGTGATAATTAAGCGCAGAAATAGACTAAATGATGACACCATCACATTATTTTTACAGTGTAAAATAAACTCAGACATTTATCGTTTGGGTTTTTAAATAAGTGAAGACCTGCTTTAAAAGGCAAAGTCCCAGTGCCTCATTTATAATGCAGCCCACTGTATTGAAAATATTTTTACACGAATTAACTCTTATGATATGTTTTTTTCAGTCTTTGTACAGGTTTTGCGGGTCTTTGTACTTTTGGATTTTTTGTACAGGTTTTTCATCTCCGAGGTGTAGCATGTATGGTTTCAGTCCCCACTTACTGGTTACTGATGTTCTTCATCACTCAATCATTTTCCTTCTTGCTCCCAATGGAGCAGGAAGCCACCACAGCAGCTGGCCCCCTGTATAAAGCATTAACATTTTCTTACAGTAGTGGTTTCTGTAGTAATTAGTTTTACATGATGAGGTTGTTTTGTCATTCACACTCCACAATCTTTCCCCTTCAATTACAATTACAAAACTTGTACTTTTACATTAATTTCATCTTGCAGAACTTTTTAACTTCATCCTCTTTTATAATCCTTTATTAATTTTTTTTTTAAAATTTATTGTATTTTCTTAATTTATATATTTATTTCGTATTATAATAAAAATTTTTTTTTTAAAAACACACATCATCACTATTTTTCTATTATTCTAATCACAAATTTTAATCTCACTGTTTATTACTATTTTTGTAGTCCATGTTTTTATATTCAATTACTTTTATTTGTCACACACACATATGCGTCATTTCCCCTTATTTACACTTTTTCACGCATTTTCATTGTTACTATTTTTACAACTATTATTCATTTTTTTTAAAAATATATTTATTATTTTTTTCTAGTGCTTTTTATGTATCTTGTGATTTCTATCACAATATTTTTTTCACCTCTTTTTGCCATTTGCTGCTCCTTCTGTTTTAATACTAATCCTTTTTTTTTCGTTGTGCCCTTATGGCATTTCTGACTAGGATTTACCATAGTGACAACAGCAATTTTCAATTACGGATTGTATCACTTTAATACATTTAAATTAGTTCTCTCTTTCTTTTCTCTATTTTTTATTATTGGTCCCAGACAAAGACCTTGAGATCACAAGATAAGCCATCTCTTTGTCCCTCAAGTTGGTCCCAGACAAAGACCTTAAGCCATCTCTTTGTCCCTCAAGTTGGTCCCAGACAAAGACCTTGAGATCACAAGATAAGCCATCTCTTTGTCCCTCAAGTTGGTCCCAGACAAAGACCTTGAGATCACAAGATAAGCCATCTCTTTGTCCCTCAAGTTGGTCCCAGACAAAGACCTTGAGATCACAAGATAAGCCATTTCTTTGTCCCTCAAGTTGGTCCCAGACAAAGACCTTGAGATCACAAGATAAGCCATCTCTTTGTCCCTCAAGTTGGTCCCAGACAAAGACCTTGAGATCACAAGATAAGCCATCTCTTTGTCCCTCAAGTTGGTCCAATTTACCACCAATTTTTATTCACCTTACCGTGTAATTTCATACTTCAGAATTCGTTACCTTTAACTCATGTTCCAGTACTTTTGCATTGAGTTCATCACATTGTACTCTGAATTCATGTTCTCTTTTCTTCAAAGCATTCTCAAATTCTGAAAGTTATAAAACATCGGCTAAATATGTGCTGGCTATTAACAAACACAAAATATGGAGACAGGATGTAAGATCAAAATGGCCATGTAAATAACAGATAAACAATATATAAGAATCTTTACTATTTTTTTTAAATATTGATGGAGTAAAATATCCTGTTCCATCTCTAATGGTATTAGGATATAATTAGGATCTATAGTGCCTACCACTTACAGGACCCACATGGTCGACAATCAGAAAATACAAAGACTGTCTTAGACAGTAACTACCAAATCGACACACTTACACAAAATAGTCTATATACTTTTTTTGGTAACATTGATGAAAAAAGTATCCTGTTCAACCCGATGGGTTATAATTAGAATATAATTTGGATCTATAGAGTCTATTATCTATAGAAACCACATGGACAAACAATTAGAAAACATAAGACAGATAGATGATACCAAACAAACACACAAATACACAACAGATAGAAGGTGACAATGACTTTACTAACATCCAGTAAGAACTGTCACCAGTTCACTCACAACATTCAAGATACTTACCTATTATTAATTCTCTCTTTTGGGTCTCTAATTCATTTTGAACATTCAACAACTGAAGCTGAAGATTTCTTCTAAACTGTTCATACTCTTTCCTCTCATCTTGAATTTCACCATCTTTTGAGCTGACAGAAAAAAAAAAAAACACAAAAATCTGACTTATTTTTAGCTCAGTGCTCAGGGACGCATTTCAGATCACAGAACAATGGTTTAATATAAATTAGAGAATGAAAGGGCTTTATCTTTGAGCTAAGGTGAAAACATGTTCACAGGGGATGGTAGAATGGACAGACGTCAAAACAATTAAGATGACAAAATAGATCAGCTGTTTTTGAACTGACTCTACTGAGTCATGAATATGGACTCGACATTAATATTGAGAAAACAAAAACTATGATAATTAGCAAAACAGACGATAAACCCTCATTAAAGATAAGCGTAAATGGGAAAATCTTGGAACAAGTCAAGAGCTACGTATATCTTGGTCATATAATAACAGAAGATGGCAGATGTGAAACAGAAATCAAGAAGAGAATAGGAATGGCCAAAGCTACTTTCAACAACATGAAACATATACTGACATCCAAACAGTTATCTCACAAATTAAAACTGAGAATCATAAAGTGTTATATATATTCTGCATTTCTGTATGGTGCAGAAACATGGACGATGAATAAGCATTTGGAAGAAAGAATTGAGGCTCTTGAAATGTGGATATATAGAAGAATGGGGCGTATCTCATGGAAAGAGATGAAAACAAATAAGGAGGTCCTAGAACATCTAGGTATGAAAAGAGAACTAACGAGGGAGGTCAAAATTCGGCAGCTAAAATACTTTGGCCACATAAAAAGGCATAACACCTTGCAGAAGACCATAACAGAAGGGAGAGTTGAAGGCAAACGTGCAAGGGGAAGACAGCGCTATATGTGGGAAGATAACATCAAGAGATGGACAGGAAAGAGTCTATCAGAGTGCACCACCAAGACAAGAGACAGATGACGTTGGAGATCCATTACAGCCAACCTTCGTTGTGGAGATGGAAACTGATGATGATGACTGTCCTGATGCTCAGACATCTCCAATAAGACTGACTCTACTGTCCTGACACTCAGACATCTCCAATAAGACTGACTCTACTGTCCTGACACTCAGTCATCTCCAATAAGACTGACTCTACTGTCCTGACACTCAGACATCTCCAATAAGACTGACTCTACTGTCCTGACACTCAGACATCTCCAATAAGACTGACTCTACTGTCCTGACACTCAGACATCTCCAAAAAGACTGACTCTACTGTCCTGACACTCAGACATCTCCAATAAGACTGACTCTGCTGTCCTGACACTCAGACATCTCCAATAAGACTGACTCTACTGTCCTGACACTCAGACATCTCCAATAAGACTGACTCTAATGTCCTGACACTCAGTCATCTCCAATAAGCACTGACTCTACTGTCCTGACATTAGACATCTCCAATAAGACTGACTCTACTGTCCTGACACTCAGACATCTCCAATAAGACTGACTCTACTGTCCTGACACTCAGACATCTCCAAAAAGACTGACTCTACTGTCCTGACACTCAGACATCTCCAATAAGACTGACTCTGCTGTCCTGACACTCAGACATCTCCAATAAGACTGACTGTACTGTCCTGACACTCAGACATCTCCAATAAGACTGACCAATAGCTAAGGAAGAGCAGGACTACTGCTCCATTATGCATGTCACACATGGCGACTGATATAAGGTTCTACATGGGATTGACATGGAGACTGATATAAGGTTCTACATGGGAGTGGCATGGAGACTGATACAAGGTTCTACATGGGACTGACATGGCAACTGATATAAGGTTCTACATGGGAGTGGCATGGAGACTGATATAAGGTTCTACATGGGACTGACATGGAGACTGATATAAGGTTCTACATGGGAGTGGCATGGAGACTGATATAAGGTTCTACATGGGACTGACATGGAGACTGATATAAGGTTCTACATGGGACTGACATGGAGACTGATATAAGGTTCTACATGGGAGTGGCATGGAGACTGATATAAGGTTCTACATGGGACTGACATGGAGACTGATATAAGGTTCTAAATGGGACTGACATGGAGACTGCTATAAGGTTCTTCATGAGACTGACATAGAGACTGATATAAGATTCTACATGGGAGTGACATGGCAACTGATATAAGGTCCTACATGGGACTGACATGGCAACTGATATAAAGTTCTACATGGGACTGACATGGTGTCGCAAAATAGGTTTCAATATATTGCAAAAGTGGCGTCGTGTAATTTTCAGACCATTCACCGATCAATTGTCACAGGGCCGGCCGCTTGCAAAATGGCGGTTTATCGGCAAAATGTCGATGAGACATCGACAATCGGCAATGATATATAAGAGCATAATGGAATCTTTGTGAAAAGGATATCACCTTGTAGTCCAGGAGAGGGTTGTGTATAACTGTATATAAGGAAAAACAGTAGGAAGTTATCATTTACGGAGATATATGCGTATTACGGCGGTCTACAGTTAAGCCGAAAGCCTGTAAACCCACTTCTGTGCTAAATACTAAATCAACATATAACAGTTTGTGAAATTACATGGATAGGATAATAGAGATATATCGGCTGTATAAAACAAGATAGGATGAAACAGTATGGATAATATATAAGCCGAGGAAGAGACAGGGAAAGTTTCAGGCAACGCACAGATCGGGTGAAATCGCTGTTTCGGAAAGGTATTTCAGCCGAGTCTTTAGCTGTGACGTCAGTGCTCTCCGATACGTCCGCCAGAGACTTATATATAGCGGATCGGTAAACTAAAAGGTGACACAACGAAGGACACAACGAAAGAGGTTTGAGACAGACTGAGAGGCAGAGTTCGCCACTACACATGTACCACCTGAATTGTGAGCGGATCGCCAGAAATTTTCAGTCCCGTGTCTGAAGTCTGAGGGTAAGCGAAATTATGATAACTACCGTATATAATATTTTTTATTTCAGGTTCGTATAAACTTCTCAATATATGCACGCAGAATATTCTTTGGCATAAATGTATTGTGATTTTTAATATGATTTAAACATGTGCTTTGTGGATGATTGTTGTTTGTACAAAAACGTATCACAACTAGCCCCACAGCCAAATGAAGATAATATTTATCATATTAAATGCTGTATCTCGTACGAAGATAAAGGCAGTCCCATGGCAGAGATTGTCATAGGCAAATGAAGTGTTAGAAGCTTCATCACGGAAGATACCGCTTTTACGAGGTTAGGTGACTAGTTCCCTTCCTCGCTGCCTTTTCCTTCCCTAGTTTGAGTGCACAACTGAGTGCCCATTTACAGCTGGTAAACTGGAGTGTTCCATAGCCAGGCTTCAAGTCAACAACTATATAGTTGTACTACTGAAGAAAGCAACCTGATCGTTTGGTCAGGCGGGCACTCACTTTATCTATTTGTGTATTAATTTTGTGTAGATGCTAGGAATGGCATCAGTATTTAAATTTGTACCTGATATGGTTTGAAAAGATCAAGTTATAAATAAGTAAAGGATGTAAAGGAGCGGAATAAACCAGATGATGTTTATTACTGATAATGTTAATATTAATTCTGTATCATTGAAATGATGGCCATTACTATGACTGTATAGCTTTGACATCTGATGACTGACTAGTCTGACTTATGAGCTAGTCAGTTACAATTAATTAAAATGTTAATACTTCTGTATCACTGATATGATGTCCTTACTTACTATGATTGTATAACAGTGACATCTGATGACTGACTGGTCTGACATCTGTGCTAGTCAGCTACAAGTCTAGCCAGATACTAGCCAAGGCTGATATGATGTTTCAGGTTCCATGAAATAACTCAAACCAGACTGTCCAGTATCAGAAGCCTGTGTTGTTCATCAGAGGCAATCCCACAAAAGTGCAGGACCCCAAAGAGTGAACTTCAACTGGTCATTGGCATCCCTAGTGCTGGGTCTACCAATACTGATATATACAACAGACAGTGCAGCGGCAGCAGTATCCAGATGTTCAGATAAGTGTCACTTAGGACACTGATCACCCATATATGAACAAACAGCCAATAGTTGAAAACAGTATTCAAACCATAAAAAAATTTCAGTCAATTGATGACAGTAATGTGTAAAGTCAGAGGACTAAGAACAGTGATATAGTTAAAGTGAGTCCAGTTTTCAGTAACTTTATTATTCAAGATCTAGAAGTCTAAACAGACAAAAATAGTAATTGTGTGAATATTTTTAAAATGTATTTTAATGCTCTTTTCCAACTAGCAGAAATAGAATATTAGTGTAAATATTAAAATATTTTAACTGTACCTGAGGAATTATTCACTTCTTACATTTGTGGTTACAGTGAATGTTCATTTTAATTATCCCCTAGACAATAAGTAATCATAAGATAGTCACAGGGAGGAGACACCTTAAATCCTGGTACAACTTCTTACCAACTGGCCAGGGTTTTCACAGTCTAACTATTTCTATGATATCCATACACCAGTGCTTATTTCTAAGACTGGGGTATTATTTGTAAGACCAGAACTCTTTACTGGCATACTATCCTGGTAGCATATGAGATACCTGGATTCTTACATAGATAAATAATTTTAAATAACCTCCCGCTACACATTGCAACTGATATAAGGTTCTACATGGGACTGACATGGCAACTGATATAAGGTTCTACATGGGACTGACATAGAGACTGATATAAGGTTCTACATGGGAGTGGCATGGCAACTGATATAAGGTTCTACATGGGACTGACATGGCAACTGATATAAGGTTCTACATGGGACTGGCATGGCAACTGATAGAAGGTTCTACACATAGGACTGACATGGCAACTGATATAAGGTTCTCCATGGACTGACATGGAGACTGATATAAGGTTCTACATGGGACTGACATGGAGACTGATATAAGGTTTTACATGGAAGATGTGCAGATCATATATTCACTCTCAGGAACATTATAGAGCAGTGCTCAGAATGGCAAAGACAGCTGTACATTAACTTTGTTGATTTTGAAAAGGCTTTCGACAGCATACACAGGGACAGCCTATGGAAAATTCTGAGGGCTTATGGAATTCCCAGCCGCATTGTTTCCATTATAAAAAGCCTCTATTCTAACTTTACGTGCAGTGTTGGATCGAGTAATGTAACTTTCGAAGTAAAAACAGGAGTACGACAGGGATGCCCCTTATCAACAACATTATTTTTGACAGTCATAGATTGGGTGATGCGCCAGACAACAGAGGGCAGTCCAAGAGGAATTAGATGGACAACGTTTTCTACGCTGGAAGATTTGGAATATGCAGATGACATTGCACTACTCGCGCATTCACATCAACACATTCAAGACAAAACCGATAGACTGAATAAGTATGGCCAGGAGGTTGGCCTGAACATCAATTTGAAGAAGACAGAGGTCATGACACTAAATGTGGGCAATCCTGAGCCAATAACAGTAAGGAACCAGAAGGTAGAACAGACAGACACATTTACTTACCTAGGAAGCATAGTAACACCTGATGGTGGAACAAGCAAGGACATTAACAACAGAATGAATAAAGCGAGAACAGCCTTTGCTGTTCTCAACAACATTTGGAAGTCTTCCCAGTACAGCACAAACACCAAATTAAGATTGAATGAGAGCTGTGTACTTTCTGTGCTTCTCTGTGGTGCGGAATGTTGGAGAGTAACAGAGAAGGAAATGTCGAATCTGTCCTCCTTCCACACAATCTGCCTAAGGAAAATTCTCAGAATCTTTTGGCCAAACACCATCAGCAACCAAGAACTACTTATTCGGAGTAACCAGGAGGACATGCCCACCATCATAGCTGGCAGACGCTGGAATTGGGTTGGCCACGTCCTCAGAAGGGACCCTGATACCATCACAAGAACAGCTATGCTATGGACCCCCAAGGGAAAGCGAAAGAGAGGCCGACCAAAAACAACTTGGTGGAGAACAGTGGAAGCTGAGATGCAAAGAATGAACCACAGTTGGGGCACTGTACGAAGGATGGCCGCCGTCCAAGCAAAGTGGAATCAATTTGTTGCTGCCCTACAAGACGCTACCAGGCGTGATGGCCGCTGACTGCTTTGACGGTTGGTGGTTATGGATCAAAGAAGAAGAAGATGGGACTGACATGGCAACTGATATAAGGTTCTACATGGGACTGGCATGGCAACTGATAGAAGGTTCTACACATAGGACTGACATGGCAACTGATATAAGGTTCTACATGGACTGACATGGAGACTGATATAAGGTTCTACATGGGACTGACATGGAGACTGATATAAGGTTTTACATGGGAGTGGCATGGAGACTGATATAAGGTTCTACATGGGACTGACATAGAGACTGATATAAGGTTCTACATGGGAGTGACATGGCAAATGATATAAGGTCCTACATGGGACTGACATGGCAACTGATATAAGGTTCTACATGGGACTGACATGGCAACTGATATAAGGTTCTACATGGGACTGACATGGCAACTGATATAAGGTCCTACATGAGACTGACATGGCAACTGATATAAGGATCTACATGGGACTGGTAATCTCATCATGTTAAACAAATTCCTACTGAAACCACAGCTGTAAGAGCATATAAAAGGTTTGGTACAGGCTTCCTGCAGGGATACCATCAGCAATGCTGGCTGCATGCTCCTTAAGGAGTAAAAAAGGAAATGATGATGATGATTTGAACCTTCTACTGTGTCTTTTCTTTTTTCTTTAATATCTGCTTCTTTTAATTCTACTACTATTACTATTAAACCACTATTACTACTACTATATGTGTTTTTTTGTCTTTGCTTCTTTTTTATTTAAAGTACCTCATTGATATACAGTATTACTTCTTGACAGTTACCTCTTATAAGCATCGACCTCAGCTTGTTTCTCCCTCAGCCGTTTCTGATAGTTAGCCTGTAGTTCCTCTCTGGTCTTCTCCTCCCTTTTAATAATATTCTTCAAGTCATCCAGGTGGATCTTTAGCTCACTAATTTCAGCATTCTTAGAATTCAGTGCTGTGCGAAGTTCTATCAGGGAGAATGATAGGACAATAAGGAAACTGGCATGTCAATTAATTTTTATAGAACATAAGGAGGATTATACACACAGCTTTCATAAGAAGCTGATAGACATAGCTTTCATAAGATATGAGAAGGCTGATAAACATAGCTTTCATAGAACATAAAGAGGTTTATAGACATAGCTTTCATAAAGTAATGAGATGGCTGATGGACATAGCTTTCATAGAACATAAAGAGGTTTATAGACATAGCTTCCATAAAGTAATGAGATGGCTGATGGACATAGCTTTCATAGAACATAAAGAGGTTTATAGACATAGCTTCCATAAAGTAATGAGATGGCTGATGGACATAGCTTTCATAGAACATAAAGAGGTTTATAGACATAGCTTCCATAAAGTAATGAGATGGCTGATGGACATAGCTTTCATAGAACATAAAGAGGTTTATAGACATAGCTTCCATAAAGTAATGAGATGGCTGATGGACATAGCTTTCATAGAACATAAAGAGGTTTATAGACATAGCTTCCATAAAGTAATGAGATGGCTGATGGACATAGCTTTCATAGAACATAAAGAGGTTTATAGACATAGTTTCCATAAAGTAATGAGATGGCTGATGGACATAGCTTTCATAGAACATAAAGAGGTTTATAGACATAGCTTCCATAAAGTAATGAGATGGCTGATGGACATAGCTTTCATAGAACATAAAGAGGTTTATAGACATAGCTTCCATAAAGTAATGAGATGGCTGATGGACATAGCTTTCATAGAACATAAAGAGGTTTATAGACATAGCTTCCATAAAGTAATGAGATGGCTGATGGACATAGCTTTCATAGGACATAAAGAGGTTTATAGACATAGCTTCCATAAAGTAATGAGATGGCTGATGGACATAGCTTTCACAGAACAAAAGGAGAATAATAGACATCGTTGACATAATATATGTGAAGGCTGATAGACATAGATTTCATAGAACATAAGGAGGATTATAAACATAGATTCAGTAAGATATGAGAAGACTGACAGACATTTCATAGAACATAAGGAGGCTGAAAGATACAGATTTCACAGGGCAACAGGAAGCTGATAGACAAAGCCTCAACTTAACACAAGGAGACTAACATACTTAGCTTACATTAGACAATAGAAGGCTGATAGACATATCTTTCATTGAGATCAAGGAGGCCAACAGACATATCTTTCATAGGATTTAAGAAGGCTGATGAACATTGCTTTAAAAAAAAAAATTAAAAGGCTGATAGAGAAAGCTTTCATAGGATAATAGGAGACTGATAGACATAGTTTCATAAGATTTAAAGTGGCTGATAAACATATAGAAGAATAGGAGGCTGATGGACATAGCTTTCATAGGAGTTTGATAGACAGTGCTTTTATAGGATGTAAAAAGGCTGATAAACATACCCGGTAGCTTTTGTATGATACAAGGAGTTATGCTGGTTAACACGGTAGTAGTAATTAGGACATAGAGGTCTGCTAACACACCAATTTTCATAGACAATAAAAAAAACTTGTAGACACAACAGATTTCATAGTATAAAATAAGGCAGTCAGACAAGGAGGCTAGCAGACACACACATTTTCAGAGAACAAAAGGAAGGTGATAGATATACGGTTTACAATAGCCTCTATAGTAGCAGTATTAATTGGTTTTTTTTTTTAAAATCTCTGTCACTACATAAACTCTTCCTGACAATAATAAGCATTATTTCACGATTACATTGTTTCATCATAGCTACCCCATTTTTCACTAAACTTTTTACTGCTATTGACCACGTTTTGTTTGCCTGTTGTACTCATTTATTTGTCTGTTTTGAATGTGTATAATTTTTTTGTCTTGCTTTCTGAAGTAGGTCTGTGTGGCAGAAATATTTGTTATATGTGTCTTTGTCCCTACTTAACTCTGTGCAGGGTTTAATAGTTGAGATGTAGTTTTATGACCGTTACTCCTGTCTGCTTTTCTAAATTAAGCAGAAAAAAAAAAAAAAAAAAATAGAAAAAATTACAAGCAGTGATTATTACATTAGTAATAATAGTGGAATTAGCTGGGAGAACAAATCCTGGAGCAGGTTGACCACTTTAAATACCTCAGAGCCGTTATACACCGGAAGGGAGGCATCAAAGAAGAATTGGCCACTCGAAAAGCAGCAGCTGGGAGACTTTTTAAGGCCATAAATCGAGGATTCCTCAGCAAGAGAGAGGTTGGTAAGAAAATGAAGATGGCTGTATACTGCTCCACCTATGTCCCAGTCTTGTCGTATGGATGCGAGTCATGGGCAATGACTCATCATCATCAGCTGCCATCTCCACAACGAAGGTTGGCTGTAATGGATTGTCACAGATGGAAATAGTGCAGCAGTGATCATCCACTTTTGCCCCTCCCCATCTAGTTTATATTTTATTTGGTGCTACATGAACGAAGGATTCACTAGTGCAATTAACACGTGAGCCGTTTGGCAATTAGGCACGGTGGAACAGAGAGAGAGCGTGGAGCATGGCGTAATAGATTCTTTGA
This sequence comes from Oreohelix idahoensis, assembly GCA_024509875.1. Lineage (NCBI taxonomy): Eukaryota > Metazoa > Mollusca > Gastropoda > Stylommatophora > Oreohelicidae > Oreohelix > Oreohelix idahoensis. The sequence continues at coordinate 322,349 of JAMPIV010007520.1, forward strand.
TCAGGGGCAATGTTAAGTCTGAGACGGACCTTGGATTGTAAAACTTTCAGGGGAATTAATTGCGTAGCTGATATTCGGCAAGGCGGAGATGATGAAAGTCAAGCCAGAGAGGTTGTCGGCGGCAGAGGTGGTAAAATTATCTTTGATTCAAGAATCAAACGGCAAATGGGCTCGGGTCTGATGGTAGGTGTGACTTTCGCATTAAAGAGCGATAGAACAGAATTTATATACTAGCCTTTAAGTGATTTAGTGTGTTTAAAGTTTTCATTATATTTCACTGATATTTTCTGTGCTAATTAAATAACTTATAGCTAAATCTTTTTCAGCCGTAAAGTGAATTTAATTACTCGCTATTTCCCAGTACGAGATGTTTTAAATTGACTAGTACATACATTAAATAACTGTCTACTGACGGCATATATATATTATTTACTTCTATCCATTTTATGTAATTTTTAAAATGACTAGTGTTCATATCACGCGTTAAAAATGATAGGATAAGCTAGACACGTGTGTTTTAAATCTAATTTATAACGGAGTGGTGAAGAGGTCCTATTTTCACACATGTTAGATATGATATTGATAATCTGGTTAAATGTTTATATTTTCTTTCCTAAAATCTAGGCTGATCAAACCGGAGTACTAGCAGTTTTTTTATGGCCATATGAACTTATGATCATACGAACTTATAATATTATAAGCATCCAGGGATATTTAATATTGATGAGCTTCTTGCTGTGACCTGTGTGGTCCAATTTTCCTCATTTTCATGAGAGAAACCAGAATAGAACCATTAAATTATAATATTAACTGGACCAGAACTATTACCAGATTTACATATCAATCTCATCAGCCAGCTGTGGCGAAATATATTGTCAGCAACATTTGTGTAACTTAACCTAGCGTCTCAGCCACCTGAGGCTAAACAATATAGGAACTATATATGTTCTATTCATCCTACGTCGGCGATCACCACGCATGAACCTTACTCCAACCAACTGAAGGCATAGATAACTTATTGTATCCAGGACAAATTAAATCACCAACTCTAGCGACTCCCGTGAAATTTGCAGTCAGCAACTACGGCAAGTCTGGGGCTGGATTTGGCAAAACTTAAATTTGACACCAAATAGTTTTATTACTTATTAGTGTATTTCCTTGGAATGCTTGTGACAACTACTGGGGTAAGCAAAAGTCTGAAAGTGACCACTGAATGGGTGTGAATTGAATGAACGGAGAAAGAAACTTATGCCTTTTGTTAACATCATATACTTATGTGGTTTCTTCTTTCTTGTTTTATCTCACTAATCTGAGTAGTCACGGGATAGATTACATTAGGAACCTATTCTTTTCCCATACTGACTATTTCATAACTTATTGCTACTTTTGGGTTAATTAACCTCTGTTGGGATCGTCTTTTCTTTTCCTTTACCAGAGGGGGAGAACCTATTTGATTAATTTCTTCTTTTGCAATTTTGTCTGTAAACCATGATCTAGTAATGTATATGCTTATTGTTGTGATCTTCTATTGATAATAAACTTTATTAAACCTTTAGTTATCATGTCGGTCAACCCCCTATCCATTATATGTTATTCATAGTTTGTTTTCACGTTTGTGCGTATTTGTCACAGAATTGTGTGCATGTGAGTGCAGTGTAACTTGTATTTTCGTACAAGGAGAGAAAATGCGTCTGATTTAAATATTGTCGTCCAGATAGGCTGGATTAGATAAATTATTCTATCCAGCGACTGTCCTTTCTCTTACATGATCACCTCGTGATAAAACTATTTCTTACCCTCTTACTTTCACATTGTCATCACTATCACCTCTGCTCAGACAGAACTATAAACATCTATTACCTATCTGATAAAATCTACGACATGGATCTCCAACGTCTTCTGTCTCTTGTCTTGGTGGTGCACTCTGATAGACTCTTTCCTGTCCATCTCTTGATGTTATCTTCCCACTTATAGCGCTGTCTTCCCCTTGCACGTTTGCCTTCACCTCTCCCTTCTATTATGGTCTTCTGCAAGGTGTTATGCCTTTTTATGTGGCCTAAGTATTTTAGCTGCCGAACTTTGATCTCCCTCATTAGTTCTCTTTTCATACCTAGATTTTCTAGGACCTCCTTATTTGTTTTCTTCTCTTTCCATGAAATACGCCCCATTCTTCTATATATCCACATTTCACGAGCCTCATTTCTTTCTTCCAAATGCTTATTCATCGTCCATGTTTCTGCACCATAAATGACTACAATCCACAAAAGCCAGATCTAAACCACAGAAATGAGGTATCTGAAGAAGGTGGTTGAAGTAACAAGAAGAGACATCGTCCTCATCCAGACGATAAGTCAAGGCCTAAAATCCCACCCCCTGCAGACCCAAGTAGAATAGTCCCAACTAAGATGGTTTGGCCATGTCTGCAGAATGGGAGAAGATCAGCTACCACGACAAGCATGGGAAACTAAGAGCCAGGGATCCAGACCTCCAAGACGACCCAAAGTCCGCTGGGAGGACAACACTAGACAATCTTTGAAGGACCAAGGACTAGAATGGAACCAGGCCAGGAGGAAGACAGCCGACAGGATAGTCTGGCACTCTGTCTTTCAAATCGCTACACCTCGCGGTAGAAGGGGAATGACTAAGTAAGTGGAATTAGAAGAAGCAAATAATAAAAATGAAGGAAAAAATTGAGAAGGTACAAATCATCATCTCCTTTTTCATTCCTTAGGCATCATGGAGCCACCACTCCAAATAGCCCCCTCAAGGACGCCTAAATAAAATCATAAAATCTTGTGGCGGTGGTTTCTGTAGCAATGTGTTTGACATAATGAGGCTGCCAGCCCACTCACAACCTCATATTAGTTGCCTTTTACCATATGCCTGAGGAAGCAGCGGTCTTATTCTTTCTTTGCCTCTCTAGGGACCCCCCCGGAGCTACACAAAAGTACAAACACTAGTTATAACATAGTTGTCATATAGGCATTAAACTGTTATAATTTAATTTATTATTGTCTAACTTCATTTTTTCGCCATAGTGTGAGAGCTGTAAAACTGAAGCACATTGTGACAGTAAGCAAAACTGGCAGAAAGACAGATAAGGATGACAATGAGATAAGATACTGGATAACTTAATATCATGGTATGGTAAAGGAATAAGGGCATGACTGATAAACAGCAGGGAGAGACATCAGACATCACTTAGATCAGTCAGTATAACTTACTTACTTACTTACTTAGTCGTTCCCCTTCTACCGTGAGGTGCAGAGGTTTGGAAGAGAGAGAGCGCCATCTATCCTATCGGCTGTCTTCCTCCTGGCCTGGTTCCATTCTAGTCCTCGGTCCTTCAAAGATTGTCTAATGTTGTCCTCCCAGCGGACTCTGGGTCATCATGGGGGTCTGGATCCCTGGCTCTTTGTTTCCCATGCTTGTCGTGGTAGCTGATCTTCTCTCATTCTGCAGACATGGCCAAACCATCTTAGTTGGGACTGTTCTACTTGGGTATGCAGGAGGTGGGATTTTAGGCCTTGACGTATCATCTGGTTGCGGACCATGTCTCTTCTTGTTACTTCAACCACCTTCCTCAGATACCTCATTTCTGAGGTTTAGATCTGGCTTTTGTGGGTTGTAGTCATTGCCCATGACTCGCATTTATATGTCAAGATTGGGACATAGGTGGAGCGGTATACAGCCATCTTCGTTTTCTTACCAACCTCTCTCTTGCTGAGGAATCCTCAATTTATGGCCTGAAAAAGTCTCCCAGCTGCTGCTTTTCGAGTGGCCAACTCTTCTTTGATGCCTCCCTTTCGGTCTATAATAGCTCCGAGGTATTTAAAGTGGTCGACCTGCTCCAGGACCTGTTCTCCCATCTTGATGTCTTCTTTCTTCTCGTGATATCACCATGGATTTTGTTTTAGAGCTGCTTATGACCATCCCTCTCTTCTCCAGCTCTTCCTTCCAGACTTGCAGGTTGGATTGGAGATGTGCCTCTGATTTAGCAATCAGGGCAACATCATCAGCAAATGCCAGCTCTGAAATACAGACCTGTCTCATCTTCCAGTACTGCACTGAATACTTTCTTCTTCTCTCCTTACATGCCTTGATGACATCGTCCATGAGAAGTATGAAAAGATAAGGTGACAAGATATCACCTTGTCTTACACCAGTGGTGGTCCTGAACTCTTTTGACTTATGGTTTGCCGTCCTCACATAATTTCTGAAAGACTTGTAGAAGCTCTGTATAGCATGAATCAGATGTGCTGGAATGTTCTTCCTTGCCAAACAGGTCAGTATAACACATGAAGAAAAAGATGAAGTCTTCCAAAATTATATGTACCTAGCTCACTTACCTGAATAGGAAACATCATATTTCTCCAGCTCCTTATCTCTCTCTTCCAGCAATTTGAGGTTGTATTTAAAATGCTCTTTTAGTTCACTGAATCTGGCTCTCTCAGACATCAGTTGATTATCCTTATCCTTACACTCCTGCTCCAAGGCTTCTATCCTGTTGTAAGGGAAAAGTTAAATGTAGTCCCACAGTAGAAACTGCCATAGGGGTGGGAAATGTTAGAGACTTCATAATATTAGGTCCAGCTTTTTTATGAGGTTTTGTGATGAGTTCTCTTCTTCACTGCTTCGCCTTCCCTAACTAAAGAGTAGAGTCAGGTACCTATTTAGAGCTGGGTAGACTGGAGTGAGCTGCTACCTTTTTTTGATCCTGGAACCTGATAACTGTGCTGCGAGAGGAAAGTGCTTATACCTGCTCAGCCAATCTGATGCTCGTTACAACAGTAGTACCAGAGATTTCTCATGACTCTCCATGGAGTGTAGACGTTCAACAAACTCAATCCAAGTCTTCCTCTCCCGTGCCATCAGATCAAGGTCTTCCTCATCCCTCTCATGTCTGTCTCCAGTTCTCTTCTTCGTGTGTTTTTCAGTCTCCCTCCCCCTCTCTTACCCTGGGTATTCCAAAACAAGGATTCCCTTGTAATACCCATAAAAGGTTTCCTCAAGATGTATCCTATCCATAGCCAGCATCTTCTTCTCATCTCATTTTCCACTAGCACTTGTCTGAGTCTTGTCATCAGTTCCATATTGCTGATCCTGTCATACCATTCCAACTATTTTATATATAAGGATATATATACAATCTTTACATCCAGTTTTTAAATGACTGTTTTGTGTTTTTACTTTTGAATTTAATTACAAACCAGACTCAAGTAAAGATAATGCCATAGGGAAGTGAAGTCAGGTACCCATTTACAGCTGGGTAGACTGAACTGTGTTCTTCTTCTTCTTCCTCATTTGCCCTGAAAAGGATGGTGGTTGCGTTGTGTCTGTTTACGTGATATCTGCACCTTTCAGTCGACACATCCGACTTCTGCACGGCATTTTTTAGGGACCGGGTTTGCCTTCCCATTTCGATCCATACTCGCTCAGCCAGACTGCACTGCTGCAGACTGTTTCCAGGACCACCACATGGAGGTGGAGTACAGTCTTGATCAGCTCTGGTTCGCTGATCGTGATGCAAGCAGTCAAGCTATGGGTCGCTGACTGCATTCACTATTGCTGCATCTTGGGGTCCCACTGAAGTGTGTTGATACCATGAATCAAACCCAGCACCTTTTCCGCGAGAGACCAGTGCTCTAACCACTCTGTCACAATTGGACAAAAATATCAAATATAGACTCAAAAGCATGTTAATAAAATTAATTAACAACATAATTAAAATAACAATGTCAATTCCCAAGACAAACAAACAAAGCACTGAGTGTCCTTTCCATTCATACAATGTACTTGTCATAGCACACTTTAGCTGTTGCAGGAATTCTGGCCACAATTGCATCATGGTCAAGCTCTTACTTTTTGCAGATACACCAAACCTTCTTCAACTCTTTCATATCAAATAGACAGGCAAAAGTTATGAAAATAATAGTCTCTTTAATTTCCCTCCATTTTCTGATAAACGGCCAACACTTTCTTTCATTGTGTTATCTTGACTTTATTACAGACTTTTAGAGCAGAACCAGACTACAATCAATGCAGCCAGAGAATAAAAACAGAAGATGATAGATAGGATGTACTCTCAGAATAACAACCTAAAATATAACAAAGCACACTTTTGACTGCATGCCATTATTACTAAAGCCAGAAAGAGGAGAAAAGAATAGTAACACTAACATTCCAAGCATGTCATAGGAGGCAACTAAAAAGGGTTGGGCACAGTGACACCAATCTGTAGAAATTTAAAGCAAAAAGAACCTCATCAACTATGAACACCTCATCCCAAACAAGTTATTCAGATAACTCAACTCAGCGATCCTGGATGACAGAAGCCTTTAGGATAAAGAAGACGTGGAGAGACCTTGAATGCATGGCATATGACTGAAGGACTTGGCATTTATGTTAAGACTGGAGGACTTGGCATGTACGTTAAGACTTCTGCTTCACAGGAAGCTGAAGGATAATGAATGGACACCATTTTCTGACACTCCTGTGAAAGATAAGAGTGGAAAGATCAAACAGAACCTGGAGAAGAATGTTGGAAGAGGAAGCTAAAACTAGTTGAACCTCATAGGCAGAGTTAACCAGAACTGCCCAAGAACAGCTATGGGTGCAGAGTTAACCAGAGCTGCCCAAGATCAGGTATGGGTGCAGAGTTAACCAGAGCTGCCCAAGAACAGGTATGCGTACAGAGTTAACCAGAGCTGCCCAAGAACAGGTATGGGTGCAGAGTTAACCAGAGCTGCCCAAGAACAGGTATGGGCACGGAGTTAACCAGAGCTGCCCAAGAACAGGTATGGGCACAGAGTTAACCAGAGCTGTCCAAGAACAGGTATGGATGCAGAGTTAGCCAGAGCTGCCCAAGAACAGGTATGGGTATAGAGTTAACCAGAGCTGCCCAAAAACAGGTATGGGTGCAGAGCTAACCAGAGCTTCCCAAGAACAGGTATGGATGCAGAGTTAGCCAGAGCTGCCAAAAAACAGGTATGGGTACAGAGTTAACCAGAGCTGCCCAAGAACAGATATGGATGCAGAGTTAACCAGAGCTGCCCAAGAACAGATATAGATGCAGAGTTAACCAGAGCTGCCCAAGAACAAGTATGGGTACAGAGTTAACCAGAGCTGCCCAAGAACAGATATGGATGCAGAGCTAACCAGAGCTGCCCAAGAACAGGTATGGGTACAGAGTTAACCAGAGCTGCCCAAGAACAGGTATGGGTACAGAGTTAACCAGAGCTGCCCAAGAACAGATATGGATGCAGAGTTAACCAGAGCTGCCCAAGGACAGATATGGGTACAGAGTTAACCAGAACTGCCCAAGAACAGGTATGGGTGCAGAGTTAACAAATATGGCCAAATGTTACATGATTTTAGTTGGCAATCTCATCATGTAAAAAAAACTGTGACAGAAACCACAGCTGCAAGAGCACATGAATGATCTGGTGCTGGCTTTTTGCAAGGAGACCAGTTGTAGTGGTGGCTTCATGATCCATAAGGAGCAAAATAGAAAATAATGACGATGACAAAATCATAACATGATGATGACTAAGTCATAACATGATGATGACTAAGTCATAACATGATGATGACTAAGTCATAACATGATGATGACTAAGTCATAACATGATGATGACTAAGTCATAACATGATGATGACAAAATCATAACATGCGAGAAGGAGATAAATCACAAAGTCTTTGGCCTTCAAACATTTTCAAGTCAGCATTATTTTTACTACTTGCTAATATTTTTTTTTAACTTAACCTATGGCCATCTGTAAATTATTAAATACACAAATAGTAAAGCTCAACTGTCCTAATTCAAGAACACAGCATTCAATTTTAACTCCAAAAACAATACACATAAAAACATTATCTTCATAATTTTCCTTTTTTTTCTATGGAGCATACAGCCACTGCTGCAACTGGTCCCTATGTAGGAAGGCCTGCACCAAGAATTCACAAGCACCTACAGCAGTGGTTTCTGTAGACATGTGTTTTTTTATGATAAAGTTGCCAGCCTGGTACACAACCTCATATTAGTGGCCTTGTACGACATGCCTGATGGAGCAGTAGTTCTAATCTCATCAGAGACCCAGGGAACTACATCAGAGACCCAGGGAACTACATCAGAGACCCAGGGAACTACATCAGAGACCCAGGGAACTACATCAGAGACCCAGGGAATTACACGGAACAAAGCAATTATAAATTAACATTATTTTTCCAACAACACCTATCGGCAGAAATCTATTTATTACCTGGATTCTAGTATGCCTCTCCATTCTTTCTCCTTTTCATCTGCCAACGCCTTCCATGACACAGAGTCAACTTTAGCCATTCTCATGCTTTCTGCTTTATGAGACACACATCAGTCACATGGACTTTTGTTACTATCTTAAAATAATATAATCTCATGAATCCACACACAAAAATCCATTTCAAACCTGCAGAGGTATATACTGTTAATATGGACACGGTAAAGAAAAAACTATCTCTACTGCTAATGTCCCTAGTTGATTTTCATTACAGAAAGCTATTCAATTTATTTTTAATATTCTTGTAGTCATCCTGCACATGAGTTGAAATTTTACTGAAACATATCTATGATCAGCAAAACTATACATCATATTTTAACTTGCAGAGCTCATGTACTTAGGTTGAGTCAGGGACAGATTCCTGTTTATGTACACAACTGTTACTTTGACAAACACTTCACGTTGGCGGAATGGATAAAATCAGGATGAAATAGTCATTTTAGAATTGCAAACATGGTAGAAAGGGTTTAATTACCAACGTTGGAGGAAAACTGAAAGGTGGGTGACTTGGGAGACATGATCCCAAGTTGGACCACCCTACCTCTAGGTGTCAAGAATGTGACAGGGCCAAAAAAATTATCAGATGAGGGGGAACTTCTGACGATCAAATGGCTTATGTTGTAATGCTTTGTATAAAGTTTCCTATAATTTTAACATATCATAAAACTTTTTTTAAGATGTAAGACATGTAAATCTCATAAGCATTGAAATGAAGGACAGTTGGACATGTACCTTGATGTCATTTAAATGTCACCAACGTCGTTAGGGTTAGGATTAAGGTTTAGGGTTATGGTTTAGCATTCCTAAATCTAACCTTCATCCCTTTTTACAGAATTCTTTTTCAAGGCCGTATCAAACAGACGGCCCACTGTTATTCATTTCAACCCTTAACTCTTTAAATATAAGTACCACAAGCTGATAAATCGAACTGTTCTGATAGGACTGGGAGTCAATTTACCAGCTTTTTGGTTTTGTTTCATTTATAGCACAATTCTGAAACTACAACCAAAGAACATCATTTCCAATTACAGAACTTCCTTTCCCTTCAAACGTTATTGCTGAACGAAAAAACATGTGTCTTACTTGTTAATTTGTTGTTATTTAGTGTTTTTTTTTTTCTAATTTTGAAATGACCATGCTCACTTGAGCTAGCAGGCCTCGTAGACTGACATCAGATTGAGCTAAGAAATTATTTGAAGAATTTATAAACAACAATACTAATTCTGATTGTGTGAGGTAAACAGATAATGATGAAAATGAGTTGCATTATCAACAGGAGTCTAAAATCAATTTATATGACAGTGTAGATGAAGTCAATTCTGTGGAGTCTTCTTCTTCTTGCGATCGCATCTTTGATGATTACACCGTCAGACGAGTTCTCATGATGAATTCGACTGTTGTTTGAAGTTCCTCTTTAACTCCATATAGCTTTGAATTTAGTGTTGAGTCATTGGGCCAGTATATCTTTCTTAACTGGTCATACAGAGGACAGTCCTGTAGAACATGCTCAGCAGTTTGTTCGTTTAATCCACATGTGCACAGTGGTGAAGCAGACAATCGTAACTTGTGCATGTGTTTATTCAGTTTGTTATGCCCTGTCCTGAGTCGAAAAATAGTTATCTGTCCCTGCCGGTCGAGAGTGTGATAGTCGTCTTTGGGTTGGTTCTGTTCTCTTCTTATAGTCTGGATAGCTCTCTTTTTCTCAAAGTATGTGACTTCATTATCTTCTTGTTCACATTCTCCTCCCTTTTTTGCAAGTTTATCTGCCTTTTCATTTCCGGGTACACCACAATGAGATGGTACCCACTGAAGTATGGTTCTCTTTTTGGCAGCTACCTTGTTTAGTTCATTTCTCAGATGCGGGAGTTTACCACCCTTGAGAGCTTGCAGGACAGACAGTGCATCTGTGAGGATGACTACCTGGTGGCAGTCAGAGTTGGTGTTATAAATCATATTTGCAGCTTGCTCTAGAGCTTGAACCTCAGCTGTATAGTTGGAACAGAATTTACCAGTGGGAATGTGCCTAGTCTCATAGTGGTTGTCAGGATATGAGATAAAGATACCGGCACCTCCATTCCTAACAGCATTAGTTGCTGATCCATCTGTATAGGCATGTATCCATGATTGATCGGGATAGCTTTCTTGGATCATACTCAATGTAGCAGTTCGTTTTTGCAGATCATTATACTCACATCCACTTGTGAGACCACTGACCGACGTATTAATTTGGAGGGCACTGCTGGCCTGCTCCCATGGTACAGGGTATAGGGTGGGCTTCAGTGGTGTTGTCTTCATGGATAGGTCTTCTTGATGCTGTCTTATAAGTCTTTTTCCCCGATGCACAAAGCTGCTACGCTTTAGACGTCCCAATGCCAGATCATCTAGTCTTGCCTTCATTGGGTGCGTTGGCATACTGTTGTACTTTTCCATCTGGATCATGGTTTTTGTGTCTCTTCTATGGGACAATGTCTGTAATCCAGCAACCTTCTGCATCTCTGATATTGGTGTAGTTTTCATGGCTCCTGTAATGAGCCTGAGAGCTTGATTTTGCACCTTGTCCAAAGACTGCAGATGTGAGTTAGCAGCTGATGACCATGCTGCTGAGCTAAACTCTAAGTGTGGTCTTATTACTCCATTATAAATCTTCTTTAGATTTCGTTCATTGCTCCCCAGTTGGTACCTGCTAATTTTCTGAGTATGCCTAGTCGTCTTCGGGCCTTTCCTTCTGCATTTTCAATATGCTTATTCCATGTAAGCCTTTGGTCAAATGTCACCCCAAGATAGGTGGGGTAGCTTTCTTCCTTGATCACGGTTGTCCCTAGGTGTATGTTAGCTGCTTTGTCCTTGGGGGCGAGGGAGAACAGTGTTGTGGAGGTTTTGTCTGTGTTTATTGTGATAAGCCATTTCTCTGCCCATGACACTAGCATGTCTGCTGCCCGCTGCATTCTATAATTTGCTGTGGTGACGTTTTCATCAGCGCACCAGAGTACTAGGTCATCTGCATATAAGGCAGCTTTCACTCCTGCGGGGAGATCTTTCACCAGGTCATTGATGTAAACAAGGAAGAGTGTTGGGGAAATTACTCCTCCTTGAGGTACCCCCTGATGGAGCAACACTTTTCTGCTCTGCAGACCGTCAAGAGTGACTCTAGTTCTCCTGTTATGCAAGTATGACTGGATCCATTTCATCATGTTGCCTTGGATTCCACTTCTCCTAAGTTTTGCAATAAGGCCATCTTTCCACACCTTGTCAAAGGCCTGCTTGAAGTCGACCTAGATCGTTAGGACCTTTTTCTTCTCCTGGAAGGCATCTTCTATTGCTTGAGACAAGTAAGTAGCTTGGTCTTCTATACTGTAGCATTCTCTAAATCCAGCTTGTTCCGGCACCAGAATCTGCTCAGACTCTAAATACCATTTCAATCTGTGGTTGACTATTCGCTCCATAGTCTTCCCAACACAGCTTGTGAGACTGATTGGCCGGTAACTTGCAGCCTCGGTCTTACATTTCCCTTTCTTTAGTATGGGTATTGTTTCTCTCCATACTTGGGGTACCGTTCCTTTCAACCAGCTGTGGTTGAATATCTCAAGCAGTTTTGTCTTTGCTGCTGAGCTCAGATTTACTAGCATTTCGTTGCTGATTTTGTCTGGGCCGGGTGACTTTTGAAACTTAAGCTTGGAAATAGCCTTCTGTAGTTCTCCTAGTGTGATGGGTTCCCTCATTGGGGCAGGAGTATCTGTCTGTCCCATGGTTGCCAGTATTTCTTTTCTTATCTCTCTCTGATGGTCTATGTTAATGGGTAAGTTGCTTTCTGAACTGTATCTTCTAGCAAACAAGTCTGCAGCTTGTTTTCCTCTGAAAAGTTTGCCACCTTCATCCAATGTGATAGTCTGAATTCTGTGGAGTAAAACTGCATCTTGATGAAAAATGCTGAAAGTGTGTTTACAGCTTTCTTGGAGAGTTTAAGAAAAGTGTACACGCCTGTTGCGTGCATATTTTGACGCACATATTACAAAAATACGATATGGCTATTTAATATGGAAAATATATACTTGCATTCATTTGTGTATGAAAATGCTTCCTCTGGTAAAGCTAGATAATTCATGATTGATTTACACTTTTGATTATATGAGTGATCTTTCTTGATATTGATTCGGCACATGGATATTGAATTCATGTCCGTTCTTATTTGTTCGGGCCAGAAAATAGATTAATTTTGCTTGTTATGTTTATGGCCTGAATTCATATGTATTACATATTATTAGTACAAGTAGATTCAGTCCTATATTGTATATTTTGTATGGGTAGGCAGGACTATATTCTTTATGCCGCTCTAGCGGAGGTATTGGTTGTCTTAACGAGTCGTGATGAGTTCCGATATACCGCCTACAATGGCTGGTCACGTATTTTCTAAGGGCTGGTCCTTTCTTGAGTGAAAAATGATTTATGAAGTGATTTCTTCAGCAGGAGATTGTGTCTCTACAAGATTATAGTGTTAGAGACTCTCCTCATGTACTGTATTATGTGCTATTCGGACTCAAGGTAAATCCAGACCCCTTTTGATGATCTCCTTATGGTTAGACCTAGATGAAGCAACGTATTTTCGTGCATCGTTGGTCATTTAACTAGATATTGTTATAGATGACAGGTTCCATCAGCGCTTATGTCTTCATGAAGTAACCTTCTGACAAAGGGACTGTATGGTAACTCTAAGAAAATTATACTTATTCAAGTTTGGAATCAACTTTGGCTGATGATTATTCTTCTGCTGGGCGAGTGAGCGAAAGCTCAGGGAAGGAGGCCATCTTTGTATTTCTGTCATCATTTTGATCACTGTCCAGAGAACGGGTCGTGTATCTTACTATTCGGACAGTGGCATGGAGATCTCATTTATATGATAACCCCTTATCGTGGTTTCACAGTATGATATAAACATTGAACATAAGCAACTTAAGAACTTAGCAAGGGAAAGGAGGTTCGTCCATCGAACTCTTCAGTTGTTTACCGATCCGCCTTTACTGACGCGTTCAGTCAGATAGGGGATGCGGCCATAATGTATAACCACATTGAATGCTGTTTTTTGGTACCACCCATTATATTTGAATGTGCCATGACATGGGATCTACTATTTATGCCTGAAGATTGATGTGTCAACATGTACCTATGTTCTATTCGTTCTGTCCCAGTATGTGCGTCTGAATAAACTGTATAAAAAGATTCCAGCAGTCTGCATTGGTGCCTTATAGACATAAGTGTATGAGTGCTTTAGATTGGTCAGGATACGAACAGTCCATCATTCGCGTTAACAACACTCTACACTCGTACTCCATATTTACACCATCCTGCGTCGGTTGAATTGACCAAGTTAAGGGCCTGCTCCTCCTGGAGCCTTAGAGGGAAACTATTTCTTACAGCTACCTTTGTCTTCCCTAACTCAGGACTAGGGTGAGTTACCAATTTACAGCTGGGTAGACTGGAGCATGCCTGATATCAACAACTCAGTACACCACAGTGGACTTTACAGTAGTGGCAAGTCAAACAGACACTTTACAGTGGTAGGCCAGTTTCCTGGGTCCAGCCTTCGCAGTATTGTTATTGAGAATCATTTACAGTTACAAGAACGTTTGTTTTACCACATCAACACCAGTAGGACAGCTATACAGTCGATGTCAGCTTGACCTGTTCTGACAAGTGTAACGGTATCTGGGTCAGCACTTGTTGACATTTTGCACAGTACAGACAGTGTTCTAACTTGTAGTGATTGTTTATCCTTCTGAAGTAGAAGAGCAATGTTGAACATAAAATGCATATTTCATCGTTGGATCTTCATATGCTCAAAAAAATTGAACATTGTAATAGTGTAATACAAATCTATTATTTAATTGTTCATTAAAAGTGGCAGGTTATTGTTACAACACTATACCAGCATCACATTCTATCCACAATACATTCTATTAATTATATATATATGTATGCATTTATGCTATTAAGGTTTACATGTATTTATGTTTATATGTTATTTGTTGTGTGTTAAGTTAGTTTGTATTCTGCGGGCCTGGATGGGAGGTGACTAGAACAGGAAATACCAAGTGACATTGGTCTTGCTCTAGCGTTCTATAGGGAGCAAATTTCTTAATTGAAATTTGCATGCAACATTGTTTGCAAATATTTGTTAGCTGTGACGAAATTGTCCTTCTTGTTGTTTTTGTAATATTTTTTATGTTCTTTATTTTTGTTTGATTTGTTTGTATAATTTGTTGGTCTACTCTTTTCTATTTTTGATTTCTATACACCCTTATGTTTATACACTGTGGCGTTATTTGTCTTGTTATCTTATTGCAGTTATCATCACAGATTCTGTGATCATTTTCTTTCATTTGTCCTATTTAATTTAATTTGATTTCTGCAAATGTTTTCAGATTGTCTTTTCTTGTTTGTCCTTTGTAATGTCTTTAGTTGACATATGATATAGGAGGTATAGTTGAATACACATATTATAGTACAAATCAGTACTTTATGATTATTATTGTTATAAAATAAAGTGTACAAGACCTTTGTAAGGCTTGTCTCCCACAGTGATTGGGATAGAAAATATTATTTTCCACAGGTACTCAAGTTATCATTGGTTATATTATAAACAAAATAACCATACAAGTTTTTCACTAAGACTAAGTCTATAGTATAGACTTGTCTCCCATGAAAGTGAAATAAGGTAATTTATTTACTTTTTCAGGTTTCTGATTTAAGAAGACAAGATGTCTACATTAGATTACTTTATTGCACAAGGGAAATCCCTTGATAAGACTGGTAAAGAGTTAGAAGAATGGGAAACTGCTCAATTTGCTATTGCATTAAAATCAGAAGAGAAAAAACAAAAAGATGAGAATAAATGGAAAGCAGAAATTGAACAAAAGAAGATAGATGCTGATAATTTCAGATTGCAGATGCAAGCTGAGGAGAGAAAAGCTGCTGCAGAGGAGAGAAAGCTTCAAATAGAAGAAAAAAAATTAAAAGCTGCTGCTGAAGAGAGAAAAGCTGCTGCTGCTGCTGAAGAGAGAAAAGCTGCTGCTGCTGCTGAAGAGAGAAAAGCTGTTGCTGCTGCTGAAGAGAGAAAAGCTGCTGCTGCTGCTGAAGAGAAAAAAGCTGCTGCAGAAGAGAGAAAAGCTCTGGCTGAAGAGAAAAGATTAGAAAAAGAAGCTGATGCTGCTGCTGAACAAAAGAAATTGCAGATGCAGGTGGAGGAAAGGAGATTTGTGGCAGAACAGAAAAAAATTAGATAGAGAATTTGAAGAGAGAAAAGCAATAAGAGAACATGAATTTGAGCTAGAGAAATTGAAATTGACAAGTATGAGTAATGTTAATCAGGCATCTAGTGGTAATGATAAACCCTTTGTTTACAAGGTCAAGGTACCAGCGTTCAACTCTGCCAGTGACGATATAACATTCTGGCTTGATAGATTTGAACGTGCTTGTCGAACTCATAATGTGGATAAATCACAGTATGTGAATCAGTTGTCTGAAAATCTAAGAGGTGATTCTCTGAATAAGTTATATTTCGTTGAAGAGTCCGACAAGGATAATTATGATGCTATTAGGGCAGCTTTGATAAAGAGATATCAGCTGTCAGAGGAAGGTTATCGTCTTTTGTTTAAAACAATGAGACCTGAGGTAAGTGTAGAATTCTCACAATTCATTTCAAAAGCACGAATTACACTTTCACGATGGATTGAATTATCCAAAATAGAGAAAACATTTGATGGTCTTACGGATTTATTGCTAAGAGACAAGGTCATGTCTTCGGTAAATAAACCATTCCTAGAGTTCTTACATGAGCGTAAACCTAGTACATTAAAGCAAATGGAAGAATATTGTGACCAGTATGCCACGGCACACCCTGACATGATTCTTAGTAACACTAACATTAAAGAGGGTATGCCAGTTGCTTCGGCAACAGAATATAATCATAATTACTCACACAAATTCCAAGGAGCTAAAAATAAATTTGATAAAAAGGTTAATTGGAATAAGTATCAAAACCAAGATAACCACTCAAATCAGGGTTCTTCTTCGAAGAACTGGAATCGGGCTGACAGTCCTCGATATGCGAGGGGTGCCCATAATTATAGAAATTTCCGAAAAGGGAGTAACTATAGGAACTACCCAAGTTCTTCATGGAAACAACAAAACCAACATTACAGGGATACTCATTATAATAAGCATGATGATTATGATCATGAATATTGTGATTCAAACCCAAATAGGGGTTATAACAGAGGAAACAATAATTATAGAGTCAATTATAACCGAGGTAGATCACAACACAAAAGACATGGTAAATCTCATTACCAGGCTAACTCTGCACAACAAGAGTTCCATGAGGCCGGTAGTCAGAATAATGATAAAAAAGACTCTAATAATGTAGGATGTTCTGCTTTCGATTTTGATAGAGCATCTCAGTGTTCGCAATGCAAAACATTATTCGATCCAACCACTGTTTCTACTTTAAGCTGTGGTCACCCGCTTCCCGCTCTCCCTGCGTCAATCGCGCATAATGGAAGGGGTGCTCTTGTCTTCAATAGAGGTCTAATAGATGGTACTCCGGTATCAATTCTTTTCGATTCGGGGTGCACTACCATCGGAGTGAGGCAGTCGCTCGTAAATCCTTCTCGAGCCACAGGCAATGTAGTCAAATGTGTAACATTTGGTGGCACATTGGAGAAGTACTCCACTGCCATTATCAATATTGCTACACCTTTCTTTACAGGAGATGTGCAAGCATGTCTCTTGCCGAATCCGATCGCTGATCTTATCATCGGTCGCATTCATGGAGTGAAAGAATGAACTCCACAGCAAATTTCTAATTGGGAAAATGTTAATATGCAATCTGCTAATGCAGTAATCACTAGGGCTCAAGCTCTTAATATACCGCAATCTTCACATTCTGAAGATAATGATGCACAGATCCAAGATGATCCCTTGGAGATTTCCCATGATTCCTTTATAAAACAGCAGGAAGATGATCCTACTCTAAATAAATTCTTTACTCTGGCAACAAAAGGTGATCCGAATAAGGATACAAATCGTAAATCTTGGATTACGATGAGGAATGGCGTACTTGTACGTATGGTACAAGACTCTGCTAAGTCCATTCATTCTCAAATTCTTGTGCCTAAAAATATGAGAGTTAAAATCTTACAGCACGCTCATGATTCTCAGTGTGCTGGACATATGGGTTTTTCCCGTACTAAATCTAGAGTTCTTGCATCTTTCTTTTGGCCTGCTGTGAATAAGGACATACGAATCTATTGTCGATCTTGAAAAGTATGTCAAGAGGTTAAATCCAGAGGTCCACGCCATGCTGCACCTATTCAGGCTGCAGACATTCCCATTAGACCATTTCAAAAAATGGCGATAGACATCATTGGTCCATTTAAGATAAAGTCTGCTAGAGGACACCAATTTATTTTGACGTGTGTTGATATGTGCACACGTTGGCCAGAGGCTGTTCCTCTAAAGAGCATAACTACTGCTGATATTGCAGATGCTCTTTGGTTAATATTTTCTCGTCTGGGATTTCCAGCAGAAATATTATCGGACCATGGTACCCAACTCATATCGGATACCATGTCTCAAGTAATGTCGACTCTTAAGATAGAGAGATCGCTGAGTAGTATTTATCATCCTATGTCCAATGGGATGGTAGAACGTCTAAATAGAACTCTGAAGAACCTACTAGGTAAGATAACTGAAGATCATCCTCAGGATTGGGATAGGGTTTTACCCGCGGCTCTCTTTGCATACAGAGAGGTCACCAACGAACATACAGGATTTTCTCCCTTTGAACTTGTCTTTGGCGTGAAACCGCGAGGTCCTATGTCCTTACTTCATGATCTTATAACTGCTGATAATATTGTCGATGACACAAAATCCTCTTATGAATATGTCATCGCACTTAGACACAAGATTATTGAAGCATGCAAATTGGCAACCGCTTCTTCGGAATTTGCAAAACAAAAGGCAAGGGAATTTGCCAATAAAAAGAGATGCTTGCGACAACTTTGTCCAGGTGACAAAGCATTTGTCTTGCTACCTTGTAGGGAAAACAGACTTCTT
Source organism: Oreohelix idahoensis (assembly GCA_024509875.1). Lineage (NCBI taxonomy): Eukaryota > Metazoa > Mollusca > Gastropoda > Stylommatophora > Oreohelicidae > Oreohelix > Oreohelix idahoensis. The sequence goes on from JAMPIV010007520.1 coordinate 340,778, forward strand.
ATTTCTTGGAAAGGTCCGTACGATATAATATCAAAAGTTTCCGATGTTGACTATATCATCGATATTGACGGGAAGCGTAAAACCTTCCACATCAACATGCTCACGGAATTTCATGAACGTCCGGATTATTTACAACCTGTTTTCCAGGCAACGGACAATTTTCCAGTCCAACATGGACATTACTCATCACTGTCAGTAATACAGGATGAGGAAACGAGTTTCTCGGATGTAAATCTACCTTTTCCAATGATTCCGCTTCACTCTAATGAATCATGGAAAGATGTTGCGATTTCTGTTGAATTATCTCCAGGAGAGCAGAAAGAAGTTTCTACTATGTTAGAACAATTTCAGGATGTCCTTACTGACATTCCTGGTCAAACTGATGTCATTCAACATGACATTATTCTTACTGACCATAATCCTATAAGAGTCAGACCGTATCCTATCCCGATACATTTTCAAGCACAGGTAAAGAAAGAGTTGGATGAGATGATAGAGTTAAAAATTATTGAACCATCCACATCAGCATATTCTTCGCCGATGGTTATTGTACGAAAAAAGACAATAACATACGTCTCTGCGTGGATTATCGCAAATTGAACCAAGTGACGAAATTTGATGCTGAACCTATGCCTTTACTAGAAGAGCTACTTACGAGACTATCAAATTCCAATTTCTTTACTAAACTTGATTTGTCTAAGGGATATTGGCAAGTTCCATTATCCGAACACGCCAAACCGTTTACTGCTTTTTCGACGCCTAGGGGTCTATTCCAATGGAATTTCATGCCTTTCGGTCTTATGAACGCCCCTGCAACATTCGTACGCATGATGCGTCAAATCCTATCTCATCGCTCAGATGTCATTGCATATCTTGATGACATCTGTCTTTTCAGTGATACTTGGAACGATCACTATAATGGGATAAATGAACTATTGTCTATCTTACGCGAGCATAACCTGACAGCGAAACCATCGAAAGCGTGTATTGGTTTTAGCGAAATATCTTTCTTAGGTCACCGTGTTGGTCATGGGTTCCTAAAAACAGAAGACCATAATACAAGTAAGATACTTAACATTTCTATTCCTAAGACTAAAAAGCAAGTGCGAAGTCTCTTAGGTCTAATACAATTTTATGGACGATTCATTCCGAATCTGTCCTCCATTATGTCACCTCTTTCTTCCTTGCTAAAGAAAGGGTCTCCTAATGTAGTCCATTGGACTCAAGAATGTCAATCCTCTTTGGATAAGGTTAAAACTATGTTTTCTACTTCACCTATCCTAGTATTGCCTTCTAAGGATAAGACATTTATTCTTCGTAGTGACGCTTCATCCACAGGGATTGGAGCAGCACTAATGCAAGAGTACTCTGGAACTCTGCATCCTGTGATGTATATTTCTCGGAAATTAAATGCCGCAGAGAAGAATTACTCGGTCCTAGACCGTGAATTATTGGCTACGGTTTGGTCAATCCTTAAACTGCAAAGATTTCTTCTTGGCGCGCATTTCATTGTGGAAACTGACCAGAAAGCTCTTACGGCTATTCAGAGTAAAAATCTGAAGAGCGCAAGATCAACGCGATACGCGATTGCTCTGCAGCCGTTTCATTTTTCGGTGCGAGCTATCCGTGGGTCAGAAAATGTGATGGCAGATATTTTGTCTAGATGCCCACATGATTCATAACTGTTAAATGATATGCCTAACTTTGCTACAGTTGTTCCTATGTTGAAATGTGTACACATATGTAATATATCATATATTGATTGTAACACTATTTAGCGGTTCATTGATGTTTATTCACCGCTGATCTTTCAATGTTTTTTCGTCTTTGATGATCATGATGTTAAGATATCTAAGATGAAATTTATTTATAAACTGATATAGAAAGTGTGGCATTGCCAATATTGTAGTATGCGTGGGTGACACCTCTCTGGAAATATTTATACTTAGAGAAATACTTTCTCTAAGTTCATGAAATATATTCTCAATGCTTATCATCTGCGCATTGTTATTGGTGCGTTGTGAGCCTATTGTATGTTGCTCCTAGATGTATTTCAAAAAAAAAAAAAAAGTACCATTTTTTTTCCCCGAGGGGTGTGGTAATCTGTTGCGTGCATATTTTGACGCATATATTACAAAAATACGATATGGCTATTTAATATGGAAAATATATACTTGCATTCATTTGTGTATGAAAATGCTTCCTCTGGTAAAGCTAGATAATTCATGATTGATTTACACTTTTGATTATATGAGTGATCTTTCTTGATATTGATTAAGCGCATGGATATTGAATTCATGTCCGTTCTTATTTGTTCGGGCCAGAAAATAGATTAATTTTGCTTGTTATGTTTATGGCCTGAATTCATATGTATTACATATTATTAGTACAAGTAGATTCAGTCCTATATTGTATATTTTGTATGGGTAGGCAGGACTATATTCTTTATGCCGCTCTAGCGGAGGTATTGGTTGTCTTAACGAGTCGTGATGAGTTCCGATATACCGCCTACAATGGCTGGTCACGTATTTTCTAAGGGCTGGTCCTTTCTTGAGTGAAAAATGATTTATGAAATGATTTCTTCAGTAGGAGATTGTGTCTCTACAAGATTATAGTGTTAGAGACTCTCCTCATGTACTGTATTATGTGCTATTCGGACTCAAGGTAAATCCAGATCCCTTTTGATGATCTCCTTATGGTTAGCCTAGATGAAGCAACGTATTTTCGTGCATCGTTGGTCATTTAACTAGATATTGTTATAGATGACAGGTTCCATCAGCGCTTATGTCTTCATGAAGTAACCTTCTGACAAAGGGACTGTATGGTAACTCTAAGAAAATTATACTTATTCAAGTTTGGAATCAACTTTGGCTGATGATTATTCTTCTGCTGGGCGAGTGAGCGAAAGCTCAGGGAAGGAGGCCATCTTTGTATTTCTGTCATCATTTTGATCACTGTCCAGAGAACGGGTCGTGTATCTTACTATTCGGACAGTGGCATGGAGATCTCATTTATATGATAACCCCTCATCGTGGTTTCACAGTATGATATAAACATTGAACATAAGCAACTTAAGAACTTAGCAAGGGAAAGGAGGTTCGTCCATCGAACTCTTCAGTTGTTTACCGATCTGCCTTTACTGACGCGTTCAGTCAGATAGGGGATGCGGCCATAATGTATAACCACATTGAATGCTGTTTTTTGGTACCACCCATTATATTTGAATGTGCCATGACATGGGATCTACTATTTATGCCTGAAGATTGATGTGTCGACATGTACCTATGTTCTATTCGTTCTGTCCCAGTATGTGCGTCTGAATAAACTGTATAAAAAGATTCCAGCAGTCTGCATTGGTGCCTTATAGACATAAGTGTATGAGTGCTTTAGATTGGTCAGGATACGAACAGTCCATCATTCGCGTTAACAACACTCTACACTCGTACTCCATATTTACACCATCCTGCGTCGGTTGAATTGACCAAGTTAAGGGCCTGCTCCTCCTGGAGCCTTAGAGGGAAACTATTTCTTACAGCTACCTTTGCCTTCCCTAACTCAGGACTAGGGTGAGTTACCCATTTACAGCTGGGTAGACTGGAGCATGCCTGATATCAACAACTCAGTACACCACAGTGGACTTTACAGTAGTGGCAAGTCAAACAGACACTTTACAACGCCATTAACTAAGGATGAGGTGGGAAATGGGTAATAAGCGGTACATTTATATGGTCGTTTTGTGCACTGTTAGCCATGATTCTTTGTAGCACATTATTATTTGTGATAGAAAAATGTGTATGTATTCGTATCACAGGAATGGAGGTAATCAATGTTTACCGTTAAATAGAAATCGCAACAGTAGAATCAAGGGTAATCTTTACCTTTAGTGCCGTCGAGTATGTATAATATGCGTATTTTCGTACCATTTAGAGTTAGGTTTGGGGTTAAGCCTAATCCTAACCCTAACTCAATACACATATTATACAAACTCGACGGCACTAAAGGTAAAGATTACCGAATCAAGAGTAATTTTTTCAGTAGTAGATGAGAGCGCATGGCGCATGCATATGCGCAAAACATCGGAGCTTAGGGTCATATGCTTATGGTAAATGGTGTATGGCATGATTGCCAACGAAAAGTAGATTACGTGCGAAAAACCTAACTTGGATAGCTATCAATTTGGTAGCTAATTAAGTCGTCAGGGGTTAGGATTAGAGTGGGTTTAGATTTAGGAATGCTAAACTTAACATAAACTCTAATGCTAACTGTAACAAAGCGGTTGACTTAATTGACCACCGGATCGATATAAATTCGGGCAACATGGAAGATAGGTTCCATGGCACTCAATTTAGACTAAGCTGTCAGAGTTATGCGTGCAATTTATAATAATAAGAATTTTATATTTATATTATTTTTTATTCGTTAATAAAACATATTAAATTTATATTCGTTGGTCTTATATTGCTTGTAACTGCTCTGCTGTAAATAGGAAATATCTAAAATGAGTCAATTCGAAATAATGATGTAGTCACTTTGTCTATGTGAATCATTTAGGCCTAGTCGTTTCAAACATCGTCGTCTGCCATATTAGCGTCACCCACTTGACAACCACTCTTTATATTAGAAAAAGTAGATAATAATATACTCTAGCTCCTTAACTTCTATGCAAAAGAGCGCAGCATATATATATATATATATATATATATATATATATATATATATATATATATATATATATATATATATATATATATATATATATATATATATATTATTTTATTTTTTTTATCTTGCGGGAAGTGTGTTCCAAATCACTCTATGTTCTGTTGCAGAGGTTTTACACACTGAGATTGCCAACCTATTATCCTGTTTTCGTTTTTTGTGGCATGTGAATTTGAGAATAGGTTCAATTTGACATAGTATTGCGCTCGGATATTAACAAACAAAAAAACACAGACGAAAACATGTGCATGCAGCGACTTAAAAACTATCCCTTAACCTACGCAATACAGGTACATAAATCACCACAAAGCTGTCTCGTTATTCAAGTGAATTTCTACCCCTTTCAATCACTGACACCTCTGCCTGACTCGTTTTCTACATCATCATCTCCAGATTCAAATACTCATATTCATCATCAAATGCTGTTACCTTCAATCGAACTCTCCGTAGTTTTAGCTTTCCTCTTCTCGGAGTCCGGAGTCACCAAGGAGCGCGGGGGGGAGAGATAGCCCGGGGGGTCTGAGTGGCAGGCCAAACTGCAAGAATAATCTCATTGCACCATGTTGGAGAACAGAAAGGGAAAACTGAGTGGCAGGCCAAACTGCAAGAATAATCTCATTGCACCATGTTGGAGAACAGAAAGGGAAACCTGAGACTTTTGAATGGTAAGTTAATCAGCATGTCCTTTTGCGCTGCTTATGGAGCATGTCCCCACCCCCAACTGCAGATGGCCGCTGTGCAGGAAACCTGCACCAAAGCACGTTCATGTGATCCTGCAGTGGTGGTATTTGTAACAGTTTGTTTGACCTAATGAAGTTACCAGCCATAAGCACAAGCTTAGATTAATAGTCTCTTACGGCATACCCGACACATTAATGGTCCTGTTCTTTCTCAGTTGTATTCAGAAACATCCGGGAACTACACGGGAACGAGACAAAATAAATATTAGATTGTAAAACTGTAGGCACTTTGAAGAAAGAAAGAAAGAAAGAAAGAAAGAAAGAGCACATAAAGCACATGTTTCAATGCCGTGACCAGGCCATGATATCTAGCCATTTTGGAAGCATGTTGCACATGTAATCTGGATTCAAATGACAATGTCAGCCCAATTATTATAATCTGGCGTGATGACAGCACGGTGTCTGCCCGTTACTGAGACTTACTAATGGATTTGTGTTGTTCCTCGCCCATGTTGGTTAGTGCCATTTCCTAGTTGTTTGAGGCATGAAGAATAATAGGTAAGTCTAAGTTTCTTTGTTTGGGGTTTGTTGACTCTCCTGCTGACAGGAAATATGTATGTGTAATATTAGGCTTATTTCCCTATTGCCGTCAACCTTACCTAGCCTGTTGTAGTAATTAGCTGACAGAGTAAATGAACAACATAGAAAACCAATGTAAGATTATTTACAGGCATGCAATTCATCCAAAATTGTGGAACATGTGTTGAGAAAAAATAGACCTAGAGAATTGCACAATATAGTAAAACAGTATATAACTAGAACTAAACTTAACTTATAAGGATCAATGATGGTGTAGCCTGATGGCGTGCTCGTGTGGGTGATGGAAGATAAATGGTGAATTTGATGTAATCTTGGATACCCCCAGGCTTTCTAGCACTTTTCACCTTGTTAACACCAGGGCAGTTGTGAGAGACTTTACTTTGTTGTTTGTTTTTGTGTTGTTGTTGTTTTTTGCATTTTTAAAATTTTTATTGTTTGTTTCTTGAAAAGGGGAGGTCACACACAAATACATTCACACACTTTTGGTTGTGATTTACTCTATTTGGACTGAGTGGAGGGGGACAGAAGATACTATATTTAGATATCGAAAGTCTGATTTTATTGTCTTGAATTTATTACACTATATGTCCTAATTATAACCCATCAAGGGTTGAACGGGATACTTTTTAACAAAACAACAACAACAACAAAGTACGCTGTTATGGTGATTATATATGATATATATATATATATATATATATATATATATATATATATATATATGATATATATATATATATATATATATATATATATATATATATATATATAAATCAGAGGCACATCTCCAATCCAACCTGCAAGTCTGGAAGGAAGAGCTGGAGAAGAGAGGGATGGTCATAAGCAGCTCTAAAACAAAATCCACGGTGATATCACGAGAAGAAAGAAAACATCAGATTAAGCTGGGAGAACAGGTCCTGGAGCAGGTCGACCACTTTAAATACCTCGGAGCTATTATAGACCGAAAGGGAGGCATCAAAGAAGAGTTGGCCACTCGAAAAGCAGCAGCTGGGAGACTTTTTCAGGCCATAAATCGAGGATTCCTCAGCAAGAGAGAGGTTGGTAAGAAAACGAAGATGGCTGTATACCGCTCCACCTATGTCCCAATCTTGACATACGGATGCGAGTCATGGGCAATGACTACAACCCATAAAAGCCAGATCCAAACCTCAGAAATGAGGTATCTGAGGAAGGTGGTTGAAGTAACAAGAAGAGACATGGTACGCAACCAGACGATACGTCAAGGCCTTAAATCCTACCCCCTGCAGACCCAAGTAGAACAGTCCCAATTAAGATGGTTTGGCCATGTCTGCAGAATGGGAGAAGATCGGATACCACGACAAGCATGGGAAACAAAGAGCCAAGGATCCAGACCCCGAGGACGACCCAGAGTCCGCTGGGAGGACAACATTAGACAATCTTTGAAGGACCGAGGACTAGAATGGAACCAGGCCAGGAGGAAGACAGCCGATAGGATAGTCTGGCGCTCTCTCTTCCAAACCTCTACACCTCACGGTAGAAGAGGAACGACTAAGTATATATATATATATATATATATATATATATATATATATATATATATATATATATATATATATATATATATATATATATATATAATGCCAGCTTTTACTGTCAGAGGCTCAATTTGGGCCCGGCGGAACTGTTTCCACTGACGGGAGAAGGGGCGAAGGTGTGCGACTGCTGTTAAAACCTACAGCTTCGGGCAGATATGGCTCATGATCCTTGGTTGGCAGCTTATCTAAGAGAAGGAACTCTGAATTCAAACCACCGCTGCCTTGCGGGAATATCCATTTATGGAATTGGCTTCGGGAGTAAACCCTGAGGATAAATCCGGAGTCGCAGTCCCTAAGGCAGTCTAATGTTGATTTTACATTATTCTGGCAACTCCTGCGACGTGGCTGGTAGCAAACTGTATCGGCTACTGCCGTTCCTTTGGATCTACCAGCTGCATGGGCAACAGCTTGATCTCCATATAACTGTGCCCAAGCTTGCACCCTGGAGAGGACATTTCAGCTTCACAAACGTTCACCGAGTACTAGAACCCTACAGATCCTGACAGCTACGAGAAGCAAAGTTCAACAAACTGCTTGACGCTGTGTAAATGACTATTGGCTCCAGCTCAGTGAGAGCATCCAGACCGCAGCGCAAACAGACAACATTAGACAAATGAATGACTTATAAATAAAGCCCTTGGTCCCCAAAAAAGTAAGACGGCACCGCTAAAAACCATCAGCTGAGAGAAGCTAACTGATAAGGGTAAGCAGATGGAGAGGTGGGTCGAGCACAACTTTGAGCTTTACGCCAGAGAAAATACTGTTACGCCTGCAGCCCTTGATGCTGTCAAATGCCTGCCAACTATGGAGGAGCTGATTGCCGAACCAACATTAGAGGAACTCAGAAAGACCATTGATAGCTTGGCCTCTGGCAAAGCACCAGGCAGTGATGGGATTCCTCCGGATTTAATCAAATGCTGTAAGAGCACGCTATTACATCCCCTGCATAGGGTGCTGTGCCAGTGCTGGGAAGAGACAATTATTCCTCAAGACATGCGAGATGCCAAGATTGTAACACTGTATGAAAATATGAAAATAACTACAGAGGCATCTCTCTCCTCAGTATTGTTGGTAAGGTTTTTGCCAGAGTCATCTTAATGCGAGTACACAAGTTAGCTGAGTGTGGTGGATTTAGATGTTATGAAATGTTGTTGTTATGTATTTATATTGTTCTGAATGAGGTCAGCTGTGAAGGCCCCTGAGTATAACAATTTTTAGGGTGAAGTCTCAGGGAGCCTTTCTGCTACCACCTTATGATCTCATTCAGACTTATTCTTGACTAGTATGTATGATGACTACGTCTAATGTCTAGGGTTATGAACATGTGGTGTGATGGTACTTTAATACTTAAACACCAGTGGCGTATCCTGGTAATGCGAGCTAGGCGTGCTGCTACTTAAAATGAATATGTACGCCTACTATTTAACTTCTTCCCCTCTTAATTTAAAAACCAACTATATTCAATTAAGCAACGATAGTTATTAGAGGTATATGTCAATTATCTCCGAAATACTAATTAACTTACAACATGAAACTCACTGTCACTGTAATAATCTGCATTCCCGGCACCTAACAAAAATTAATCACAAAAAACACTGGACGGACACAGCTGATTTTTACAACTCGAGAGCTGCAAGACCACCGCACGCATGTTCGTATTGTATTGACGTATCTGGCCATGACCCCGATCCACACAAACCAGTCTTCAAGCGTAAAACCGAAAGGTGCCGCACGCATAGTGACGGAATTACCCGAGAAACTTCGGGCGATTGCTACCAACCAGAAAAAACTGCACTATAAAACGCGTCTGGGAAACTGAAACTAGATATACTCGTAGATTCTATGCGGGAAATTCCGTTATCCTGATGCGTGCTGTCCGAAAGCAGAACATTATAAGAGAAATATTTTATAGAATAATACATTAAATTTTTATTTTCCTTCGGGCATAGGTGTGCGCAGCACGCACAGCACACATAGAGAATACGCCACTGTTAAACACACACACACAAACAAATATTAAATTCTATGATCAACTGAACTAACACCGTGCTTTAAATTTTGGTATTAACTATTTTTTACAATTTTATTTTGTCCTGATCCTAGTATTCTTCTGGTCAGGACTTTCAACTCAAAAGTAATCAATTTATATACATCTAGGCAATTCACTTAAACACAAGGGACAAATTGTCCAAACACATATTTTACAAATCTAATAATGGTGTTAATAAATTTCTAATATTACGGTTAAACTAGCACTGGTTGGTGGGTCGGGATTCTGTAATCACTCCCATGTCTCTATTTCACAACTTTTAATTTTAACTCCTGGGGTGGAATAGTTTTATTTATTTCAGTTAGGAAACACTAATTTTCGTTGATGAATAGTCATGTGCCAGATTATATACTTATCTGCCAACGGCCACTGTTGTACTTGTCCAAAAGTAATAGGGTAGACAGCGTGTACACCTATCACTACTGGAATACAAAGTCTTCTCAAATTCTTCACTCAGAAATCTGGCACCGGACTAGTGCCAGACAAAAACCCTGTAACATGAAATAATGTTTCCTTGTTTACATCCTGTTTAATCTACTATTTCCACAATTATAATACATGCAAAATCAAAGACCTGGGTCAGATCTATCTGACCAACCCAACTCATCCACATCACAAGGTGTACCAGTTCTTTTCACATTCCTCTCCTCTAATGGCTGCACTGCATCTGCAATATTATAGTTTATAAACTAATAAAACGGTATTGAATCAGTTTTACAAATAACAGTTCACACGAGACAAGGGAAGTTTCGGGTTTTACCCTTCGTCAGCCACAAACAGGTGACAAAGACAAAACTGACATATAAGTACTAGAAAACTATACGATGATGAGAAATATACAACAAATGGGTGATACAAGCAGATGGAAAACGTAAACAACAGTGATGAGAGGAAAAAGGAACAACAATAATACAAGAAAACCGTAAAATCTAAAAGAAATACTGAAACAAGAAAGTAAATAATCAACGAAACAAAAAAAAGAAGAATAAACAAAACTGTTAAACTAGTAAAAGTAAGCTTAGCTCGATCCAAAGAATCTGTGTAAGAAAGCGGTAGTCTCTTGTCAAAGAAATTACAAGGAAGTGACGTACGATAGCGACAAAACAAGAGATATAAAAAGATACGAAACGAACCAAAGCAAAAACATAAGAAGATAGATCTAAAAGACAACGAATAAAGAATGAAAAAGAGAAAAGCTACCAGAATTTATGCAAAATGATGTTGTATATTCAAACCACCGGGAGCTAAAACACCCATTTTAAAAATAAGGCGATTCTCCAACGAAAAGCGAGTCTTGTCATTACCGGCACATGAACGGAGGGCAGTGACATGTATATCGGAATTACCTGAATGGTCAGGCCTATTGAAATAAAGGGCCACCGGTAAATGTTTGTCATGATAGATGTCATTCAAGTGCTCACGAAACCTGTCTGCCAAACGCCTACCAGTTTCACCAATATAGGTCATGCCACATCTCTTGCAGATGATAGCATAAATCAGGTTTCTGGATTCGCACGTAAATGACTCTCTAATAATAAATTTTCCTTTCGGAAAAGTGACTGTCTGAGTTTGGAGTACAAATGGACAGGTCTTGCATATCCGGCGTTGGCACGGTTTAGTACCAAAGTAAGATGGGCTAGAATGTCGCAAGCGACTGTGTACAAGAATATCCCTAAAATTCCTATCCCTACGATAAGCTACCAAAGGTGTATCACGAAACAACTCTTTGGTATCAGGATCAGAGTTGAGAATAGGCAGATGTCGAAACAGAATTCTCTTTACCGCCAGGCAGTGAGGATGGAAAGTTAGAACCAGTTTGAGTCTGTCAGATTGGACAGAAGGTTTAGTAGTGAGTGCCGTCTGACGAGTGACGCGTGTGATACGATTAAGGGCATCAGATAACACTTGTTCTGGATAAAGACGTTGGCGAAAGAACTCAAGCATCTCTTGAGCTCGCTGATGAAAATCATCGTCATCGTGACATAACCGACGCAAGCGAAGAAGTTGAGAAAAGGGAATGGAATTTTTACAACTAAGAGGATGCGATGAAGTATAAAGAAGGAAACCATGAGCGTCAGTAGCCTTATAATAGACAGACGTTTTAAGACCAATAGGGCTAATAGTCACAGTGATGTCAAGGAAGTTCACTGAGGTCGTAGAAATTTCAAAAGTGAATTTTATGGCAGGATTGAAATTACCAACATAGTCAATAAATCGACGGAGGTCTACCTCAGACATGTCAGTAATGCCAATACCATCATCAATGTAGCGGCGGTAAAACTCGGGTATTGGCCCATCATAATTTTGAAAGACCAAATATTCAAAGTGGCCCATAAAAAGGCAAGCGTAACTAGGGCCCATCTTAGTACCCATAGCAACTCTTTTGATACTTCTTTTTACTTCTTTGTTTGCTTCTGTGTACATTTCTTGAGCCTTGGCTTTGGAACTTCTGGTTTTGCTTGTGTTTAACTCTGCTTTCTTGTTTTTTCTGTCTTTTATCTAATTGATGGTTTCTGTTGTTATCCATGCTTTTTGTTGTCTTTCCCTTTTCCCCAGTATTTCTTCACATGTCTCCTTCCATACCGTTTTGACCTGCTGCCAATAGTCTTCTGTATTCTCTACATCTTCCAGCTGTTGTAGCACTTGGAATTTGTTGGATACTGTGACCGCAAATTTGTCTCTTGTTTTTTTTATTTCTTAGCTGTCCTACATTAAACTGTTGTCTATAATTTTGCATTGTTGCATATCTCTTGAGTTTCATTTTTGCTTTGGCTTTCAGAAGATGGTGATCTGATGCCACATCTGCTCCTCTATATACCTTTACATCCTGCAATGATGATCTAAACTTCTTCTTTATGCATATATGATCGATCTGATTTTCTGTTCTATGGTCTGGTGATATCCATGTTGCCTTGTGTATTCTCTTATGTGGAAACATGCTTCCTCCTATAGCCAGTTGATTTGAAGCACAGAAGTTTGCGAATAGTTCTCCATTTTCATTCATTACTCCTAGCCCATGTTTTCCCATGACTTCTTCAAATCCGGTGTTGACTGTACCTATCTTTGCATTCATGTCACCCATCAAAATTGTGATGTCTCTTCTTTTTACTTTATCCATAATTTCCTGTAGTTTAGTATAAAATGCTTCTTTCACAGACTCTTCTTTGTCATTAGTTGGTGCATAACATTGGATGACATTTACATGAATTTTCTTTTTAGCTGTTTTAAAAGTAGCTGTTATTATTCTGGGTCCAACAGCTTCCCATTCAATGAGTGCTTTCTGTGCTTCTTTAGATAACATAAGAGCTACCCCTTCACTGTGGTGTGAACTTTCGTCGTCATGTCCTGAGGACAGCACCAATTCACATGTGATGAGTTTCTTCCTGTCTACCCCATTCCACTTTGTTTCACACATTCCCAGAACCTCGATTTTGTATTCCCTCATTTCTGCTGCTACTTGCGCCACTTTCCCTTGTTCGTTTAATGTCCGAACATTCCAGGTGCCAAATCTGGAAGTTCTCCTAGAAGAAAGAAGGTTAGTCAGCAACACAGACTCCTTTCGGCTTTCTCTGTGTTGCATCATACGCCTACCCGCGAGAGGACCTTCCCCTGTCTTGGATGGCTGTGTTTTATTTCCTTTATTTGACTTGTCCATATTTGTTGAAGTTTTTTGTGGTTTAAATTTTTTACAGGATGGGGTAACCGGCTGGGCAACTACAGCTGAGATTTAAAGATGTGTGCAAGAGAGACATGAAAGCATTGGACATTATTCCAGCAACCTGGGAGGATGAAGCTGCCGACTGCACCAAGTAGCAATGCTTTCTACGGGGCCACATTAGATTGGGCAAAAAGAGGCTCTTACAACAAACAAAAGAGACAAGTACACACTGAAAGAAACATCAGGAAAAAATGTGCTGAGGCCTATCACCTCAAGGGAGCATCATTCCTATAGTTAGCTGTGACTGAAGGAGGTTATTACACATGTAAGGGAGCATCATTCCTATAGTTAGCTGTGACTGAAGGAGGTTATTACACATGTAAGGGAACCAATGGCAGTGATCGTTTCATGCTCAATAAGGAGTGAAAGGGGCAATGATGAAAGAATTATGATGAAGCATTCCACAGCCGATACACAGAACTTACATTATCATAAAGAAGTGGATAATGGACAATGATTAAAGAAGCAACAACAACAACAAAAATACATGCAGAAGACCCCACACATGTGGTTTTATAGAAAAGTAGTATATGCTAATCAACATCATACATCAAAAGCCATGACCACAGACTTTATGTTACAACCTCCCTAGTAGATATAATAATTCAGTCTATCTATCTTACCACTCTCTGACTGGTAGATTGACTGTGATTTCCATCCAATGTCGTTGTGCTTCAAAGTCACCATACATTGGAGGTTGACCCTGACCTAAAAATAATACAGAAATAAATTATGTATGTATTGTGTAACTTGTCAAATCATCTGGTTTTAAAAACAGATTAGTAGACACATGCCGCCATGTTGCCCATGTGGCTATCAATGCATTGGCTGTGTCACATGGAATGATTAAAATATCAGCAAGGGTTTTCTTTAGGGATTATTATGAATGTTCAAGTGTGTAAGAGAAGTATGAATGGAACATTGTCTGTGATATGGGTTTGCCGAGTTAGTTGGTAGTAAGTTGCACTCTCCTGTTGTTAATTTTAATGTACGGCCTCAATGTTTGGGGCACGTCATTATTTTTAAAAGGCTTGAAACAAGGTTTGGGCTAGCGTTAAAAGACTATTTTTTAAGTTGAAAAATAGAGTGTCAGTTAGAGTTGCAGTAATCGTTAGAGGCTTTGGTTGATGTAGGAAACAATAGACCAGAGGCAGCTTTGTTTGCCGGAAACACTGCATTTTGCTTCAAGTTATAATTTTTTTGTTTTGGTTTTAATTTAAAGCGTCAGTGTTTGTCGAAGGACATTATTGTTTTCGACAAAACTCGAAACAGGGTTGAGGTTAGGTTAAGGATAGCTGTAGCGTAAATATGGAAGGCTGCTCTGGCAACATAGTGGCCTCCTATCTACTATTCCAATCAATAATAAGGGTTAGGGTTAAGAATCCTAAACCCTAACCCTAACAACGTGCATGACTTATTTGGATGACACAGAAGAACACGTCCCACTTATCTTCATTTCAACAAAAGACAAAACAAAAAAAATAAGCTGAAATTAAGAAGAGTGGGGCATGTTTGATGCCATCTAAACAAGTCGCCCATGTCGTTAAGGTTACGATTAAGGTTTTGGTTTAGGATTCCTAAACCCAACCCTTATCCCTCATTACTGTGCCTCTGAATTCTTTTTAGATTAGGGTTGCCATATCGTTCACCGCAAAAAGAAGACAATGTTCAATTTTTAGTCATGAAAAGGAGGACAAGGGAGGACAATATAATGAAAAAGTAGGACATATTTATTCAATAAATAAATGACAGTGAAACTTATTTATTACATATCAAACGATAAGTTCAATAGACCTTGATTTTGTGTTTATTGATAAATTTATGATGATAAACACTAGCTTTTAAAAAGCTTGATTACTTTTTAAATACATATAGAAAAACACTTTGTTGCCATCTATACTGTTCAAAAAAGGAAACGCATAGCTATCCGAGGACGCATTTTTATGAGTTTGTAAGTAAAATTTGGTGCTAGGGTATATAAAAACCAGCCTCAAATGTTCTTTACAGTGTCAAATGCACGTGTTGACCTGAATTGCGTTCGTTTTTGTAATCATTACAACGCAGTGGTCAATAGTGTTTATGACGCAATTTTTGACCACAGCTCATGTTGCGCGCACGTGAAAGCAACAAAATTTGGGGTGAACACTATTCACTGACTATGCAACTGAAACCCTATAAAAGGATAACGCTACACACAAAAAATTCAGTTCATTTTCAAGCAGACATTTATGGCGTCTCTATCGATAAATTTAAGGAACATTGCTATTGGCCGACTGCATGCAGGCGAAAGTCAAAGTCAGGTTGCCAGGCATCTAAACGTGCATCAGAGTACCATCAGTCGACTTTGGCACCGGTTCCAAGCCACTGGCTCAGTTGAAGACCGGCATCGCAGTGGACGACCCAGAGTGACAACAGCAGCGGAGGATCGCTTTATTCGGCTTTGTCACCTCAGAGACAGGTTTACAACAGCTTCCTCAACTGCCCAGTCATTGCCTGCAGGACGTCATGTATCTGATCAGACTGCATGACGCTGGACTTTGGGCACAACGACCTCACCGAGGACCTGTCCTTACGCGCCGCCATCGCCAAAATCGACTTCTTTGGGCCAACCAGCATCGTCCCTGGGCAGCTGACAATCAATGGAGACGTGTCTGGTTTAGTGACGAATCTTTCTTTTTGTTGCAGCATCATGATAGACGGCGTAGGGTCTACCATAGGCGAAATGAACGTTTTGCCCAAAATTGAGTTGATGAAGCTCCGCTGCACGGTGGTGGAGGTGCAATGGTGTGGGGAATGATCAGTTACAACGGAAGGAGTCAATTGGTGCACATTGAAGGAGGTTTGAATGCGCAACGATACGTCAATGAAATTCTTCGACCCCATGTCCTTCCACTTTTGGCTGCCCAAAGGTCTGTGTTTCAACAGGACAACGCCAGACCCCATTGTGCACAGTTGACCACGCAGTTCCTGACTGCCAACAACATTCTCACCCTTCCCTGGCCATCCCTGTCTCCAGACATGAGTCCGATTGAGCACCTGTGGGATGAGCTGCATAGATGTGTTTGTCGCCGAGACGTTGCTCCAGCCAATCGTCGTGATCTGTTCCAGGCACTCCAGGAAGAGTGGGCAGCCATCCCACAGGCCCACATCAGATGTCTGATCGCATCCATGCCCAGGAGATGCCAGTCGCTGATCGATGCAAGAGGAGGCCACACACCGTACTAACGGGAAAGCCCGTACGCCAAAAAACTCTCGTGACCCAGATGCAAAACAACTGTCAATTGATTGGTTGAACCCTAAGGTATTCTTGTGTGCAATTTGAACAATTAACTCATTAAATTAAAAAAGTTATTGAATGTCAAAATTATGGCTATGTGTGTGCCTTCAGTAGCTATGCGTTTCTTTTTTTGAACAGTATACATTACGCCAGTTCCACTTTACATTTTGTTATAATTATCCCAGGTAAACGTAACATATTTCTCTCAGGAAGTCATATTTTATACAAGTGTTTCAGTCAGATATTTTGAAATTTTTTTTTTCTGCCTTATTTAATGCATTCTGCACCTTAATTAATTTGTATGATAAAACACAATACTGAATGATTATTTAAAATATTTTGCCAGAGCCGTGTTTGTTTACATCAGTGGGAACTCTATATTAAGCAACACTGTTTTTTTTTCCAGTCTTTTAAAAAGTGTATGAATGGAGTGTTTTCATGCTGGTGCATGCAAATGTTTTGACAATTCTGAATCACGGCAAACATTGTGAAGTACAGTCTACTGATTTGAAACTACTGTGATGTTTTACACCATGAAAAACAAAAGGGCCTTCTGTAGCAGCAACATTATTCTGTTGCGTCTCTTGCACAAATGACATTCTGTTTCTCAATCTTGTAGACCACTGGAAAAACATGAAAATTTCTGTTTCAATTCATCTGCACACACATTCATTTTGGCACTTAGCGTAACATTATGTAGTATATGTAAAATGTCATTAATTAATGTTTAATTAAATATTAAAGTTATTTGTAACGTAATAGATTTATTTTCTTTTTAGCTGTTTTAAAAATAACAGCTACTTTTAAAACAGCTAAAAAGAAAATAAATGTAAATGTCATCCAATGTTATGCACCAACTAATGACAAAGAAGAGTCTGTGAAAGAAACATTTTATACTAGACTACAGAAAATTATGGAAAAAGTAAAAAGAAGAGACATCACAATTTTGATGGGTGACATGAATGCAAAGATAGGTACTGTGAACGGTAGTTTGGTTTTGATAGGGTAAAATGAGTGTAGGAGTAGTTTTTGCAAGGGAGATAAATCTAGAAATACGTTTTTGAAGATGACGTTGTTTAGAGTTAAGCATTTTGAATGAGTTACAAATTATGGTAGAACCAATTTGCATGTTAAGATTTAGTAATAAGGTTTAAAGAGGAGAATGTGGATTTGTGTATATTTAGCAAAGGGAGTCAACTAGAGATTACATCCCTTGATAAATTAGTGAGTTGTGCTCAAAAAAAAAAAAAAGTATGCACATGAATATTGTGTTAGTGAGTTGTGCTCAGAAAAAGTACGCACGTGAAAAGTGTGATTAATGATACATGAGAGGAGTGAACGAATAATGTTAGAACAGGGATCAGGCGGTTGATATTGAGACGCGCTAGGCGTAGGAAGGAAAAAGGGTTTTCTCCCAAGTGTTAAAGTTAGACTTGAGAAACGCGCTCAGCGTAATAGATGTGTGAGAAAACATACTCAGTCTTAGATGATAAGCAAGATTTATGCTGTGAGAAATAGAGTGTATAGAAAACGCTCAGTACATTAAGTACCATAAATTTGGTGTACGGCAGTATTTTATTGTGATAGTATTTTATTCTGAGGACATGATAGATGTGAAAGAAAAGAAAGTGTATTTCGTTTGAGAACAAACCCAGGTACGTTGAACACTTTTATATATCAGTAACATGTGTAGCTCAGCAGACCAGGTCTGAGCAGAGAAGAATAATAGATGAAAATCTTGGCAAAGTGACAGCCCTGGCGGTAAGGCCAGTTTTCTCTTAGTGAGATATACCAAGAGACATATGAAAAGAAAAACATAAATAAAATAAACAGTCAGTATAGAAGAGAGACAAGAAGTTTCTACCTGAAGAATTATAGGATATTGGGATAGCTGAAGAAAGCAAGTAGTAAGAAGGCAAGAAATTGCAGTTTTGAATATTGAATACTTTTGTTGCTGAAGAAGCTGTTGTTATGAAAGACTGCTAACCTTGTTAATAAAGTTCAACCTTTGACATCTTCACTGTTATTACTAAGGTAAATTCGTTTGAAGCAACAGAGAGTATGAGAAAATATCTTAGTCAGTCTGAGAGAAGGAAGTTTGTCACATTTACCTTACAACATACTATCTACTGAAAGGGCAGTGGTCCGAACCTTCTAATACGATCCATGGCCACAGTACAGTCAACACTGGCTTTGAAGAAGTCATGGGAAAACATGGGCTAGGAATAATGAATGAAAATGGGGAACTATTCTCAAACTTCTGTGCTTCAAATCAACTGGCTACAGGAGGAAGCATGTTTCCACATAAGAGAATACACAAGGCAACATGGATATCACTAGACCATAGAACAGAAAATCAAACTGATCATATTTGCATAAACAAGAAGTTTAGATCATCATTGCAGGATGTAAAGGTATATAGAAGAGCAGATGTGGCATCAGATCACCCCCTTCTGATAGCCAAAGTAAAAATGAAACTCAAGAGATATGCAACAATGCAAAATTATAGACAACAATTTAATGTAGGACATTTAAGAAATCAAGAAACAAGAGACAAATTTGCGGTCACAATATCCAACAAGTTCCAAGTGCTCCAACAGCTGGAAGATGTAGAGAATACAGAAGACTATTGACAGCAAATCAAAACTGTATGGAATGAGACATGTGAAGAAATACTGGGGAAAAGGGAACGACAACAAAAAGCATGGATAACAACAGAAACCATCAATAAGATAAAAGACAGAAAAAATAAGAAAGCTAAACCAGAAGTTCCAAAGCCAAGGCTCAAGAAGTGTACACAGAAGCAAACAAAGAAGTAAAAAGAAGTATCAAAAGAGACAAGAGGAAGTATATTGAGGAGTTGGCATGAGAGGCAGAAGATGCTGCAGCCAAAGGAAATATGAGAGAACTGTATAACAGCACAAAGAAGCTAACAGGGAAATACAAGCAAACAAGTTGCCTCATAAAAGACAAGAATGGAAAACTGTTCAGCAATATACAAGAGCAAATGATGAGGTGGACAGAATATTTTGAGGACCTTCTCAATAGACCAGCTCCACAAAACCCCCCGAACATCCAGCCAGCAGAAGAAGAGCTACAAATTAACGGTGAAAGACCAACGAAGGAAGAAATAAAGAAAGCCATAACGCTTCTTACTTACTTACTTACTTAGTCGTTCCCCTTCTACCGTGAGGTGTAGAGGTTTGGAAGAGAGAGCGCCAGACTATCCTATCGGCATGTCTTCCTCCTGGCCTGGTTCCATTCTAGTCCTCGATCCTTCAAAGATTGTCTAATGTTGTCCTCCCAGCGGACTCTGGGTCGTCCTCGGGGTCTGGATCCTTGGCTCTTTGTTTCCCATGCTTGTCGTGGTATCCGATCTTCTCCCATTCTGCAGACATGGCCAAACCATCTTAATTGGGACTGTTCTACTTGGGTCTGCAGGGGGTAGGATTTAAGGCCTTGACGTATTGTCTGGTTGCGTACCATGTCTCTTCTTGTTACTTCAACCACCTTCCTCAGATACCTCATTTCTGAGGTTTGGATCTGGCTTTTATGGGTTGTAGTCATTGCCCATGACTCGCATCCGTATGTCAAGATTGGGACATAGGTGGAGCGGTATACAGCCATCTTCGTTTTCTTACCAACCTCTCTCTTGCTGAGGAATCCTCGATTTATGGCCTGAAAAAGTCTCCCAGCTGCTGCTTTTCGAGTGGCCAACTCTTCTTTGATGCCTCCCTTTCGGTCTATAATAGCTCCGAGGTATTTAAAGTGGTCGACCTGCTCCAGGACCTGTTCTCCCAGCTTAATCTGATGTTTTCTTTCTTCTCGTGATATCACCATGGATTTTGTTTTAGAGCTGCTTATGACCATCCCTCTCTTCTCCAGCTCTTCCTTCCAGACTTGCAGGTTGGATTGGAGATGTGCCTCTGATTTAGCAATCAGGGCAACATCATCAGCAAATGCCAGCTCCGAAATATAGACCTGTCTCATCTTCCAGTACCCCACTGAATACTTTCTTGTTCTCTCCTTACATGCCTTGATGACATCGTCCATAAGGAGTATGAAGAGGTAAGGTATAGGATATCAATTTGTCTTACACCAGTGGTGGTCCTGAACTCTTCCGACTTATGGTTTGCTGTCCTCACATAATTTCTGCAAGACTTGTAGAAGCTCTGTATAGCATGAATCAGAGGTGCTGGAATATTCTTCCTTGCCAAACAGTCCCATTCATATCATCATTTCGTATTAGATATCTTAAATTTATGATTTATGAAGAAAAAATCATCAAAGCACAGCGGTGAATAAACATCCATGAACCGCTATGTAGTGATACAATCATTATATTATTAAATTACAAATGTGTATCTATCATGATATAGAAAAGGAACTACTATAGAACTAGACATATCAAGAAGTCTAAGCCCTAATAGTTATGTGGAATCATGTGGGCATCTTGACAGAATGTCTGCCATCACATTATCTGATCCACGAATAGCTCGCACAGAGAAATGAAAAGGTTGAAGAGCAATTGCATATCGAGTAGACCTCGAGCTCTTCAAATTCTTACTCTGTATAGCAGTAAGAGCTTTTTGGTCGGTTTCTACTATGAAATGTGCGCCTAGAAGGAATCTCTGTAGTTTGAGGATCGACCAAACCATAGCTAATAGCTCACGGTCTAAAACCGAATAATTCCTTTCTGCCGCATTAAGTTTTCTGGAAATATACATTACAGGATGCAGAGTTCCAGAGTACTCTTGCATTAGTGCCGCTCCAATCCCAGTGGATGAAGCGTCACTACGAAGAACGAATGTCTTATCTTTAGTGGGTAGCACTAAAATAGGTGGTGTTGAAAACAGTGTTTTAATCTTATCCAGAGAGCATTGGCATTCCTGAGACCAGTGGACCACATTAGGCGAACCTTTCTTTAGAAGTGTTGAAAGAGGTGCCATGATAGAGGATAGATTCTGAATGAATCTGCCATAAAATTGAATAAGACCTAACAGACTTCTCACCTGTTTTTTAGTCTTAGGGATTGAGATGTTAAGTATCTTACTAGTATTATGGTCCTCTGTCTTTAGGAAACCATGACCAACTCGGTGGCCTAGGAAAGAAATTTTGCTAAAACCAATATAGGCTTTAGAGGGTTTCGCTGTCAGGTTGTGCTCACGCAAAGTAGACAGCAATTCATCTAACCCTGAATAGTGATCTTCCCAAGTATCGCTGAAAAGACAGATGTCGTCTAGATATGCAATGACATCTGACCGATAAGATAGGATTCGGCGCATCATGCGTACGAACGTAGCTGGTGCGTTCATAAGACCGAAAGGCATAAAATTCCATTGGAACAAACCTCTAGGTGTTGAAAAAGCCGTGAGAGGTTTGGCGCGTTCAGATAAAGGAACTTGCCAATATCCTTTAGACAAATCA
Organism: Oreohelix idahoensis; assembly: GCA_024509875.1. Lineage (NCBI taxonomy): Eukaryota > Metazoa > Mollusca > Gastropoda > Stylommatophora > Oreohelicidae > Oreohelix > Oreohelix idahoensis. The sequence goes on from JAMPIV010007520.1 coordinate 362,826, forward strand.
AGTTTAGTGAAAAAATGAGATTTGGAGAGTCGAGTAAGTAGCTCTTCCAGTAAAGGCATAGGTTCGGCATCGAACTTCGTTACTTGATTCAATTTTCGATAGTCAACGCAAAGACGTATGTTATTGTCTTTTTTACGCACAATAACCATCGGCGAAGAATATGCAGAGGTGGATGGTTCGATTATTTTCAAATCTATCATCTCATCCAACTCTTTCTCGACCTGTGCTTGAAAATGTATAGGTATAGGATAAGGTCTAACCCTAATAGGAGTATGGTCAGTTAGAACAATGTCATGTTGAATGACATTCGTTTGTCCAGGGATGTCAGTGAGTACATCCTGAAATGTTTGCAACATAGTTGAAACTTGTCGCTGTTCTCCTAGAGACAAATCAGGAGAGACAGTAACGTTCTTCCATGATTCACTGGAATGAAGTGGGATCATTGGAAGAGGAAGATTTACATCTGAAAAACTTGTTTCCTCATCCTGTATCACGGACAGTGATGAGTAATGACCATGTTGTACTGGAGAATTGTCCGTTGCTTGGAAAATGGGTTGCAAATAATCCGGACGTTCATGGAATTCAGTAAGCATATTGATGTGGAAGGTTTTATGCTTCCCATCAATATCGACAATATAGTCGACATCGGAAATTTTCGATATTATATCGTACGGACCTTTCCAAGAAATAAGTAATCTGTTTTCCCTACAAGGTAGTAATACAAATGCTTTGTCACCAGGACAAAGTTGTCGTAAGCATCTCTTCTTATTGGCAAATTGCCTTGCCTTCTGTTTCGCAAATTCAGAAGAAGAAGTTGCTAATTTGCATGCTTCGATAATCTTTTGTCTCAACGCGATGACATATTCGTAGGATGACTTTGTGTCATCGTCAATATTGTCAGATGTTATGAGATCGTGAAGCAACGACATAGGGCCACGCGGACGCGCGCCAAAGACGAGTTCAAAGGGAGAAAATCCCGTATGTTCATTGGGTACCTCTCTGTAAGCGAAGAGGGCCGCAGGTAAAACTCTGTCCCAGTCTTGAGGATGATCCTCAGTTATCTTCCCCAGTAAGTTTTTAAGTGTTCTATTAAGGCGTTCGACCATACCATTAGACATTGGATGGTAGATACTACTTAAAGATCTATCTATCTGCAGAGTAGACATTACTTGAGACATGGTATCTGATATTAGTTGGGTGCCATGGTCTGACAATATCTCTCCGGGGAACCCCAGACGAGAAAATATAAGCCAAAGAGCATCTGCAATATCAGCAGTAGTAATGCTCTTCAGAGGAATAGCCTCTGGCCAACGTGTGCACATATCAACACACGTCAAGATAAACTGATGTCCTCTGGCAGACTTGATCTTAAATGGACCAATAATGTCTATAGCCATTTTTTGGAACGGCCGAATAGGAATGTCCGCCGCCTGAATGGGTGCAGCATGCCGTGGACCTTTGGATTTAACTTCCTGACATACTTTACAAGATCGACAATAAATACGTATGTCCTTGTTTACCAATGGCCAAAAGAAAGCCGCAAGGACTCTTGACTTAGTACGGGAAAAACCCATGTGTCCAGCACACTGAGAGTCGTGAGCGTGCTGCAAAATTTTAACTCTCAAATTCTTGGGAACCAGGATTTGAGAATGACTTGACGTAATGGAGTCTTGAACCATACGTACAAGTACGCCATTCTTCTTTGTAATCCACGATTTACGACTTGTGTCTTTATTTGGATCACCTTTAGTTGCAAGAATGAAGAATTTCTTCAGAGTGGGATCATCTTCTTGCTGTTTTATAAACGAGTCACGAGAAATTACCAAGGGATTATCTTGGTTATGCACTTCATTATCTTCAATAGATGAAGTTTGAGGCATATTAAGAGCCTGAGCTCTAGTGACTACAGCGTTAGCAATCTGCATGTTTTGCCTTTCCCACGTGGAAATTTGTTGCGGAGTGCATTCCTTGACTCCATGAATGCGACCGATGATGAGGTCGGCAATCGGATTCGGAAGAAGACATGCGTGTACATCTCCTGTAAAGAAAGGAGTAGCAATCCTAATGATAGCAGTAGAGTATTCTCTAATGTGCCGCCAAATGTTACACATTTGACTACTTGTCCAGTGGCACGGGAAGGATCTACGAGTGACTGCCTAACACCAATTGTGGTGCATCCAGAATCAAATAGCACAGAGACTGGATTGTTATTCACTAAACCCTTATGTAAGACAAGAGAACCTCTTCCATCATGCGCGACTGATGCCGGAAGAGCAGGAAGAGGATGGCCACAGCTTAAAGTAGACACTGTGGTTGGCTCAAATAACGTTTTGCATTGGGGGCACTGAGATGCTCTCCCAAAGTCAAAAGCGGCACATGCCATATTACTAGCATCATTATTATCTTTACTCTGTTTATAGGCTTCATTGGACTCTTATTGTACAGAGTTTGCCTGAAAATGTGGTTTATGTCTTTTGTTTTGAGATCTACCTCGGTTATTATCACCTCTGTAGTTTTTGTTACCTCTATTGTAACCCCTATTTGGGTTTGAGTCATAGTTCCCTTGGTTACCATTATCATATTCATTATAATGAGTATCTCTGTAATTATGATCTTGTTGACTCCAAGACGGATAACCCTGATAGTTTCTATAATTACTTCCTCTACGGAAATTCCTATAATTATGACCACCCCTGTGTCGAGAGCTATCAGGTCGTCTCCAGTTCTTTGAAGAAGAACCCTGAAATGATTGGTTACCTTGGTTTTGATAACTATTATGGTTACCTTTTTTATCAAATCTGTTTTGAGGTCCCTGAAATCTGTGTGAATAATTGGGATTGTATGGTGTTGCTGAAGCAACTGGCATACTCTCCTTAATCTTAGTGTTGCCAAAAGTCACGTCGGGGTGTGCAGTGACATATTGGGAACAATATTCTTCCATTTCTTTTAGAGATTTGGGTTTACGCTCATGTATAAATTCAAGGAAAGGTTTGTTCACACATGACATAATCTTATCTCTGAGCAACAAATCCATAAGTCCTTCATACGTTTTTTCTGTTTTGGAAAGCTCAATCCAACGATCAACTGTGAGACGTGCCTTTGCATGGAAAAATATGTGCTGAACATTATGTTGAAGAATCGTCGCTAGACGAGATTAGGTTTAGAAGCCATCTGAAATATTGTTTATAAGCTGACGTGCTCAGTCAGTGAAGTCAGATGATATATGTATGGGCGATACTGAGTGCTTGGCTACTGACAGTCCATTATACACTTATTCTACATGAGTGCCCATGTAACATTGCAAGACCATTTATCCACTGTACTATAATGTATTATGCCAACCTGTGATTTGTCACTATCTGTGCTGTCGAGTGTGTACGTCCAATTAAACTTTAGAAAAGGTACACAGTCGTTGGTGTCGATGACTTCCAGTCATACATGAGTGTGAGAAAAGAACATTTGTCAACAACACGAACCCTTATCATCATTCGCACATTGTACACTCAATCCATGTCTACACACCACTGCGTAGGTCAAGTTGACATTCCATACACTACAGTGGAGCAAACAACACCATAGAGATCTTATCAACTGATGATGATGATGATGTCTGCTTCCATCCACTTATATCTATCTTTTGGTGGATATCATTAACGGGAATAAAAATCCAACATTATCAAACTTTATCAACTGGTGGACCAGCTTTCTGGGTTTGACCTCGCAGAAGTTCAGAAGTCAACAGATTACCGATACCAGACCGTTTCCTGTGGCTGATACGACACACTTGCAGTATTGGTTTGCTCTTTGTCAACACTTCGTCACGTGACCTGTCAGGTGAATGCAGTATGTAGGTCAGCGTTGTTGACATTTTTTACATTAGACATTATAGAGTTTCACAGAACAGTTGGATCAATTCTTGTCAATGTTAACAGGAAGACAGTATTTATGAACTAAGAAGTCCTATTTTCATCGATGGATCTTCTTGTTTTCCATATATGAACTTTAATATTTAAGGCCAGAATGTTTAATTGAATAAAGTGGCAGTTTGTTTATTTTCGTAAAAATAACTTTGCCATTACTGTAAAACTGAGCCTATTTTGCAACACATACTATCATACACATAATTTATATATATTTATGTTTACATGTTATTTGTTTGTATAGTATGTTAGTTTCTATGTCAGCGGGTTGTGTTTAAGGTTGGGCGGCGTCCTCACAACAGAATATCCCACGTCATAGAGGGTCCGTTGTGGGCGTTTTCTATAGGTGCAATTTTCTTGATTGAAAATTTGCTGCGACAACTGTTGCTTTTGTGTTAGCTGTGGAGACTGTAATTATTGTTATTTTTGTAATATTTCTTTGTTCTTTAGTTTTGTTTTGATTTGTTTGTAATTTGTTGGTCTAACCTTTTCTATCTTTCAGTTCTATTCACAATTTATATTCATATATTGTGACGTCATTTGTGTTGTTATTCTTTGCAGATTCAGTGATTATTTTCATTGATTTCCCTATTTGATTTATTTTGATTTCTGCAAACGTTCTTGTATTGTCAGTCCTATTTGTACTTTATGTATTCTGTTGGTTGACATATGTTTTATATAGGTATATTTCATAAGACACAATTGCCTGTGCACTGCACTTGGATTATGGTATAAACCAGTACCTGATTATTATT